>OY744534.1:4333759-4506259 GCA_963556195.1 Sepiola atlantica | reverse complement strand
AGATGATGCAGAACTAAATCAAGTTTTACAGAATTAGTATTTTTTACTACGTGTTTTCGTAGTCCCGTAATTAATAATAATCGATAATACTGTTTGTAATGGTGACGTTGTTGACTTAGAGTAAGCATGGGAGTATCACTGGAGATATATATATATATATATATATATATATATATTCAAACATGTAATCGCCTCGTTTTGGGTGCTTGAAAAGGCCGGAGAGTCAAAATAAATTATCGCACCGGTTCTTGCTCTGTCTATTACATTGAGCTCTCATACTCGGATTTCCTTCTAGAATTTATTTCACTATAACATATTTATATATATATATATATATATATATATATATATATATAGTAATCCAGGTAGGGTAAACCTTGTACATGTTTGAATAAAAGCATTCACTATATATATATATATATATATATATATATATATATATATATATATATATATATATATATATATATATATATATATGAAGCAATCCAACAAAAGATATAAGCGTCAACTAATATCTTATAATTAGTGAAACATCCGGATAAAAACAGAAGCTCAATATACTGGATAGAGCATTAATATCATAATATAAAATGAAGTAATAAAATAAGGTGTCAATCAAATTTTATTAGAATTCAAAGTTCAAGCAAAGTATCCTTAAGTCCTTAGCTCATGAGTTTTCAAAGATAATTCTTCTCTTCAGAGGACCATTACCGCAGTTATACTACTACAGGTAATAAAATTACGCTTTGAAAATATATAAAATTATATACACAAATACATAAAAATACATAACATCAAACATATCAACCGAAAAACATACTTTTTGTTGAATCCATACAGTCCATCCAGGTCATACAAATTGAGAAACATAATCAGGAAAGACATTACTCCAAGTTATAAACAGCAGTCCATATACGTGAAATTGAAGGAGCTGACAAAGTTATCCACTCGCAAAATGTGTCAATATTCAATGTTAATGATAAATAAATCAAATAATATAGAAAGTTCAATTAAAATTCCAAAATCCCGATATGTGCAACCCAAATCAAATCAAAGTTCGTTGTTCAATTAGAAAACCCGTTAAATCCGAATTAAGCAAAATAAGACTGAATCCCGGTCGCATCTTGCCAGCAGAGCGAAAAAAAAAAGTAATCTTCTCTCCCCAGCGATTCAACCAGACATGACAAATCCCTAACGAACAGAAGGCGATATTAAATTGTCTACATCTCAGAATGACTTTAATAGATCGGAAATTATGTCTGTGTTACATCCTGTTTAAGCCCACTTGATGAACTCAACGAAGAAAGCAACATACAACCCCGCCATCCACCCCACCCAGATTGGATGCTACCTGTCTGGGTCGAGTGAGAATATTCTATGTCAAAGGGGAAGGGGTTAAGAAGTTAAAAGAAAAAGAAAAGGGAGTTAGGAAATATAGGTCAGATCGTGTAATCACGTACACATCCAAAATTATTACTTAAAATCTAGCTTACAGTAAAAACCGATTTCACAAATCTCGCCCTATCAAATAATCTAGAATATTTATGAAATTAAAAATTACGAAGTTATTAAATTCCAATAATTTTATAGTTTAATTTAAGATTTAATTTTATCAGGTTAGAAATTATTAAAGTGTTTAATAGTTTAATTTAAGATTCAATCTTATCAGCCCAGGAATTCCAATTCAAGGTTTAATTTTCCCCAATTAAAAAGTTTAACTTGATTTAAGGTTTAATTTTTCCTAATTAAGATTTAATTTTCCCAATTACGAAGTTATCAAAATAATTAGAACTTAATAATTTAATAGTTATTTAAGATTTAATTTTATCAGATTAGGAAGTTTAATTTAAGGTTTGGTTTGCCCAATCAAGAAGTTTAATCTAAATTAGGGTTTAATTTTTCCTAATTAAGAAGTTGTAAATATATTTAAGGTTTAATTTTTCCTAATTAAGAAGTTGTAAAGATATTGTAAAGATATTTAGAAACTGAAAATTTCGGTATATAAACTTTTACAACCTCAGAGTCTAAATCCTCTAGGCAAATCCTTTAGGCAAAGAAGATTAAAAAGGACCCATCTCGAAGACTGGACACCCCCGGTCTCATTGCTCGCCCAAACAGCTACGGCAAGACTGGTGGTGGTTTCCATATTGCATATTTGAATTTCCTTCCATGTCGACATTTGGAGACTAATTCATTTCTAGAATTTATCAGATTTAAATGTTTAGGTGCAGTAGCTATCATTACAGCTTCAGAATTGCATAGACCACAAGATCTGGATCCTGGGCTGTATGAGTTTGATTTTTTTAGGATGGACCATTTTATATTGTGTGGAATATTATTTGATCTTAAATTTTTAACTAAAGTGGTCAGGGATGTTTTGTTGTTACCGACATCGTTATTGAAGGAGTAATTATGCATGGAGATGCAGGATTTAATTAAATTTGCTGTGGCCCCAATATATGTGTGTATCCTAGGATTTACTCTTGTTCCCGCGCCATTTATATTCCTATTCACAGGTCTATTTCTATTTACTGTATTTTCATGATGTGGATTAGGTTGGTTGATTGATTGTATATTATTGTTATCGTTACCTTCCATTGGGAACTCATTATCGGTTTGCTGAGGTAGAGGATGGATATTAGAATTGCTAGGTCTAGAGTTATGTTGCAAATTAGTTGTAGTGCTCAATTGTGGAATTTGATTAGGGGCTGTATTTATGTGGTCTCTAGGATTCATTATAGAATTATTTTGTTCAGTTACAGTACAAGCATATTACTTGGAGTAATGTCTTTCCTGATTATGTTTCTCAATTTGTATGACCTGGATGGACTGTATGGATTCAACAAAAAGTATGTTTTTCGGTTGATATGTTTGATGTTATGTATTTTTATGTATTTGTGTATATAATTTTATATATTTTCAAAGCGTAATTTTATTACCTGTAGTAGTATAACTGCGGTAATGGTCCTCTGAAGAGAAGAATTATCTTTGAAAACTCATGAGCTAAGGACTTAAGGATACTTTGCTTGAACTTTGAATTCTAATAAAATTTGATTGACACCTTACTTTATTACTTCATTTTATATTATAATATATATATATATATATATATATATATATATATATATATATATATATATATATATATATATATATAATGTTATGTGTATTTTGGCAGCATTTTCTCATTTATGCAAACATTGTTAAAAATAACAGAATTCGGCTGTTTAATTATACCTTTTTTTATTTTTTCAATTTTTCTGCTGGTCTTTTTTGTATTAAAATAAAAAAAAATAAATAAATGTTCCATAGGTTTCACGAACGTTATCGATTCTTCGTCGAATCATCCTCAGGTGTCAAAAGCAAATGAACAGAAAAGCTGGAGAAAGAAGAGAATTAAAAACAAAAAAACGGCGGAGAACATCTACAAAAACATAACTGCCCTCCCTCTGATTTAAGACAAATTCTAAAATTATACATTCCGAAACCAATTTAAAAAAATCAAAAATACTGGGAGCTATCTACATAAAAACACAACAACCTAAAAATTAATAACATCACATATGAAACCAGTGGTAACATTTTCAAATGCTTAACGTAATGCGATTTTGTCCTGCATCGCTGAATTTAAATCGTCAACGACTTTCCTGGAACAATGTTAAAAACGTTCTCTGCGCGTTTCTCCGTCGTCTTTAAAAAAAAGTCTCCTTTCTCCAGCTTTTTTTGTTCATTTGGTTTTCTGCCTTCGAGGGATGCTAAATGAAAGCTGTTTACCTCTTTTGCAGGAGGTTAGGCACAAGGTCAAGTGAGCTTTCGAATAGCCAGCTCACTAGGTGAAGTGCACTCTGGCCTACAAAAAAATACCCGAGCAGCCCTGTCGGTAGGGGCTCCTCAGGCGATTAGCAATAAACTAACCCCTTTTCTGAGAGAAGGTAAAGCCTGGGAGGGTGGAACTCCTGTAGGATATCGATCGTCTGATGTTTGATATTGAGTTTGTCGAATTTATATACTCCTTATCGGACGATGTCACATTTCTGCTGACCTTCGAGTATCAGATCTTTGTTCATTCTGGCTGGCCGGTGTCCACCATCATCACCACCATTGTAAACAAATCACGCGAACGCCGTGGATGGGTTTTAGACGGTTTATTTAAACACAAAACAAATGACACGTTCTGGGTTATATATATATATATATATATATATATATATATATATATATATATATATATATAAGTATAAATTTGTATTTATACAAACATTATTGGTTACATATGTGCATACATGTTTCGGTTGTACTCTTCACAGAGAGTCAACCTCTTCAGACCAAATACTTCAGAGAAGTGGAATGGATTTGGAAAACCATTTTCCTTTAAATAAATCTTAGTCAGGGATTGGTTATTTCTTATGAATTGGTATCGGATTACCTATTTTACTTGTTGACTCTTTTAGTATGTTACTATCTTTATCTAAGATTTATTTAAAGGAAAAAGGTTTTCCAAATCCATCCCACTTCTCTGAAGTATTTAGTCTGAAAAGGTTGACTCTCTGCGTAGAGTACAATCGAAATATGTATGCACATATGTAACCAATAATGTTTGTATGAATAAAAAATTATACTTAAGAACAGCTCTACTTGTTATTGAGCACTTTTTATAAACACTTGAATTTCAACGGATTTACATCTACAGAAACGAATACTATACATGTACTATATATATATATATATATATATATATATATATATATATATATAAAGTGTATGGTATCGTTCAAGTTTCAAAGTATTGCATGGAAAGTTAATAAAATTGAAATATAAGCCAAATACAAGATTAATTTATTATTATTTTTTTTTTTTTTTTACATTAATCCTATCGATTACGGAATAAAATTCCTTCTTCAGGGGTGACCAGTATTGAGTCATTTTTTTTTTTTTTTCATCAAAAAACAAGAATAAAGAAATTTTTTTTTTTTTTGATGAAAAAAAAAAAAAAAAATGACTCAATACTGGTCACCCCTGAAGAAGGAATTTTATTCCGTAATCGATAGGATTAATGTAAATATATATATATATATATATATATAAAAGGAATTAGAAAAGCAAAAGTCAAATCGTATTTCTATTCAGTTGCTCAGAGCAAGGTATATTTATTCAAGTTAAATTTTTCCTTAAGCCAGGCTTTTCAAAGATCAAAATCTTATCATCAGAGGAAGTCGTTGGGATAGATAAGTTGGCAAAGGCCAAGATTTAAAATTTGAAAAAGTAAAATAAAAATTGTAGGGAAAAAACACAAGGCAAAATTCTGCCCGAATGCAAGCAAATGTCCGATTGCAAAAAAGTCCGGTGTCAAAAAGTCCAGCGGAGAAAGTGAAATGTAGATAGGTAGGTCGTTATAAGGCACGAGAAGTGACAAGAGAGGATTCAAAGTTAAATTCCAAAAACCACATCTTCAGGTGCGGCGAAGATAAATAGAATCCAGAGGGTAAAAGGTCCAATAAAAGGCACGTTCGTGGATGCAACAAGGCTCAGTAAAACGTGACATCACTTCCGACCTCCTTTGCTACCACCACCACCTTTTTTTTTGGCATCCTTTTGTATCTGCCCCCACCATTATCTAACACGCCTAGGACTGAACCGAACCCTACCTCAGTCCGACAGCAACAAATCCACTATCGGCGAAATAAAAAGTAATGGATAAAACGCCACAAGTAAGGGAGACGCTAATCTGAGTAAATTATATAAAATGATGACGCAACGCTTACGTTGCAAATCACGGTCGGATTTGACAGACCAAAAAAGCTTCTTAAAAATCATACATGGATTAAATGGATTCAATTAACAATCAGACTGATTCAATTTATAGACATGTTTTTTTGTTTTTTTTGTTTAACTCTAACCCTAACCCTAACTCCTAACCGCAACAATGTTTGTTTTGTTTTTAAAGATTATTACTTACTGGGTAAGGTCAGGCAAAGTTCAGATTTACCGCAGTGACAAGTGGATTAGGTTGTTTTTTTTTCTTTGTTTCCAGCTCTTCTTCTTTCGTGTGAATCAGATGATTCTAGTGTTGGCATTAGTTTTCCCGATGTTTTTCTAGTTAGAAATCTTTCTGGGAAGACATCGGGTACTTACGGGAATGACCACGAGAAGGTTGCCAATATCCCTGAGTGGAAGTGGTACTTTGGAACCGACTGGATTCGAACTTAGAACACCCAGGTATTCAGTCCGTGTTGATATCCACTTGACAACCGTCACCTCCCTGTTTTCAGATGATAGCGCCTAACTCCGACTCTGACTCCTAATTTTAATGTCTCCCAATATTCAGAGTGTCTGTTGATTCTTCGGATATTGAAGAATCCAACTCAGACTCCGATAATTCTTAAGAGTCTGACTCTGACTCCTTTTGAAAATGTCCAATTCTTTTGGACTCTGCAACCCAGATAAGTAGTTTTGGGTATTTTTAACTGTAGTTAACAGAACAAAAAAGGGGTAAAAAAACAAATATGCAACAAATAAATGTTACCAAAGGCAAGATAAGTTACTCTTCTGTCTATCCGGATAAGTTTTTTGTGTTTTAACTTATTTAAAAGCGTTTTTTTATACTTCAATCAAAACATAGGGTCGAAGATCATGTTAGAAAGAAAATGAATGGCGAGATGACCACGTGAGGCCTCGAGAATCGCCCCAAGACCGGAAATTAAACAGAAATACACCAATCTGGCGAAAATTTTATGTTCAATTGAACTGTATATTGTATTAGCTGTATTTTGGGGTAAGATGGTCCCTTAGGCTCTTAGCTAATGGATTATGTCTGTTGGACTTACGTTTTGATTTGGCCGGGCTAAGATTTCTCATTTGGTGTTGTTCAATAGAAGGAAACGAGCATCATTGTAACCTCCAAAAGAATAAAACTTTGTTGCTTGTTTTTAATGGAAGTTGCAATTAAACTTGTTTTTAATGGAAGTTGCAATAAAACTTGTTTTTAATGGAAGTTGCAATAAAACTTGTTTTTAATGGAAGTTGCAATAAAACTTGTTTTTAATGGAAGTTGCAATAAAACTTTCTTTTTAATGGAAGTTGCAATAAAACTTGTTTTTAATGGAAGTTGCAATAAAACTTTCTTTTTAATGGAAGTTGCAATAACACTTGTTTTTAATGGAAGTTGCAATTAAACTTGTTTTTAATGGAAGTTGCAATTAAACTTGTTTTTAATGGAAGTTGCAATAAAACTTTCTTTTTAATGGAAGTTGCAATAAAACTTGTTTTTAATGGAAGTTGCAATAAAACTTTCTTTTTAATGGAAGTTGCAATAACACTTGTTTTTAATGGAAGTTGCAATAACACTTGTTTTTAATGGAAGTTGCAATAAAACTTTCTTTTTAATGGAAGTTGCAATAAAACTTGTTTTTAATGGAAGTTGCAATAAAACTTGTTTTTAATGGAAGTTGCAATAAAACTTTCTTTTTAATGGAAGTTGCAATAACACTTGTTTTTAATGGAAGTTGCAATTAAACTTGTTTTTAATGGAAGTTGCAATTAAACTTGTTTTTAATGGAAGTTGCAATTAAACTTGTTTTTAACGGAAGTTGCAATAAAACTTTCTTTTTAATGGAAGTTGCAATAACACTTGTTTTTAATGGAAGTTGCAATAACACTTGTTTTTAATGGAAGTTGCAATTAAACTTTTTTTAATGGAAGTTGCAATAAAACTTTTTTTAATGGAAGTTGCAATAAAACTTTTTTTAATGGAAGTTGCAATAAAACTTGTTTTTAATGGAAGTTGCACTTCAACTTTTTTTTAATGAAAGTTGCAATAAAACTTTTTTTAATGGAAGTTGCAATTAAACTTTTTTAACGGAAGTTTCAATAAAACGTTGTTGCTTGTTTTTAACTGGAGTTGTGATTTTAATTGGAGGGAGAATTCTTCTGTTGCAGCAATGACTGAGACCACACAATTGACAGTGCGAATGGTGTCGGAATCGAACACCGACTTTAGACTGGCACAACTTTCCTCCAGCCCTCCACCTCAAGATCTCTGCATTTTCTTATCCAAGAGTCGCTTCCCTAAACGTGGCGACACCAACGTAGTCGACTGATTGTCAAGCCTGGCCAACAGGGTATCAGAACTGATATGCCGTGTCTGATCCGACCCAACATTGCATATCCAGGTGATCATTACTCTCTCATCATGCTCACTTCGATACAGCATCACGCTCCTAACATAGCTGCTATACACCCTCTTTCTGGTAGCGAGCGGGATAGCTCACGACGCCAGGACTGGCAACAGATAGGAAATAATCGAATGGAAGATAGCCAAGTATATAATTCGAATAAAATGTTGTAGTTTTGCAAATTGATTCTTTCTCGCTTGTATTAAAAAAGAAAAAAATATTTAAATCTTCAAATATGTGCCACCCCCTCCTCTTCACTTCCATATGTCCGCCATTTTTGTTTCTTCTTCCCTAACCCCAACCCTAACCTGCCATTAGAAATCTCAACACAGAAAAAACATTCGAGCATAATTTATATATCGATCATTATCTTTACTTATCCAAAGAAAATAAATAAGAATCTTTTTTCTAGATGATAAATAATCCAACATCACGTTGCCTGCAAGTTTTTATCCCCGCGATTTTTAACACCTTCCATCTTGACTTCATTTAAACATTCACAGGTAACATGCATTGGAAGAAATACATAGAAGATACCGCCAAGTCTGCTGCAAAAAAAAGTGGGCTCCCTCTACCGGGCTAGGAAACTCCTCAAACCTTCCAGTATCCTATATCTCTATAAATCCACCATTTGCCCATGCATGGAGTATTTATTGTTGCCACATTTAGGCTGGTGAACCAACCACTAGTGTCTCTCTTTCGGATAGGGTGCAAAAAAGAGACTCTAATCTAATAGGCCTCATACTGTCTACCAAGCTCCAGCATATATATAATCTCTCTCTCTCTCTCTCTCTCTCTCTTTCTATGTCAGTTTGCCTGTCCCTTTCTCTCTCTCTCTTTCTCTCTGTGTCAGTCTACCTGTCCCTTTCTTTCTCTCTCTTTCTCTCTCTGTCTTTCTTTTTGTGTCAGTCTGCCTGACCCTTTCTCCCTCTCTCTCTCTCTTTCTCTCCCTCTCTTTCTCTCTCTCTGTCAGTCTGCCTGCCCCTTTCTTTCTATCTCTCTCTCTCTCTCTGTCTTTCTTTCTGTATCAATCTGCCTGCCCCTTTCTTTCTTTCTCCCTCTCTCTCTATCTGTGTCTTTCTCTTTGTGTCAGTCTGCCTCTGCCTCTGCCTCTCTCTCTCTCTTTCTCTCTCTCTCTCTCTCTCTCTCTGTCAGTCTGCTTGTCCCTTTCTTTCTCTCTCTTTCTCTCTCTGTCTTTCTTTCTGTGTCAGTCTGCCTGTCTCTTTCTTTCTATCTATCTCCATCCCCCCCCCTCTCTCTCTCCCTCTCTCTCTCTCACACACACACACATCCTTAGAAAGACCGCAGAGGAGGAGTTTGGTCGAAAAAAGGACGAGAGAAGATTACAAGAATACTCCATCCATTTAGATCTCCCTCATCATCTTCCAGTCTTTTCCGGTCTCTTCACATCAAAACCCAGCATCTCTTCACAGGAAATTCGACAAAAACAAAGTGATTAGTTCTTGTTGCTTTCATTTAAAAAAATTTATCTTCATCTTTCGACATCCTCTTGTTTTTGTTTTTGGAACTCACGCCAAGAAAAAGGAAAGAACCCCCACCCACCCCTAAAAAAAACCCTCATCGAATCATTCGACCATCGCTGCTTTCAACCCTTCGCACGACTCGACAAATTGTTGCACATAATTTTACTAAAAAAAAAATATCCACATCTTAATAACAAAAAGAACAACAAAAAAAACATTTTAAAAAATTACATTCGTCACCGACCAAAATTCAACTTCATCTTTGACCGTTCCTAACACCAACGCACTTGTTGTCACTTTGTCTTGTATATAAACACACATTTTTGACGATACTGTTGTGTATATTAAAAAAAAAAAACGAAACAAAAATTTTTTAATTCATCTTTTTTTTTTTTGTTAACTAATGAGTCCCCACTTATCAAGGCCAAAAGCCACTCGAGGATAAGGGTTAACGAGATGTATGGCTTGTCATTTACACAGTAATAATTCTAGTTTATGGTAATCACATATTAAATCCAAATGACCCAATCGATATTTGGATTATTTTAATTCTTCGGACTACTATTCTCATCTTGGTTGTTATATTTATAACGTTTCGGCCGATGTAATTCAAAGAATACAAATTAACAAACCTCATCTAAAAAAAAATCTGAAATCCATCAATATTGTTTTCTGAAGAGATTTTGCTTTTTTATATAAATTTTAAAAAGAGGCAACAGTATTAGTATTTAGAATAATTTACTATTATATATAAATAAAAAAAGAAATAATAATTAAAAAAATAAAAATATACTTGACCATTGTGATTCCTTCCAACCAAGGTCCGCAGCGTCCGAGTCGCACCGACCGATCGACCCTGACCATCTTCATCTCTGATTATTCATCTGAAAACCAACAGACTTGTTGTATTTCTATTCTCTGGTAAACACATTTTTGACGATTATTGTGTCCATAAAAAGAAAAAAAAAAAAAGATAATTTAAATCTGTATATTAAAAAAAATTATCAGAGAAAATTTTACGTGTCTGTGTGTGTGTTTCTCGTCTATACGTAACTTTGATAAATACACATTGATTTTTATTTATTTATTTATTTATCGAATATTTATTGAAATCAAAAAATAATATAAGGGAAAACTAAAACAAAATTTAAAAAATCCTATTCAAAAACAAATTGTAAACCTGACTATATTTTTAATTATTTTTCTTTAAGCCTCCTCCCCCGACAAATATGCCTCCACCCGGGCAACGTCGGGTAAATTCAACTACCTAATTAGATAGTAGACGTGTCCATCTGCATATATTAAAATAAATAACTCCATAATATTTTTCTGTGGAAAACGACTTTTTGAGGAGCAAAGTGTAGTATCTGTTCTGATACTACGCTTTGTCTTTCCTGTCCTCGGTCAGTGAAAGAGAAATCCTTCTAGACTAAGCCAATTTGATTTTTTTTCTAAAATCTAGAGTACCCCTTTTTGGGGAGCTGGTTTATTCCCCTACATTAAAAGCCAGCCTTGGGTCTAACTCTGCTCTTGTGGGAAGACAAGTAAAAAGGGACAGTTTGACTAGGATCAGAGTGTAGTATCTGTTCTGTCATCAGTGGCAGAAGAAGAGTAGATCGTTCTCGACCGAGGCAATTTAAATTTTTGTTCCCAATACAGAGTGCCCCAGTTTGGGGGCAGCTGGATTTATCTTTTTTCTAACCTTACCCTCGTAGGGAGGCAATTGATGGGGAACTAAACACAGACACGATAAGCAAAGAACAAATTTTTCCTAAAAATACAAAAAAACAATGAAATAAGGCATTTTAAAAAAAAGTATTAATTCACACTTCAAAATGGAACAAATATTTGAATAAATAAAAATATTGTGATTAATTCAACCAATTTCTACATTTTAACCCTAATTTCTACATTTTATGTTGCAATTTATATAAGTAACAATACTTATGGATTTTTCTCCTTCCAATAATTAACAAAACACTAGTTAAAAAAACAAAACTAACAAAAAACTAACTCACACCCAGATGTTTTGCGTTTATTATTTAAAGTCATGAACATAGTTTATTAAATCAGATTTACATAGATATTTGGAATTATTGACTTATTATTGATTCGGTTTTAGTTTTATTAAATCATTGTTTCGACGTTTATCCTCATTGGACCTAAAAACAAATTTTTAAATATTTAATCCGGCTAAATGTTTTTAACCAAAACAGTAAAATCAATCGGACTATATTGAAAAAGAACAAAATATGTTTGAAATATTTGAATACATTTTTCATTTTCATATTTTTTTGAACATTGTCTTCTATTGATCTGTCATCGCCGGCCAGTGTCTGGTCGGCGCAGATCACAACGAACGATCCGGGATTGTTTATTCACTTTCCCCTCCACCCCTTCACTGCAGAAAGGTTAGACACGAGGTCAATTTAAAGTGTGAAATCCAGCCCCCCCCCCAAAAAAAAGGGGGACACTCTGAATGTGTGCAAAAGTTGTCTAGATCGAACAGCGCTTCAGACGACCAGCAATAAACCAATCCCCCTTCTAAAGGAGGAGGTAATGTTTGGGAGGATAGTCTTTTAGGGCCATACTTTACTCTTGCGAGCATATTGAGACAAACAAAATCAACATAATAAACATTGACACGTTTGTGATCGTTTTTTGGTTCTTTCAAAGACATTTAAATAATTTATAATTAAAAAGAGAAGGAAATAGTAAAAAAAAAGAGGAAGAAAAGGAATTTAAAACGAAAAAAAGAAAAAGAAAGAGACAAAAAAGAAAGTAAAAAAGAAACGAAAGAAAAGAGAAAGGGAATTTTCAAAAAAGAAAGAAAAAACAAACAAGCAAAAGAAAAAAACGAAAGAAACAATAAAGAAGAAAAATAAAGAAAAGGGAAAGAAAGAAAGAAAGAAAAGAGAGAAAAGAAAGAAGAAAAAGAAAGAAACAAACAAAAGAAAGAAAGAAAAAAATAAACAAAAAAATGTGTCGTCATGAAGCGAAACGTCTTTTCCCTGAAATTCTCAAAGCAGAATTTCAACTTCGTCTGCTCAAGTAAGATTTATCTCCATTTAAAAAAAAAAATATTTCCATTAAAATCAATGATTTCTTCTTCTTCAAATTATTTCTATGTTCATAATTTATTTTGTCAGAATTCTTTTTTTAAAATCGGTGGGGAAAAACAGAACCCTTAAAAAATAAAAAAACAAAAAAGCAACCATGCTTTTGGTGGTAATATCCTAATGATTGGTCGTAAATTATTTTCAAAAAGGGAGATAACTCTAATTTCTCTTCTTTTTTTTTAGGAAAAAAGATAAAATATTTTGCTCTTTTTGTTTTTTTCATTCCCTACGAATTATTGCAACTTGTTAACCCTGTCTATTACTAGAAAAGGTTGCTTATAAAAAATGGTAAACTTGAAGTTATCTCCCTTTTTAAATTTATTTATGTATCCGCCATGTTGCTTTTTTCAGTTGTCTCGTTTTAATCTTAAAAGTGATATTTCTTGAAATCAAACGCATTAGAATTAAATTATCTACCTAACCTGCCTAGTTTTAACATTTTTTATTTCATATCTTTTTCTATGAAATCGGTTTTCTCGACCATCGACATTTAATGGCTGCCACAATATGACTACAGTTGTTGGCTGCCATTATTGAGAAGAAATATTGGTGCAACTTCGGAAAAGCCTCAATTAGGAAAAATGAATAATAAATAAAGATAAAAACATACTGGTATTATGTATGTGACTGTGATGGAACAAAGACATCGTACACCAAAGATTACGTAAATTGAGCAAGTATTTTTTTTTATTATTATACATAATCAAATTTTGTCATTTTTTGCCAAGCTCACTTGTCACGTCACCATCTTTGAAAAACAAGGTACATAAGTCAGCCCAGCGTTACAAGCCCAGCTTGTCGTGACAAGCGAGCGTGAAAAAAAAAGACAAAATTTGATTTTCTGTGATAAAAAAAAAATACTTGATCAATTTACGTAATTTTTGGTGTGCGATATATTTGTTCCGTCCCGGTCACATACATAATACAGGTATGTCTTCATTATTTGTTTTTTCCTTATTGAGGCTTTTCCGAAGTTGCACCGAAATATTTTGTAGAAGGAAAAGTGGGAAATAAAAAATGTTATAAACGTTAAAACTAGACAGGTTAGGTAGAGAATTACATTCTAATGCGTTTAATATACATTAATGTATTTGGGGGGGGGGGCACGAGTTATTGAGTGTTAAATATTCTGTACTTTTACAGTTTCTTGTTGCTTGTTGCTTCAATTAAAAATGTAATATATTAAAAAAAAAAAAAATGCTTAAAGTAAGTCTAACCGCGAGTTCAGCAAGTTGACCCCGACTGACCTTTCATTTCTTGTCATTTTCAACTAACCAATTTATATACTCACTACTCGCCCCCATTATTCAACAGCAGCCTTGGCAATGTCTTCAATGTATTTCTTCCAATTC
Source organism: Sepiola atlantica (assembly GCA_963556195.1). Lineage (NCBI taxonomy): Eukaryota > Metazoa > Mollusca > Cephalopoda > Sepiida > Sepiolidae > Sepiola > Sepiola atlantica. The sequence continues at coordinate 4,492,130 of OY744534.1, read as the reverse complement.
ATGTTACCTGTGAATGTAAGGCCGAGTAGGGTGTTATTTGCCATGGTAATCAGTGGTTGAAGAGGTTTCTTGTAGTTATCAAAGGAAAGGAGCTTTGTCTTTGCGGCATTAAAAGTTAGCATCTATTTATAACCCCAATCCACTACAGCCTGGAGGTCATTTTCTAAGGATTCAGCCATTGCCTCGGATATGGTGTTGTTTGTTGACTGATCTCCTATATATTTAGCCAAGGGTCACAAACCCCTAGTTTTGATGTGTGGCCCTGCGGAGACACTTGTAGGGATCTTGATAATTAGTAGTTTATTTATATGCAGAAAAGATGTGTGCTTTTAGATTCCTTTTTGTGTGTTGACCGAGCCAATGGTGGAAACTGAAAACGCAAAGACATGTGGTGCTATCCTGGCCCCATGTGGAATCTTTGTTTGATGCACCATTGTGACCTTATCAGGGCACAGTGTTAGTGCTATTGTAGGACCACGAATTTACATTTGGTCAGACCAGTTCCTTATCCATAGCCCACGTTCTGATTCAGATCCACAAAACTTCTTTTTTTTTTTTTTAAACGCCTGTTCGAACTAGGTGGGGTATGCATCTGTTAGCATTAATTCTTTGTATAGTTGAGACCAAGAATCATTGAGTCTGCAGCTGTAATGGAATATCTAAATGCAAATAAGACATTTGCCTTTTCTTTAAATTTTTGTTTTTTATTCCTTTAAGCTCCATTATTTCATCTGCCAAATAGTGATTTATAAATTACAATAGTTCTCCTTTACGCGTCTCTTCCAAGCAGAAGCAACTTGCAGATTGGTTTGTCTCACTAAGACAGAAAAAAGGAAAAACAACAACTGTCAATCAAAGCAACTCCACTCCACCGTCATGTACTTGCACATGTCGAGGGTTTAACCTTTGTGCGCCCAACATCAGTGACAGGTTTTAACCCGCTGACCTGTTTGCACTCTGTGGCTCTCAATTATTTCAAAACAAGGCGGATGTTTTCAAAGGACCGGCTGTCATAGTAGCATAATCCTTTAAATGTTTTGAAGACAATATTAGTGCGATATTTGATATTCAGAAAATCTTGCTATATCTTTTTGTCAAGTTTGGTTCAGGGCTGTACAAGAAGTGGACCTCAGCACTCCTAACAAGCACTCCATGCTAATTACACTATACACATCACATCCCCCAGTTCATGCGAACCACTTTACAATGCAACATAGATATGTTGTTCAGATTTGCGCGCTCATCAACGCAAATCTGAACAACTACGAAGATTTGCTGACAACTGTAAGAAAAAGAAAGCTTGGATGGTATGGTCACGTGACAAGGGGCAGTGGTCTCTCCAAAACCATCCTGCAGGGAGCAGTGCAAGGCAAGAGAAGGAGAGGTAGACAACACAAAAGATGGACGGACAACATCAAAGAGTGGACGGGCTACAACTTCGCTACAACCCAGTCCATTGCCCATGACCGTCAGAAGTGGAGACAGCTGGTGTGGAGTTCATTGGTGCAGCGCCCCTACGACCCAGGAGGGGGTTAAGGGACCAAGTCAAGTCAAGTCAAGTCATAGATATGTATGCAGGTAGACAGGTTATTCTACCTTTATCGACCAACCACCCTCTACCTCACCGATCCACCGGTGTCTCTGTTTCAACTCCATCCGTTGTCATGGAGATGTTATTCTACACCCATAGATGTTTGGGTTGAGTGGACCCGTATATCAGCCACCCGCTTGACACCTGTGTGATCGGGTTCGGTGACTAATTTGAGAATGCCAGTGCACCTTAAATTTGTTGTTGGACCTTTCCCAAAATAACTAAAATTCTCTGTCTTTTTAACGCTCGAATGCACATATGCGGTGTCAATTTTTTAATGTCTCTTTTCTTTCTCTTTCGATATTTTTTTACTTGTCGATAACATTAGTCATCAAATGTTTGCCGAGACATCGATTCGGAATTTTTTTTTTTCTTACTTTTATACATTCCAAAAAAAGGGGCATATTGCCACTGAGACGTAAGGGGCTACTATGATTAGGGGCTAGATTTAAAGGGGACATCCTAAGTGGGGAGTTGTGCAGCAAGATATTTGTTAACATTAATTTCTACATGTTAGTATAGTCGGAGAAATAGGGAGCAGGGAGGGAATTCCAAAGGCAAGCGGTCCAAGGATAGAAGCTATTAGAGTAGAATGTTTTACAGCATCTGGGGCCTCTAAAGTGAAGAGGTGGGATTTTGCTGCTAGTGAGTTGGTCGGGGTCGTGTGTTCGATATGACTTCGAAAAGTTGACCAAATAACAGAAAACATCAATAAAAAAAAGATTAAAGATCTTAAATGAAAAGCCAAACTACTTTAGTTTTTATGTGCAGTCAGTTATATGATTGGTAAGGGTTAGATTATTGGTTAGGGTTAGATTATTGGTTAGGGTTAGATTATTGGTTAGGGTTAAGGTTATATTATTGGTTATGGTTAGATGATTGGTTAGAGTTATATTATTGGTTAGGGTTAGGGTTAAATGATTGGTTAGGGTTAGGGTTAGATTATTGGTTAGGGTTAGATTATTGGTTAGGGTTAGATTATTGGTTAGGGTTAGGGTTATTGGTTAGGGTTAGGGTTATTGGTTAGGGTTAGGGTTAGATGATTGGTTAGGGTTAGGGTTATTGGTTAGGGTTAGATTATTGGTTAGGGTTAAGGTTAGATGATTGGTTAGGGTTAGATTATTGGTTAGGGTTAAGGTTATATTATTGGTTATGGTTAGATGATTGGTTAGAGTTATATTATTGGTTAGGGTTAGGGTTAAATGATTGGTTAGGGTTAGGGTTAGATTATTGGTTAGGGTTAGATTATTGGTTAGGGTTAAGGTTATATTATTGGTTATGGTTAGATGATTGGTTAGAGTTATATTATTGGTTAGGGTTAGGGTTAAATGATTGGTTAGGGTTAGGGTTAGATTATTGGTTAGGGTTAGATTATTGGTTAGGGTTAGATTATTGGTTAGGGTTAGGGTTATTGGTTAGGGTTAGGGTTATTGGTTAGGGTTAGGGTTAGATGATTGGTTAGGGTTAGGGTTATTGGTTAGGGTTAGATTATTGGTTAGGGTTAAGGTTAGATGATTGGTTAGGGTTAGATTATTGGTTAGGGTTAAGGTTATATTATTGGTTATGGTTAGATGATTGGTTAGAGTTATATTATTGGTTAGGGTTAGGGTTAAATGATTGGTTAGGGTTAGGGTTAGATTATTGGTTAGGGTTAGATTATTGGTTAGGGTTAAGGTTATATTATTGGTTATGGTTAGATGATTGGTTAGAGTTATATTATTGGTTAGGGTTAGGGTTAAATGATTGGTTAGGGTTAGGGTTAGATTATTGGTTAGGGTTAGATTATTGGTTAGGGTTAGATTATTGGTTAGGGTTAGGGTTATTGGTTAGGGTTAGATTATTGGTTAGGGTTAGGGTTAGATGATTGGTTAGGGTTAGGGTTATTGGTTAGGGTTAGATTATTGGTTAGGGTTAAGGTTAGATGATTGGTTAGGGTTAGATTATTGGTTAGGGTTAAGGTTATATTATTGGTTATGGTTAGATGATTGGTTAGAGTTATATTATTGGTTAGGGTTAGGGTTAAATGATTGGTTAGGGTTAGGGTTAGATTATTGGTTAGGGTTAGATTATTGGTTAGGGTTAAGGTTATATTATTGGTTATGGTTAGATGATTGGTTAGAGTTATATTATTGGTTAGGGTTAGGGTTAAATGATTGGTTAGGGTTAGGGTTAGATTATTGGTTAGGGTTAGATTATTGGTTAGGGTTAGATTATTGGTTAGGGTTAGGGTTATTGGTTAGGGTTAGATTATTGGTTAGGGTTAGGGTTAGATGATTGGTTAGGGTTAGGGTTATTGGTTAGGGTTAGATTATTGGTTAGGGTTAAGGTTAGATGATTGGTTAGGGTTAGATTATTGGTTAGGGTTAAGGTTATATTATTGGTTATGGTTAGATGATTGGTTAGAGTTATATTATTGGTTAGGGTTAGGGTTAAATGATTGGTTAGGGTTAGGGTTAGATTATTGGTTAGGGTTAGATTATTGGTTAGGGTTAGATTATTGGTTAGGGTTAGGGTTATTGGTTAGGGTTAGATTATTGGTTAGGGTTAGGGTTAGATGATTGGTTAGGGTTAGGGTTATTGGTTAGGGTTAGATTATTGGTTAGGGTTAAGGTTAGATGATTGGTTAGGGTTAGATTATTGGTTAGGGTTAGATGATTGGTTAGGGTTAGATGATTGGTTAGGGTTAGATTATTGGTTAGGGTTAGATGATTGGTTAGGAAGAATGGAAGTTGGTAGAGTTAGCTGTGTCTGGCCGCATCTCACTGAAATAGAATATTGAACGAGAAAAAGAGTCACTATCCTTCATAAATAAGACAATATCTCCGCAACTAAATAGGTATAAACTTTTATTCAAGGGAAAACTGGAACATAAGGAGAACTTTTCGGCGGGCTCGCTTTCGTCGATAAACGAATGTTGTATTCTAGTGTTCCATTCTAGCTGACGGCTTGTGGCTAAATGATGAGAACAGGATAACACATCCTATCAAATGGCGATCATATCTGGAACTCGTTTGAATCGTATTTTTTCCGCCAAGCAGCGCACATTGATTTCGAGTCTGAGCCATCGCATCTTAACTCCCAAATCTAGGCGTGAACGCGTGGGTGTAAAGTCAAACCACAACTCAATCTAATGCAACATACTGTGCGTACATATAAACAAAATAGGTCCTTCACGCAACTGCTGCACTACTTTCTATTATTCGGACTATTGTTCTCACCTTGAATGTTATTCTCAACACTTCTATTGAAATATCGGTACTTATGCAGTTTACTGTTGTGAAGTAGTCCAACAGTAAAAAGAAGAAGTCAAGCTGAGGTTGGGTTAAGATAACAAGTGTATTAACATAAAAGGTACAAGGTAAGGAAACTGACTGGCACTTGGCTAGACAGTTACAAGTCTGTCCGTTTTCTCTCTCCCGTGACTCTGGTGACTTGCACTATTTATAGTGAGAACCGGTGTAGTTTCTCTTCTGTTAGAACGGCCGGTGTAACATTTATGAACCGCGTTTTTGCCGGCACATTCTAGCAGGTTACGTAAACCACCAGAAGGTGCCGAACGAAAACTTTGTTTTTTGTGTCGAAAACGCTGGCCAATGTTAAAACGCTAGAAACAGGCATCGTATTTTAATTTCAACATAAAAATTCAATGAAAACATTCCATTAGTGCAGTTCCAACGAGAGAAAAGTATATATGTAAAGGAGTAAGGCTACCAACATTTGTAGAATGTTTTTTTCAACATTTATTTATTATTTTGTTGTTTTACCATTTTATAATTTTATATAACGCGTTTCAAGCGGTGGTCCGCTTTCATCAGATATGAAAATCCATTTGAAGAAATGTCTTTCGATTTGAGTAAATGTTGTTTCATTTGAGGAATTTGTTATTGTTTTTGCGCATGCGTGGGTTTGCGGGTGTGTGGGTATCTTTTATTTTTTATTTAAATAATACATAAAGGTATAGAACTAGCAGAAAACATTCCATTAGAACAATTACGAATCCCCAAAAAACGAAACAAAGAACAAATATTAGCATACATCTCTACACACAACAAAAACAATCCAGAATTATTCACAGAAATAACAAGGAACCTAATCTTACTCAACCATAACAACAAACTAAACGACATATTAAAAACAACGAAAATAATAAAAAGCAAACGCCAACCGAAAAACCTCAAACAAATTTTAACCTCATCTAAACTCAACCAACACACAATACAAGGGGTCACAAAATGCAACAAGGAAAGATGTGGGGTCTGTGACATCATAATGGAGGGGAACTCATACACATTTAAAAACCCAACACAAACATTCACAATAAAAAAAGACCTTAACTGCACCTCCAAGAACGTTGTCTATGTGCTAGAATGTACAACATGTAATGAGGCTTATATAGGTGCGACGAAAACATTTAATAATAGAGTATCTTTACATAAAAGCAACATTAAAATCAAAGAAAACCGTAAATTATTCGTGTCCCAACATGTGCACTCATGCAGCGGAGGAAAATTCAAAATAATGCCAATTTTCCAAAGCCAAGACTACACTTACTTACTAACACAAGAAAAAAACTTCATACTTAAATTTAATCCAACATTAAACAGATCATAACTCTAACAACACACACTTTGATCACACTTTATCCACCTCTAGTTAAGTACAAACATAAATAACTGTTTATAGTTATCTATAGACTGGAAAATTCTTATTCAAGGAAGATAATCTTAGTACATAACTTCTTATTGCGCACTTCTACACAGCTATGAGTCAAATAGCAACTTGTGTTAAATGAATCATTTACAATAGACATTAAATTTGCACATTAAATACCGGACTATGAAATCGGCCAAACCAAGTTCAAATCTATTTGGACCGTTTGCATTAACTTATCTTTTGCAAATATGTGTGTATATGTGTGTACGTATGTGTGTATATATATATATGTATATATATATGTGTGTGTGTGTATGTATGTATGTGTATATAATTCAACCTTTATCCCCCTCTCTGTCACTATAACCACACGCCTGTGTGTGTGCGCGCATGGGTGTGTGTGTGCGTATTTATGTGTATGTGTGTATGTGTCGCTCACCTATTCACAAGACTCAAGATTAGACCACACGCATACGGACGCACACACACACGCAGACACGACTTCGTTCTTGGAGACGACAAAAAGCAATAAAAAGTATTAAATTTCAAAAGAAATCCGGCGCACCCTAGGAGGCTGGGATGACCGATGGGTCATGGATGGGTAACACGCACTTGACCAAGAGAAGCAGGAAAAATGGCAAATAAAAAATAAAAAATAAAAGATACCCACACACCCGCAAACCCATGCATGCGCAAAAACAATAACAAATTCCTCAAATGAAACAACATTTATTCAAATCGAAAGACATTTCTTCAAATGGATTTTCATATCTGATGAAAGCGGACCACCGCTTGAAACGCGTTATATAAAATTATAAAATGGTAAAACAACAAAATAATAAATAAATGTTGAAAAAAACATTCTACAAATGTTGGTAGCCTTACTCCTTTACATATATATATATATATATATATATATATAGATATAATGAGAGAGAGAGAGAGAGATGGATTTATCATCGCTAAACGCACAGATTGAAGGTAGACATCTTAAAGATCTCTTTTGTTGCTTTGTATTCATAAACGTCCCTCTTTCATACTCTCTTTCTTTCTCTCTTTCTAAGTCTCTCCGTCTTTTCACCCCCCCCCTCTCCGTCTTTCTTCCTCTTTTCTCTCTCTCTGTCTTTTTTTCTCTTTCTCTGTCTTTTTCGTTTTCTCTTTCTCTCCCTAAGTCTCCCTCTTTCTAACCCCCCTTCTCTCTCTCTCTTTCTAACTCTCTCACTCACTCTGTGTCTTTCTTTTTCTCTCTTTCCGTCTCCTTCTCTTTCTGCCTGTCTTTTCTCTCTTTCTCTCTTTTTATCTTTCTCTCTGTCTCTTCCACTCTCCCCCCCCCTCTCTCTGTGTCTGTTCCACTCTCTCTCCCTCTCTCTCTCTCTCTCTTAGCCTCTCTTTCTGTCCCTTCCTTTCTCTTTCCATTAAACAATCTCCGTCTACCTCTCTCGGCAGCCCCCCTCCCCGCTAATGCCATATTTCCGGTGTGTGCATACAGCACCTTCTTGCTTTCCTGTTAATTATGTATATATTTAAATTAATTAGTCGCACGCCACTCCTCCTCCCCCCTCTCCCTCCTCCTCCCCCTCGTTACTGATTATCTTTAATCACCGCCGATTATTCAGAATTAACTGATCAATAATTAGCTATCTTATTTGTTTGTTAACCTTCACTTTTTTGCAATGCGCCCATGTATCTGGATACTTGACATTATCTCATGCCTTCCATATTTCTGATGATTTGTTTGTTTATTTGCTAAGCAAGTTCGACGTTTGCATAGAGCTCACGAAGATCGTGCCTCAGGATTGGCTGGTCTGCATGAAGTCCCCCTCGTTAGTCGCAACTATTCATTAAACCTGAAAGATTGCAGACACCGAGAGCATCAAGACTAAGCCGGCTTGTAACTCTCGCTTCCTTTATGTTGTCCTTCATTCCTTGCATTTCATGAACGATGTTTCTGACAAAGGGGAAAGAATTGATGTTTTCTGGATCATTGGCTAGTTTTTGACCTTGAAATGGTATTTTTTAGCTCCTTACATCAAGTTGCTTCCATAAAATAATTTTTTTAAAAGTGGTTGCATGCGAAGTCAAGGAAGGTTTGGCCCAAAAGACATAAAGGAATGGCGCCGATGTTATGTTGCAACCTCCACGTCATTGATTTGCGGTTCCGCACCTGACATATCTTTGCTTGTCACACGCAGATGCAGAGACGACCAGAGGACGACGGATCCTGATGCCACTTACTCCTGGATTTTCACCAGAGTCCTGTTAGCCGGATTGAGGCCTTCATACCGCTTGGTGCCAAACTTGTCCACCATTGGTGGACCTGTCAGAGTTCGAGACGGCATATCTCTGACCCTACCATGATGAGAAAGGGTTATACCTTAGGAAGGTCTTGCTACTGGTGTAGCTCTTTGTATCAGGTTGTAACAAAGGTTCTCCCACAGCGGTAAGATGTGACACAAGGTCGGAAAGTGGGATTTGAAAAGCCAGCGCCCGAGAAGATGAGTACTCTGGCCGACAAAAATTGCCTGGGCAGCCCCGTCGGTATCCCTGGTAGGAGCGCCTCAAAGGGTAAGAGGGCAAAGCCTGGGAGGGTGGACCTCCTAGAACTGCACAGGACAAACCCACACACTGGCGGAATCAAGGCCCAACGGCCAAGACGATACTGGTCTATAGGGTGTAGTATCCATCGGAACAGATACTACACTTTGATCTTGGCCAAAAGGCCTCAGTCACTGTCAACATAGACAACCAAAGAGGGGAGACAAAGCCTGGGAGGGTGGACCTCCTAGAACTGCACAGAACAGACCCATAGACCGGCGTAAATCAAGCCCCGAAGGCCAAGACGATACTGGTCTATAGGGTGTAGTATCCATCGGAACAGATACTACACTTTGATCTTGGCCAAAAGGCCTCAGTCACTGTCAACATAGACAACCAGTCTTTGTTCTCTGTTTAAATGAATGACATTGTCCTTTTCTTATTTCAGCATTTATGACGTCATAAATTATCTCTTCTGGTATAGTCAACATGTTTTAGTGGATGACGTCATCCGTTTGTGATGTCATCCCTTTGTGACATAATCCAGTGTGCACAGAGACAAACAAACAAACATACAACATCCACAGAATTTTAGTAGCATACATAGATATACCAAATACTGACCCAACGGGTTTCAAGAGGTCTAGTAATAATAGAAAACACTTTTTCACGTTTGAGGTTGGTAGAATGGAACAGTCGATCGGATTGCAGGATGTCCTTTTCTAGGTTAAGCCTAAGACGGATTGCTGGCACCTCTTGCTAAGGTCGTGACCTTTTTTTACTTTGGCAAAATGACGAATCCTGAGTGCAGACTTCCTGATTTCAAAGAATCATCTCTTGTGACACAGAAGTCCGAGAAGAACTCTTAGTTGTTCTTCACTTTGTAACTTAAGAAAATCATTTTTGCCAGTGCCAATGCCAGGCGCTAATGGCCAAACGTTTGTATCACCATCAACGCTAGAATCCTTGCTTTTCCCGAGTTGAAATATCAGAGCAGGGGCATCCTCAAGGGAGGCGCCATCCATTTCAACTGGGCCAAAGTCAGGATTCAAGCATCGGTGATGAAAGGAGGAAAGCTTGGCTTTAGATATGTTAAAAGTGACCAGCCACTTTTTCCCCCCATTTCAAAACGTGTTCCAGGTCGGACGAGCGAGAGAATCAGAAAGATCTTGATCATTAATGCTCTTAGCAGTGCTGCCATAGATGGTTGTGTCATCTGCATAGATGTCAACAAATGATCTTAGAATGTGATTTGGGAGATCATTTATGAATATCAGGAAAAGAGTTCGGCCCAGAATGGATCCTTGAGGCAATCCAGCGTTGATACAATGTGCTTCAGACGTCTGCCCACCAACGGCTACTTGTAGAGACGTTTTCAGTGAGAAAAGAAGCCTATGTATCATTACACATTGATCGTATCGTTCTCATATCATTTCTCTCCATGCAACGCATGTGCTCAACCCTCACTGGCCAGGTTTCACTTCCATACATCATCATACTGCGTACACATGACTGATAGATTTTTTACCTTTGGCGACAGTGTAAGGTCTCTGCTAGTTACATGTAAAACGAATATTAAACCGATGATGATGATGATGATGATGATGATGATGATGATGATGATGATGATGAAAGGATGCTAACAATCTTATTGAAGATGATGATGATGATGATGATGATGATGATGATGATGATGATGATATGATGATGATGATATGATGATGATGATGAAAGGATGCTAACAATCTCATTGAAGGTGATGATGATGATGATGATGATGATGAAGATGATGCTGATGATGAAAGGATGCTAACAATCTCATTGAAGGTGATGATGATGAAGATGATGCTGATGATGAAAGGATGCTAACAATCTCATTGAAGGTGAGGATGATGATGATGATGATGAAAGGATGCTAACAATCTCATTGAAGGTGGTGATGATGATGATGATGATGATGATGATGATGATGATGATGAAAGGATGCTAACAATCTCATTGAAGGTGGTGATGATGATGATGATGATGATGATGAAAGGATGCTAACAATCTCATTGAAGGTGATGATGATGATGATGATGATGATGATGATGATGATGATGATGATGATGATGATGATGAAAGGATGCTAACAATCTCATTGAAGGTGATGATGATGATGAAAGGATGCTAACAATCTCATTGAAGGTGGTGATGATGATGATGATGATGATGATGATGATGATGATGATGATGAAAGGATGCTAACAATCTCATTGAAGGTGAGGATGATGATGATGATGATGAAAGGATGCTAACAATCTCATTTAAGGTGGGGATTATGATTATGATGATGACGACTTGCGTCCCTGCTAACGACGGTTACTTCTGCTAGTAGACTTAAATGACCTATTTATTTGGCTGCTTGTTATAGTATTTATAAATAAGCTTCGTACTTTTATTTCGCAGCCACCTTGTAGTGTCTGTGTAGGGGGGGGGGGGGTATGAATTTGAAAAAAAATAACAAAAAGAAAAGATCTGTAAAAAACAAAAGGTAGCAGACAAGTCAGCCTGCCTTCAAGCGGATGCTGTAGCGGGTGTCGTGTCAGTAGCTGTGCCCCCCTTCCTAGCCCCCCCCCCACCCCCGAGCAGCCGCCGATTAGGGTTTGTTATGAACAGATTTAACAAAAACCCAGATTTGTATAGATGTCAGCAACAGGTATAATTGTATGCTTCATTCAACGTCTGAAAATTGGGTGCCAGTCGCACCAACACCAGCACCCTAACCCCCACCTCATCCACCCTAAAGCCCAACCTTTCCTCACTGTGGCAACGTGGCAGTGTCATAGCTTTGCCGTCTGGAACTCCGGTTAGGGCCGCAGCCTGGTTAACAGAGCTCTGGTAAAAAAAAAAAAATCTAGGAGGATTCGGCATCAGGATCCGTCGTCCTCTGGTCGTCTTTGTCTCTGTGTGTGGTAAGCAAGGACATGTCAGGCGCAGAACCGCAAATCAATGGAACAAAATATCAACGTTGCTTCTGTGCCATTCCTTTTGCGTGTTCGAAATCAAACCTTCCTCGACTTCGCATGCAACTGCTGAGCCCTGCTGTACTTAATGTCGGGGTGAGGGAGGAGTAAAAACCTGCAATTCTGCAGGTTAGCGAATAGCTGCGAGCGACGAGGAGGACTTCATGTGGACCAGTCAATCCAGTCACACGACTGTTAATTTTTTTAATTTCATCGTTTCTTTCTTTGAGCAAATATTTTTGTGGAAAATATGATAGTTTTCATTCTAAGGATTATTTTGAGAAACAGTAGGATTAAGCGATTCGGACTTCTGCATAGAGCTCACAAAGATCGTGCCTCAGGGTTGTCTGGTCAGCATGAAGTCCTCTTTGTTGGTCGCAGCTATTCTTATATAACCTCTATATTTACAAGATTGAGCATCTACTATCGTATTTCTATGATATCCTTGGATACCGTGCTTTAAGATATCGCTGAAAATATAATTTTTTATAATATATACATAAATTTATTTTTGTTTATTTTTTCCAAATTAAATGCTTTTTCTACATCTTACGCGCGTTTCGCAGCAGAATCAAGAGAATACATCTCAATTTTGTTGCTCATCAGAGAAATTGTCATTGGAATGCACCTATAATATATATATATGCTCTAAAGCGTGTAATATAACTTCATTGAGCTTGCAATTTGGAACATTTTCTTATAAAGAGTATATACTTAAATATATATTTTTTGTAAGAACCCATATATATATATATATATATATATATATATATATATATATATATATATTACTATTTCATGTATCCACGTAAAATTTTATAAGGAGATATACGTTTTTATGTATCAATTTTAAGTATTTACTTCAACAGTGCACGATACATAAATAGAGCTAGGTAGTAAGCTATGAAAATATAAATATAAATATATTTTCATAGCTTACTATATATATATATATATATATATATATATATATATATATATATATATATATATAGTAAGCTATAAAAATATATTTATATTTTATATATATATATATATATATATATATATATATATATATATATATATATACATACATACAAATAATTTATTTGAAAACTATATGTTACATATTTCAGAATCGTACCGCGGTTTCATTCAGATGGGTTGACTTTTTACCTTTTAAAAAGTCTATACCCAAGGGACTCGTCAGCGTACTGAATGTGGTCAAAATGCAATTATGTTTTGATGAGTCCCTTGGGTATAGACTTTTTAAAATATAAAAAATCAACCCATCTGGATGAAACCGCAGTACGATTCTGAAATATGTAACATATAGTTTTCAAATAAATTATTTGTATTAGTTCTCACTCTTCTGCGATCGAGCGCTTTATTGATTTATTTTCTATATAACTTGACACACACTATATATATATATATACATTGGTATTTATTATAAAGTGAAGGATTTCATGTCATTTTCCTTCGTTGACATCCTATGTCTCGGCCTTTTGGCTAAGATCAAAGTGTAGTATCTGTTCCGATGGATACTGCACGCCTGTTCTGTGCAGTTCTAGGAGGTCCACCCTCCCAGGCTTCGCCTCCCCTCTTTGGGGAGGAGTAAGTTTATTGCTTACTGTCTGAGGCGCCCCTACCGGGGAATGCCGACGGAGCTGCCCAGGCAATTTTTAAATGGCCAGAGTGCTCACCTCTCGAGCGCTGGCTTTTAACCCCACTTGCTCGACCCGATCTTGGGTCACATCTTACTTGTGGGAGTAAGATAAAACTGGCCTTGTGCCTAACTCCGCGAGGAGTAAATAAACATCCTATGTCAACCACTTCCCCATAGTGTAATGCAGTAGGATCAGAGGGACGAGACAACTAATGGCAATGGTGCAACACTGATTTTCTAGTATCATTCTTTCCAGGACCTGATGGAACGACACTTATTAATTCGTACAAAATTACGTAAGGAACTTGGTAATTCCGCTTCCGCCAGGCTAGTTTACTGGGCGTCCAACAGATGGCTCTATGTGTAGCGCGCCATCAATTTGTTTATTTACAATGAACCTGCTGGTGGTAGTCTCAATTTATGTTGAGATTATATCTTATTTCGCTCACATTTAATCTTAGTTTTTGTATGTACTAATGAGTCAAGGCCAAAAGCCACTCGAGGATAAGGGTTTGTGATATTGTCAGTTGGATGATCGAACAGGATTATGAAAAGATTGCGAACTAGAATTAATTCATAGAATATTTGTTGACATTCATTCATTTCGGATTGTTGGGGTTGGTCTCCCCGATATCTTTCTTGATCGAATTCTTTCTACGTACTTACAGGATGGTCCACGTGAAGGTTGCCAACATCTTAAGTGAAAATGTTTTTGTGGAACGAACTGGATTCGAACTTGGCACACCCAGGTTGCCAGTCCGTGTCGTTAACCACTAAGCCACCGTCACCTCCCTGTTGGCTTCGGACTTGAAAATAACAATGTAGTGGTATGTAGGGAAACATTCCTGCAGTAACGTGTTCCACAGGTGTGAAATTCTTGGAAAGAAACCGTTCGGTATGGCTTTAAAGGCAAATTTAAGTGGCAACAGCGGTGTTAAATCGATAACAATTGATTCACTTTCTACAAAACTGATATTGAGCCGGCCGAGAGGGAGATGGGGGGGGGAGTGGCGGCGGTGACAGGAGGGGAGTAGCGAGGGAAGAGCGCAGGGTTGCATGTCGATAACGTTTCCAGGTTTTTATCAGATTTTCAAATCTCCGTGAGTAGATGCACCGATCGACGCGAATCAATGCACAGCACGTTCATAAAAGATGAAGCTGGGGCGTGAAATATCATTTTAAAGTTGTGAATTCCCAACGCGGGGTGTATAGCCCTCCCCCTTTCCCAACTAGGAGGGCAATTTGAATATAAAAGAGGAAGGCAACTGAAAAGGAGGTATTATGAAAAAAGACGTAATCTCAATTTCATGTTGCGGTAAAAGTGGCCAATTACCGACATGAATAAAAAAAAAGGTCGGAGATATGTAAAGGTAGCGAATAAGAGGAAGTCAAATACTTTGATAATAATATATTTATTCGAGCAAGGAATTCATTATAAAGAAGGTGGGCTCCCTCTACCGTGCCAGTAAACTTCTCACTCATGACATCATCCTGTATCTCTACAAAGCCACCATCCGCTCATGCATGGAGTATTGTTGCCACATCTGGGCTGGGGCATCATCCACTAGTCTCTCCCTCTTAGAGAGTCGCCAACTTAATAGGTCCCTCACTATCAACCAAGCTCCAGCCCCTGTCCCATTGCCGCAATGTTGCTTCCTTGTGCCTGTTTTACAATGGATTGTGCTCTGATCAGCTTGCTACTCTGGTACCCCCACAACGTAAATTCACTAGACCAACCTGACAATCTGCCAAATCCCATCCATTCACTGTGGAGGTCCCCAAATGCCGAAGAGCTTTCTACTCCAAAAGCTTCTTTCCTCGTGCTGCTGGACTCTGGAACTTCCTCCCTGCTCCTTGTTTTCATGACGGTACTGACATGCAGAAATTTAAAACTAATGGAAACAGACATCTCGCTGCGCAGCTTTCAATTTAGGTTGACCCCCCCCCCCCCACCTTCAACTTTTTTCTCAGTAGCCCCTTACGTCTACAGTGGCGGACTGCCTTGTTTGAGGTGAACTATGTTAAAAAAAAAAGGAAAAAATAAGTATCTATCTCCCTCCCACCGTGGGGACATGTGGCACAAGGTCAGAAGGCGGGATGCTAGGCCAGGACACAAGAAGTAGCAAACAAAAAATACCTGAACAGTCCCATTGGCATTTCCCAGTACGGGCACCTCAGGTGATTGGCCATAAGCAAACTCTTCCTTAAAGAGAGAATGTAAAACCTTGAAGGGTGTACCTCCTAGCATTACCTAAGCCATTTTATCGGAAAGGCGATATGCAGTAGTTACAAAAATTGTATTTTGTTTTTTAAGATTATGACATGCTGAACGTATTGGTGTTAAAATCAATTTAGTATTAAGTATGAAATCTGAAGAAAAACGCTTTTCAAATTAGTAAATAAGCCGATATACATGTTTTGACAGGCCGCCATATTGGAAATATGCCAGTATGTCAGCTCATTTATTAATTTAAAAAGTTTATTTTTTTCCTTTTTCCTACGTAATACAAAATGCGTTCAGCATGTCATAATCTAACAAAACGAAATACAATTTCTTAGCCATTGCGTATCGTCTTTCCGATAAAATTTGATTACCAGCATTTCATTTGGTCTGTCACACTTAAAGTTTGAAATGGAATTTTGTCGATTATTGTATTTCAAAAACGCATTAATTCTATAGTTTCTTGCAACTTCAGCAATTTTCAATTTACAGGGAACTGCCTCCCTGACTCCTAAATGGTCAACAGGTTTTCACTCCGACCCGCCCCCCTCCCAAGTTCCTTTTTCCATTTCTATTTCTCACTGTTACTCTAATAAGGGGAGGTTCCTTCGGCCTTTGAAGCTTATCTTCATATAAAATTAAATTAATGTATTCAAAAACCGCATTAATTCGATAATTTTATTTGCAATTTTGCAATTATCGATTTACGGGGAAATCCCATTTTGTAGTTAATTAATCTCCAATGACTTGTTTACTCATTCCAATTTTCAGCAATGAATAACAGCCTTATTTTTAGTTACAAAATAAACCACCAGATGTCTCGTTATCTGCTTTCCCAGTAGGGCTGTCCTCTCTGTTTAGCGCCTGAGAGGCAGAGAAAAAGGAAAAAAAGAGAGTTTGGTGTTGAGTGATGCTTTTTATATGTTTGACCAGTGGTTTGGTCGACGTAGTTGGGAGCACCCCACGTGATCAACGTTTTTGGCTGTTTTGCGCCTTTTTGTTAGATTGTCTCTAGGAGCTGATTTTTATGGTTTCAGTTTGAGCTTTTCTTGTTGAAGTGAATTCGGGTTAGTTTCTGTTTTCTGTTTATGCCGATATGATAAAATATTAAGATGTCAATCCCATCAGTTAACTGTCGAGAAAACTATTATACAAAATTTCCTTACATTTTCTTTGACTAGACATATCTTAAGATGATCTATATTTTTTTACTTTTATCCATCCCAAACAAGCTTCCTGACCAAAAATGCACCAAACATTGATGTTATTGTTTTTATCCTTTAGATTTGCAAAACTCAATCATGTTCTGTAAAGTCAGAAACAAAAACAACAATTTTCCTCTACAAAACAACCAAACCAAACATCATGAATAAATATTTGAAGATATAAACAACTTGAAGCATAAAAACTTTTACCAAAATGACCAGATTTGGCATTAAATAACTCGAAAAGGGTTGATATGCCATAAAACAAAACAACCAAATGACCCCAAACAAGTCACAATTGCCACTGAGACGTAAGGGGTTACTTGGAATTAGAGGCCAGATCTATAGAGGGGGGGGGCATCCTAAGTAGGGAGTTGTGCAGCAAGATGTTTGTTCACATTACATTTAAATTTCTGCATGTTGGTACAGTCGAGGAAACAGGGAGCAGGGAGGGAATTCCAAAGGCAAGCTGTCCGGGGAAAGAAGAAAGCTATTAGAGTAGAAAGTTTTACGGCATCTAGGGACCTCTACAGTGAAGGGGTGGGATTTTGCTGCTAGTCGGGTTTGTCGGGGGTATTTACGTTGAGGGGATACAAGTGATGTAAGTTTATCGGAGCACATTCTGTGGAAGTACTTGTAAAACAAGCACAGGGATGTAACATTGTGGCGATGGGACAGGGGCTGGAGCTTGGTAGACAGTGCGAGTCCTATTAGGTTAAAATCGTTTTTGTACGCTATTCATGTTTACTGTGTTCAGAAAACAATCAAACAAGCAAGACAATTTGACGATTCGATATTTTCTCTCTCTTCAGCGCAACAGATGCCGCACCCCACGCCCAAGTGACGACGCGCAATGAAATGGCCATCTGTTGTTCAAATCTGTTTTTTAAATTAAAAACAATGAACAGCTTCAATTATATCGACTAATAATCACCTGGAAGCAAAAGATATAAAAGATATAGTTAAATTTCTTTTACAGCAATTTATTATCTATTAAAAAAAAATCACAGCTGTTTCGGAATTGTAAATTGTAAAGTGTGACATCGATTATCCAGATTCATTTCAGGCGGTAAGTCACATCTGGGGAGGTGCCGCACAGAGCCACGACCATCGTAATAACCCAGGCCTGTTTGTTACTTTATAGCATGACGTCATTTTCTAGCGCTCTGGCCTCTTTTACTTACGATGGCCATGACAGAGCGCTCTTCATTGTCTTGACAAAAGCCAGAGTCGACTTCGAAATCTTCCGTTCCTTACAGCCCCTTTCTCACAGAAAAGACGTTGCTAGTCGCTCTCTATTTAATCGTTATTTCCATGGAAGATGCTCGACTGAGCTCCTGTCTCTGGTTCCTCCTTGTAAGCTATGAAAATATATTGATGGCAATTAAGCTACACAGAGGCTCTGTGTAGCTTAATTGTCATAAATATATTTTCATAGCTTACTACCTAGCTCTACTTACGTATCGAGCACTGTTGAAGTAAATACTGAAAATTGATACATAAAAAAAATATATCACAATGTATTCGGATTCTGTAGTCCTTGTAAAAACATGATTATCAACCAATGTCAAAGTTAAAAAATTAGATATTTTATATATATATATATATATATATATATATATATATATATATATATATATATATATATAACAAATACTGACCCAACGGGCCACGGGTGGTCGTGTATGTACTACAAGATTTGATTAAAAATTTATATAAAAAAGAAAGAAAGATGCACTTAAAAGCAACTGTTACTAAACTCAATATATTAAAATTTGGGTTAGGATTATTTGTTGTTGCGTTATTCATTTTGTTTTGTATTTTATTTACGTTATTTTGCCATTTTCTCGTCAATCAAATGATTAGGAAAGGTGAAGGGCAGATGGGGTTGGCAGGACGTAATCTCTGGGGTGTCACCGATCGTCGTGGGCGGCTTTTTAGATTGAGATTTCTCTGTTCATATCATGTCTGAAGCCTAATCCCCAAACTGAACATCCCCCCCCCCCATCGCCCTGTCGCGTTCTCTCTCTCTCCCTCCCCTTCTCCACCCTTCTCTTTCTTTCTCACTCTTTTACTCTCTACCTATCTTTCTCTTTCTGTCTCTCTTGCCCTCTCTTTATTTCTCTCTTTTTCCCCTATATCTCTCTTTCACTCTCTTTTTCTACCTATATATTTCCCCCCTCTCTTTCTGTTTGTTTGTCTCTTCCTTCTCTCTCTTTCTTTCTCGTTCCCCACTCCCTCTTTCTCTTTTCCCTCTTTCTTTCTTTCTCTTTTCCCTCTCCCTCTTCCCTTTTCTCTATATTTCTCTTTTCCCTTCCCCTCTTTCTCTTTTCCCTTCCCTTCTTTCTCTTTTCTCTCGCTTTCTGTCTCTCTCTCTCTCTCTCTCTCTCTCTCTCTTGTCCCACTTACTTCCTGTTTACATCTATATTAATAAAAAAAATGTATGACTACTTCTCGTGTATGTGCGTATTTCTCGCACCCACGTAACTTTGATAATTACAAATTTTTTTAAATTTACTATTAATCGAATATTTATTGAAATCAAAAATACAATAGCGTAAAATAAAAAGAAATTAAAAAAAACTTATTTAAAAAAAATATTTTAATTACGATATTAAAGCAGCCACAATGCATTTTGATTTCTTCGTAAATAAATCAGCCACAATGCATTTTGATTTCTTCGTAAATAAATCAGCCACAATGCATTTTGATTTCTTCGTAAATAAATCAGCCACAATGCATTTTGATTTCTTCGTAAATAAATCAGCTATTTTCATCTTTTGTCAATAATAATTTTAAAAAAGAGAATTAATTCCTTTATGACCTTTTGAAATTTGAAAAGAACTTGGAAGCATTTAAACTGTCGAATAGAAAGTCGTTTAAACTGGCTTTAAAATTCTTAGCAAATCCAGCTTTAATTAAAAGATTGAAAGAAGTTATTTACATCCAATCATTTGATAAAAGGAGATTCAAACGACATTCATACGGTGGCTATATGGTTAACGACGTGGACCGAGGACCTGGATGGCCGGGTTCAAATCCTGTTCCTTTTATAGAAACCCTTTCATCAAAACCCACCCTGAAGAAGTTATTCTGAAGGAGGTCCACCCTCCCAGGCTTCGCCTCCTCCTCTTTGGGGAGGAGTAAGTTTATTGCTTACTGCCTGAGGCGCTCCTACCGGGGAATGCCGACGGGGCTGCCCAGGCAATTTTTAAACCCCACTTTCCCGACCCGACCTTGGGTCACATATTACTTGTGGGAGTAAGATAAAAAATAAAAAAACTGGCCTTGTGCCTAACTCCTGGAGAGGAGTAAATCAATACAGCCATCATTACAATGGTCGTGCCTTAGCAACAGTTTTATAACGATTTGGTTCAGTTAATAATTTAATGACCAAACGATGCCGTAATAATTTAATTTAACTTTCAAAATTTTATTTAAAAAATAATAATTTGGTAAAACAACAACAAACAAAAAAACAAGAAGAAAAAAGCGAAACAAAAAGTTTTAAAAATCTCCCGGGCAACTCCGGATAGGTACAGCTAACTATATTATCCCTTCTTTGCCAGCTGTTTTCAAGCTTAAACTGCTGAAGGGGGGGGGGGGGCGTATTCCTGTTGCACAGTGGTGGTGGTGGTGGTGGTGAGGGGGGCGTACTTGGTTTTACCCTAGATGTTAATCATTTCACTCCCCACCCATCACCCAAGCGGCCCTCTAGAGTCAAACAACTGTCGCGTAGCCATGGAAACAACAACGGTAATTAGACAACAGGGACGTCTGGGTGGGGGTCTATGAGTGAGGGGATGCTAAGATGTCAGAAGAACGTATTTAACCGTAATTAATTAATAATTTCTTTGACAGACACTAAAACATGAACGCCCGTTGAGCCAGCCAGACAGACAGACAGCCAGACAGACAGCCAGACAGACACAGTGTTTGTTTACATCTAGTAAAATAAAAGCTATCAACTTCAACAGTATGATTCGCTTACTTACACAATTAATTTCAATCACTTTATCTACCAATCTCTCTGCAATAAAACTACCAACGCCACCTGTTCCGTTTTCATTTCCAATCCAATCCAGCTTATATCTGGCATTCTTTCACACAATCATTCTAACAGATTGATCTCCCAATGAGTTACTTAGACACAAAACAGGTCACCATTTATAGGAGATGTTCCTGCTAGTGAGCGATGAGAACGACTCCGAATATTGTAGTATGTAAACGGAAATGGTCATCACACGAAGGCAACCAAAAGTAGTTCATGTGATATTATCTATACCGTTGTGTATAGGTCAGCAAAGGTTAGGACAGCGTCCAAGTGAGGAAAGTGAAATGGAAAGTTCTTTGACTGCCGAAAGTCTACAAGTAGCTTATCTTCGAGTGAAGATAGCTGAGCTCGGGAAATCCAGGTGATTCAGGCAGGAGAGAAGGGGAGGGGGGTCCTTCTTCGTTGCTGGTCGCAGTCGCTCTGCAGACTCTTGGGTCCAAAGTAGTTCCTCAGGGGACAGCTGAAATAAATACGCCCTGCAAGTTGATTAGTCAGTGTGCGACTGAATAAGCCAGCAATGGATAGTCCTCCGCGTTAGGAAATAGTTCCTTACTTATGGTTGCTAAAAATATTTTTTCTCTCAAGAAACTCAACAATCTCAGCCAGGAACTCCTTGACCTTAATGTTGTGTTATTTTTCATACAAAGTTGAGGATACCTCCTCGACAATCAGGTCACCTGTTTTTTTCTGTCGGGCTGAGGTATGGTCCTGTTCAGCTCTACGAGGTCCACATTCCCAGGTTTTACCTTCTCTCTGAGAAGAGATTAGTTTATTGTTAATCGCCTGAGGCGCCCCTACCTATGCATTTTTTTGAAGGCCAGAGTGCTCCTCTTCTTGGGCGCTGTTCACCTCCGCCGTCGCGTTCCGCATTATCTCTTTTTTTCGCACCCTCTCAACAACAGCTGCACTCCGAGCAGTTTGGGGACCTGCCAGAACGCTGGTCACTCTCCGTTGATATGCGGCCATTTTTGAATCGGTTGAACCACTCCTTAATTTGCGTTACACCCATCGCATCTTCTCCAAACACCTGCTGAATCTAACGCGACGGCGGAGATGAACACCATTCCAAAAGAAGACTTCCAGAGGTGTTTCCGGTAGTGGATGGATCGGTGGGCTAAGTGTGTGCAAGCACAAGGGGCCTACTTTGAAGGGCATTAGGGTCCCAACCCTGTAACGTATTTGAAATATTTTTTCTGGCCTAAGGTCGGATACTTTTTAGACAGGCCTCGTACTGTCATTTTGAGGCTCTGTGGATTCTCTTGATTTAAAATATTAGGACCTGATATCTATCCACCACCCCTTTCCCAGTCTTGTCAATGCTCTGATTATCTATATAATAAGGCGTTCAGTGTTCGTACTACGTTATCACCTTTCACACACATTTTTTATTGTTTAAACATTTAAAAAAATCTTTTCCACACTTAAAAAAATGGCGTTTTCCGCAATGAAAAGTTATTCTTTAGTGACTAGACAAAAAAAACCCTCGATTTAATCGGAATTTATAAGTGTAGTATAGGTTCTGTTGTCATAAGACTGCCCTCCTCGGAATTACCTCCTCCGTTTTTTAAGGTGGTGTGGGGGAATCCTTCCATGTATTACATCCCCCTTTATATTTAAATAATAAAAAAAAAAACTTTTAATTTATTAAATAGTTAAAAATGAAAAACGGAACGGACGAAATAGACATTACAGTCCGGCGTTCAATTGTACTATAGGGATCATTTGAATATCTCGCTTATTGCGTTTCATTTTCGCACACATTTTGGATGAAATTTATTAATTAGTCTTAAATTGTATTTTTTATCCCAAAATAACATTCTAATTTATTTTTTAAAGACTTGAAAATCGAACTTTAATGCAATGCCTTAATCGCTGGCGGCCATTTCCTATGATTTTCTTTCGCACTTGACACTCATAAAAAGGAAATACGTTTGACTTGACTTTATTTATAAAAAAATGTGGTTTCTGCGTTTATTTTCACATCTATAAAAAGGAAATAGGTTTTACTTTATTTTATTTATAAAAATATTGTGGGGTCTGCGTTCGCGCTTGACATCCATAAATAAGGTACTTTACTTTTATTTTATTTATAACAATAATATTTTAATATTTATTTTGCTTTACCTACGTATTGTTTGTAGTTCTGTCACAATTATATAATACTCCCAGCCTAGCAAAAATATGCGACAAGAGGGAGCACATATTTGCGAGTTTATTTAAATGAAGATTTGGTAAGAATTTTTAAGCCATTTTTTTTCAAGTCGCGAGGTAACAAAGATTAAAATGGCTGACTTGTTAACGAAGAAACCGAAATGCATTTTGGTGGATTTAATTTCGTAATTATTTATTTTTTTTAATAGGATATTAAAAAAATCGTTTTAGTACTTGACACTATTACATTTTTGATTTAAATAAATAATCGAGTAAATAAAAAAAATGTGTGTAAGTCACGTAGAAGCGAGAAACACACAGACACACTGGAAATGGTCACACAATTTTATTAATTGAAGAAGATATATTATGAACGGGCAGTTTCATCAAAAATGGTATCGAATCGGTTAGGACTGATATTCGGAGGGAGGGGGGAGTTTTTTCTTTCTTTCTTCTCTCTCTCTCTCTTTCTCTTCTCCCCCCTCTCCCGCCCCTCGCCGTCTTTCTCTTTCCCCCCCTCGCGGTGTTTCTCTTTTTATTCCCCCCCTTCCCTCGGGGTTCCCCATTTTCTCTCTCTCTCCACATATACGCACTCTTTCTCCCCCCCCCCGCATGTATTTTCTGTCTCTCCTACCACTCCCCACCCACACGTATTTTCTCACTTCTCTCGCCCCACCCCCACCTCACACATTTTTCTCCCTCCTTCCCCCAACGTATTTTCTTCCTCCTCCTTCCTCACTCCGTCTGTCTCCTCCTACCCCGCATATCTCTTTTTCTCTCTCTCTTTCTTACTCGTCCCCCTTGCACTACCCCCTCTCCTTCGATCAACTCGTGTACTCGTTACACGACGTGAGACTTCCACGAAAAAATACTCTGCTTTTAATTTCACTATTTCTTTCACAATCACAAGTAGTAGTAGTGGTAGTAGTAGTAGTACGAAGTGTACTACTACTACTACTATATCTACTACTTGTCATCTTCAGCCACAGGTGGACGAGGGGAAATTGGTTAAATAAAGCTGTGTATTTTTTTTTGTGGAACTCTTTGTTTGCCCCACCCCCACCCACCTGTGGCTGAAGATGACGAGTAGTAGCAACATAATTATTATTAGTAGTAGTAATAATAGTAAAGCCACACTTTGTAATACTACTATTACTACTACTACTACTACTGTTGGTGTTATTTGTAATTGTAAAACAAATTGCATTGATTTTTTTTTCTCAAACCATCGAGTATTTTTATTTAAAATAAAACCTTTGTTCTGTTTTGATTGCCTTGGGGAAAAAATAAATTAATAAAATAAAAATGTGGTGCTTATATAGATCAGCCCCCATGGCTCGGTAAAATCCGGTAACAAGTTAAAAACAAAGCGAAAGGAGACTACACAAAATTAAACTCGAGTTCCTGAAATTAAAAAATAACACTGAAAAGCAATGCCATAACCATGCAAAAATGTAAATATATCAGTAAAAAAAAAAATTAAAAGCAATATAAATTGCCAATAAATCAGTAGTTTTTTTGTTTGTTCTGATTTTCGTTTTCCGTTTCAGGAACCCGAGTTTACTTTTGTGTGGAAGCTTTTCAGTTGTTATAAATGTAACACGTTTGCGGATTTTACCGAGCCAATATGGACAGCCATGGGGCCTGATCTATGTAAGCACTAAAAATGCTTGCCTTTTTTTTTATTCAAGTATTTGGAAGGAATATATATAAAAAAAAAGCCGATGATTTGAAGTTATAAATTGAATTATATATATATATATAGATAGATAGATTATAAATAATATAAATTTAAATAAGATCATAACTTGAGATTACTTGGGTCGGGGGTTGCCTCGTCTGACTTTTTTTGTTGTTGCTATTTTTGTGAATTTCAAGCAACAAATCAAAATTAGAGTTAACTATTGTGAGCCTTCAGCTGCCAAGGTAAGCACGTGTTTTGTTCACTTAATTGACCAGGTGCTCTGTGGAATATGGACACCACTGTCATCAAAATGTCTTTGTTTAGTTTTAATTATTTACTTCCTTTGTTTGATTTCAGCAAATTTCAATTCTATACCTATGCATATCTCATTCTTTTATTTTCCAAATGACGCTTGAAAAGGGTGGTTCTTTGAAAGGCCACTATCCCAGGCATTACTCTCCCCAATTCGACAGAGGGGTTAGGGTTTATTGTCGTTCGCCTGAGGCGCTCCATGCTGGGAATGCTGACTGGTCTCGATCTAGGCTATTCTTATAACCGTCCGGAGTGACCCCTTTCTAAATGGAGGGAGGGGGCTTTTTTCTAATTAAAAACCGACTTTGTGTCACACGAATTCTTCGTGGGAAGAATGCTAACTAAACTATGCTTTCAGGCCAGGACCCAGTAAAAGTGCAGAATAGTTAACAGTCGAGAAATCGTTAAAAATGACGGCGCTTGTTCGTAATTGTCCACAACCCGTTTTTCCCAACTTTTTACTAACCTTTTTTTCTTTTTTTCCGTGTATCAAGTCGCTAGAGAATTCCGTGTTTTTGTTGTAAAATCTAAAAAAATAATTTAGATTTTAGGAAAGGGGGGATTAATTTCCTATATAAATTTAACGTAAACTGATCACCCAGTTTTTGACCATGTTGCATGTTGTTTATTCACCCATTTTTTTTTTCACTTTTTTTACGGATTATTTTTTTTTTCTTCTTTTTTCTTTACTTCATGCCGCTAGAGAATTCCGGGTTCTT
The DNA here is from genome assembly GCA_963556195.1 of Sepiola atlantica. Lineage (NCBI taxonomy): Eukaryota > Metazoa > Mollusca > Cephalopoda > Sepiida > Sepiolidae > Sepiola > Sepiola atlantica. The sequence continues at coordinate 4,466,349 of OY744534.1, read as the reverse complement.
CGGACATTTTTGCAAAAATTTGTGATGTTCAAAAAGTGGAGGATCAGTTTACGTTAAATTTATATAGGAAACTGATCCCCCCTTATAAAATCTAAAATATTTGAAAACATCCCCCCCCCCCCCAAAAAAAAACACAGAATTTTCTAGCAACCTGATAAGGAATTATACACCGAAAAAAAAAAAATGGTCAGTAAAAAAGTTGGGAAAAACGGGTTGTGGACAATTACGAACAAGCGCCAAAATGACTTATACACAAACGGCAACGCAGTAGAATTTAAGGTTATATTGAAGATTTCGACTTTAAAATGGCTGCCATTGAAACAATATTATCTTAACCAAATTAGTTCTAGGTTTACAACAGTTTTGTTTAAATTATAATTGAATGACAAAACAATACCGTAAATAGATTAAATTATTACAGTATTGTCTGGTCATTAAATTATTAATTGAATTATAAAACTAGAACTAATTTGGTTAAGATAATATTGTTTCAATGGCAGCCATTTTAGCTGAAATCTTTAAAGGAACCGAATTTAATTATCTACCGACCTGTATACTTTTAATTTTTTTAAATTTTTATTTATTTATTTGGCATTTATAACGGCAGCTAACAGAAAAAGGGGTAAAAAAAAGTCAACGGGCATCTTTTACGAGACTCAGCAGAGTAAAAACGCTAAAAAAACAAATATACAACAAATAAAAGTAACTGTAAGCTGTAAAAGTTAGTTTCAAACTTGCATGTGCTATTTGTTTGTATTTTAAACCCGTTTGAAGTGCTATTTGTTAGAAATTTAAGTTCGACAGACGGTTTTCGAAGAATTCAAAATGGCCGCTCTACGTAATAATATAGAGGGACTGGCCGCCATTTTTCTTTGAGAAACTAGATGTTTTAAAAAACAAGAAATTTTTTTTTAACATCTAATAAAAAGCCATTTATACTACGTAAAAATACAAACAAATTACATAGGTAAGTAGAAAAATGTCTATTCTAGACATAAGTCAACTTTACTTGTTGCAAATTTATGTTTTTAAACTCTTTCTCGTTCTTTTTTTGGACACCGTTCGCGCCTCTGCTGAGCGTCGTAACATATACCCCATATGGGGCATATGTTCCAACGATTGGTGACATTTATCGGATGTGTTTCTAACACTATTTTGTTTATTTTTCGATTTTTCACCAATTATCAAGGATCCCCGTGCTGGGCTCATGAACAGCCATTTTATTCCGTTTTAACTGAACAGGTGGACACCAGGTTTGTTTTGAACAACAACAAAAAAAAAACGCTTTAAAATAAGTTAAAACACAAATAAACTTATCCAGATTAGTAGAAGAGTAACTTATCTTGCCTTTGGTAACATTTGTTTGTTTTTTTTACCCCCCCCCCTTTTTCTGTTAGCTGTCGTTATAAATGCCCATTTATTTAAAGCTGTCTTTATGACACACGAAAAAATGTCCGCTGGTCGTCTTACTGTTGGGGTGGGGGGATCTTATTTCTTGAAAACACAGTAACAATAAAATGACTTACCCTAAGTCCGGGGTGGGATTGCCATTGGGGTAGAATAAGTGATTTTTTTTTTTTAAATTTATTATCTTTTCAGGAATGACACCCCCACCTGCTATAGTTAAGCGACAAGTCATCATTTCTTTGTTGTGTGTCGTAAACGACATCTGAACGAAATAATTAAACAAATTTAATTTCGCCAAAAAGGCACATGTTCGTCTTTTCCCACAGTCCGTTTTTCACAACTTTTTACTGACCAGTTCTTTTTCTTTTTTCGGTGTACACTTACCTATCAGGCTGCTAAAGAATTCCGAGGTTTTTGGGAAAAAAATTTCAAATATTTTACATTTTAGGAGGGGGGGGGGTCTGTTTCCAATGTTAATTCAACATCGACTGATCCCCCTCTTTTTGATCATCTCAATTTAAAAAAAATCTTTTTCGGTGTACAATTACCTATCATGTCAGAGCATTCCGGGGGTTTTGGAAAGAAATTTCAAAAGACGGGGGAATCAGTCTTCTTCGTCTTTTACCATAGTCCGTTTTTCACAACTTTTTTTACTGACTAAAATGTAAATTTTTTGAATTTTTTTCCCCAAAACCCCGGAATTCTCTCGTGACATGATAGGTAATTGTAAGCAGAAGAATATTTTTTAAAAATTGAGATGGTCAAAAAGAGGGATCAGTCTACGTTGAATTTACATTGAAAACTGATCTCCCGTCTTAAAATCTAATATTTTGAAATTTCTTTCCAAAAACCCCGAAATTCTCTACTGACATGATAGGTAATTGTACACCGAAAAAGATTTTTTTTACTTGAGATGGTCAAAAAGAGGGATCAGTCTACGTTGAATTAATATTGAAAACAGATCCCCCCTCCTAAAATGTAAAATATTTGAAAAAAATTTCCAAAAACCCCAGAATTCTCTAGCAGCCTGATAGGTAAGTGTACACCGAAAAAAGAAAAAAAATCTGGTCAGTAAAAAGTTGTGAAAAACGGACTGTGGGAAAAGACGAACATGTGCCCACCAAAAATAACAAAACGATGCGGTCTCTATTCCGAAATCTGAAGCGCCACTAGTTGATGTTTTGCTTTTTTTAATAACATATTCTATATTTAAAAAAAAAGACATGGGGTACTTGTTTAATGAATGAGAACCCAGAGAATTTCAGTACTTTGACTTAGAATCCCGAGTCAGTCCGGAAATGACCGAAGCATTTTACGATTTGAAAGCGGCCGCGAAAAAAAAAAATGTAAAAAAGCAGACGACAAGGTTATGGTTGAAAAAAGTTTTAACCCCTCAAAAAAAAAAATGGAAAAAAAAACTTGCTTAAATAGGGAAAGACAATGTTGCGTTCAAATCGTAAACTGCTTCGGCCATTTCGATGAATGGCTCGGGATTCTCCGTCAAAGTACTGAAATCTTCTGGATACCGATTCATTACAAGTGCACCCTTTTTTTTTTCGTTTTGTTAAGTAATTCACCATTTAAATAATTGACTTTTCTTAAATAATTGACGTCGTCGAAAGGAACTTGTTCACCTTTTTGATTCTTCTTTTATTTTTCCGCCCACGCAAATTGGTTGGCCATTCCGCTTTTCTTTACAATCACCCCGTCATGAAAAATTTGTCTTTTTTTCAAATTAAGTTCGATTTTTGGCGTGGAAAGTTCCGTTGTCATAAAATGTTAGAATAATCGCTGATGTTGACGAAACAAAACGTGCAAATTTTATTTTACTTTAAAAATGTAATTTATTATCATAAAGTCGCGTATTAAAACTACTGTGTTCGTGCAGTTTACCGGCCGGGCTATTTTTTCTTATTATCATAATATGAATCCGTTTTATCGACGCACTTTTATTGATGAAAAATGCTCGGTAAAAGTGCAGAATAGTTAACAATCGAGAAATCGTAAACAAAAAAACTAAAAACTAATAATTTATAGCAAACGAAGTAGAGTAGAATTAAATTCTCTACCGACCTGTATACTTTTAACGTGTGGAAACTAATTTTTTTTTATGTTCGTGTGTCTTATTGTCACATTAACACCAAAATGGCTGCACGCGTTATGACCTAACTACGGTTAATTTCGTAAATCTAGACAATTAAGTATGGTCTTACGAGAGATTGAAGGGGGTTGCCACTCGGACTTAGGGTCTTTTTTTTCTTTTTTTTAAATTTTACGATTTTTTTTTTCAGGCATGAAACAGTTAAGCGACAGACAGCCATCTTATATATATATATATATATATATATATAACATAAACTTCGCGACCCGTTAAAATTTGAAAGGAATTTGGAAGTATTTAATTGTCGAATAGCGAGTTTAACAAATTTTCATTTAATTAAAAGATTGAAAGTTTTGAAAACTTTTACATTCAATTAGATATTAAAACAACATGACCTTAACAAAAAATAATTCTAGGTTTATATACTCTATGGTTTGGTCATTAAATTATTAATTAAACCAAATCGTTTCATAACTTAATGACCAAACTATACCGTAAATTTAATTTATTTCTCAAAATCCTTTCTTTTTTTTATTATCATTCAAATAATCTGGTAAAAAAAAACGAAACTTCAAAGTATATATGCGATTTTAAATCGCATATATACTTTGAAGTTTCGTTTTTTTTTTGTTCTTTTTAATCGCCGATTTAAAATAGAAAACAAAACTGAAAATAAAAGGACTTCCTGAATAGGTACATGTAGTTAATGCTGATGATTCTATTTGAAAGTAAACCTCCCCGCTCGGGAGAAATCATCATGTTGCTTCTAGTCCCGCTCCCCCACTTGTTGTTATGTCTGTGATGATGATGATGATGATGATGGATAGCGTTGTTGTTTTCCCATAATTTTTTCTTGCTATGGGAGATCAATTCTGTGCGTTTATTTATTTATTTTTGTTGGGGGGGGGGCAATTTTTTTAGAGGATTAGGTGTGGTTTTACGACCTTGCCACTCGGCAAAGAATTATTATTAGTAAAAAAAATCGGTTAATGCCCTAAAAAGTTAGAATGGCCCGGAAATGGGTGGGGTATTATTCGTTAAATACGTTACGAAACTGATCCCCGCTCTAAAATTTTAAATAATTGCTTTTTCTTCTTTTCACCAAGTTTTTCAGGGAGTTTTCATATGTAATCGCCTAAAAAAGTAGAATCATTTGGGGGAGGGGGTGTTAATCTACAAATTTACCGTAAAAAGACCCCGGGCAACGCTGGCTAAAGTTATAGGCAGTTATTAATAGTGATGAATGTATTTGGCAGTAGTAGAGGCCCTCAACAAGAAATTGCCCTGTTCTTTCTAGTCCCCCCCCCCCACACACACACATACTTGTTGTTCTTATGTTCATGATGATAATGATGATGATGGATGCTGCTGTTGTTGTTGTTTTCCCGCGCCTACGCATTTCCATTTCGAACAACCCTTCTCGACTTCAAATCTCCACGAGTCTTTCTTCGTTCTCAAACGGTAAGCTGTCGGCATTTGTTGATAGAATTCATCTTTTTGCAAACGTCTTCTGTGAAACCCTTCTCGCCACTCTCCTAGTTCAATGATACAATAGTGGCGCCATCGAAACAAAAATGACTTTTTTTCTTTTTCATAACACGCGATTTTGAAAAAAAAAAGGGGGGGGGGATACTTGCTGATTGTTGGTTCAGCCTTCGTAAGGCAGGGGTGTATGACCGACGAGCGAAGATGGACGGGTGGTGTTATGGTCAGGAATGGGGATGGGAGGATGGTGGGAGGTAATTACAAAACCTATATATTCAGTTGTTCTTAGCCTTTTGGGCTAAGATCAAAGTGTAGTATCTGTTCCGATAGATGATACACCCTTATAGACCGGTACCGTCTTGGCCTTCAGGTCTTGATTCCGCCGGTCTGGGGGATTGTCCTGTACAATTCTAGGAGGTCCGCCCTCCCAGGCTTTGCCTTCTCACCCTTTGAGGCGCCCCTACCGGGGAATGCCGACGGGGCTGCCCAGGCATTTTTTTGTAGGCCACAGTACTCATCTTCTCGGGCGCTGGCTTTTCATTCCCACTTTCGGACCTTGTGTCACATCTTACCGCTGTGGGAGGGAGTATATAAAAAAAGAAAAAGTAAAAGCCCGCTTCCCGGAGTAGAGAAAATGATTTTGATGGCGAAAGTCGAATAATGATTCCTCAACACTAGTCGAGAATACTTTCTCAACAATCAGTCCGACACTCGACAGACACGGGCCATTTCGGTGGCTTTTATCTGTCTGACTGAGATAGTCCTAGGAGATCCATCCTCCCAGGCCTTACCTTCCCTCTTTGGGAAGGGGTTGGTTTATTGCCAATTGTCTGAGGAGCCCCTAACGGGGAACGTCGACTGGGCTGCCCAGGCTATTTTTTAGAGGCCAGCCTGGGTCTTCCGCTGTGGGCGCTGGCTTTTCTCACCACCTTCCGGCCTTGTCAGATCTTCTTGTTGTGGGAAGGAAGGAAGTAAGTAAAGTGCTCTCTTTGACTCGGTGGAGACCAGACGTTGGATTTTTGCTTCGGCAGAGAAATCCGTTCTCTGTACCATTATTTATTGTTACCAGACCCAGTTGGGGTGGGTCGCTGAAAGAGTTTTTTTTTTTTTTGCCACCCCCGACTACTACCGGTCCCCTTCTGGGTATCGCCATAAAATATTTTTCCAACAACTTTGGCTTGTATAAACTTTCATTCTAGACAGAAATTAACTTTTTAAATGATAGTATAAAGGCTTTAAAATAATTTTCGAATTTCGCACGGCCACATAAAAATAAATCCGTGTAACAACCAGTTTGTGTGTGTGTGTGTGTGTGTCTGTGTGTGTAGGAACAGAATAGTTAACAAACGCCCATCGTCCTTATGTTAAGAATGAGTTTCGAAATAATAACGTTATTAAAAACCCATTCTTAACATGAAGAGTTCGGAAGGGCCTTTGTTAACTATTCTGTACTTTCAGTGTTTCACCCAGTTTTTTTTTTTTAATTATCTAATAGGGGGTCGTAAACTGTGTTTATTGCGTATTTCTTCGATATTCGAAAGTGATTTTGAAGCTTTTAAAGTGGCGAGTATAAGGTAGAAAGTCACTTCTGGTTAGAACGATTTTATTGAAGCGTGTATTCTGCCCCCCCCCCCCCCCCGTATTCTATTCCTGCCGGGGTTTTCTTTTTCCTCTTTTTTTTTTTTTTTTTAAATTTTAAATTTCCTTGTCTTCCTGATATTTCGCAACCGTAGCGAACGCGGACATATCTTCTCTCAGACAATAACAAATTTGTCATTTCCTAGTTTGTTTTTTTGGTGGTGGTAGTGGGAGGATGAAATTTTAGAAAAGTTATAGTAAGTATATTAATTACCAGAAGAAAAATAATCTAAAAAAATTAGGCTAAATAAAGAGTTTAACAAAAAATGTTTAGCGAGTGGCACTGTCGCTCCGCTAAAACATGTTTCTACACCATGTGTTTTTTATCCATTCAGAAAGAGAGAGAGAAACCACATAAATTCTTTTTCTTTCTTTTCTTCCTTTCTTGTTTCTTTCTTTTTTCTTTCTTTCATTTTTAATTGTTTTTGCTTATTTTTCTCTCCCTTTTTTGTTTGTTTAATAATCAGATATAACATTGCACTCGATGACCACTTTCCTCCTAGCCAGACCACTTTTTTGTAACCCCCCCCCCTCCCTCCCTTCATCCATGTGTTTTCTTCTTTTTAGCGTTAACAGTTGTCTTTTCTCTCGGTCTTCCTATCAAAGATTTGCTGTTTTTACCCCCCCCCCCCTCCCGGGGTTCGGTCTGATCCTAAATCGGACGACCGACACGTAGCTTGGGCGAGTTGTTATGCAAATTTGGAATCGCAAGGAAAGCTGATTTCTCTGGATTACGGCACATCAACTCTTTTTCTGGCTATTCAACACCGAAAACCCAAAACCTGTTGTAAACGATGGATTAAACACAAGTTTCTACACTTGATCCTGGTTATGGTCTTCGTCCATCCGGTGATGGAGTCCCAATTTGTGAAGTATGGAGTCTATTGGAATTTATTAACGTGTCCCTTAAGGGTCTCACGGATTGGCTGTCAGGCATCCCGACCCCTACTCCCTTAGGGGTCACGTGAGTCAGCCCATAAAACCGCTTGCACGCTGTGTCCTCGGTCTCTTTTTTTGACCCACCTTTTGAACCAGGTAGGACCGCGGCTGGATGCTTCTGAGACAAAGCCCTCGACGGCAGTCGCAGAGAGCCCCCACTCCTTGTTACCAACCATCTTAGGCTGAAGTGACTCCATCTCGACAAGAGCCAGAATTGGAGACGGGCGCACGTGCAACCTGTTACCAGAACTCCCACAAGATAAGTTCGCAGAGCACATTTTCGCAAACCTAAATTAACTTCCTCCTTTCTGAACTTTGAACTCACCATTTGTTGTATATATTTGCCCTCATGTTTTCTCACAAGTAAAACGGTTTTAAACTTATATACAATTGTTGATGTTGCCCTGTTTCTATTTTGCACTAATCTACATAATTGTTACTGCATTCTCACGTGCCAGAATTGAACTTTCTTCCAGGGATATTTGATCCCAACAAGTCATCCCTTACTTCCACTCTGACCCAGAGGAGTGGAAGTACCCACCAGGGCACCACTTCTGGATTAAATATAAACTATAGTTCACAGACTATTTGTTTTTAAAATATACGTCTACAAAACAAATGAATCTAGAAAATATAGGAAGGGTTTCGGCATAAAATGACCCAGCGATGGTTGACATGCCGTAACAACCCAACAACCAACCATTCACTGGGGGAAGGTGGGTTAATACCTTATAGGAAAATAGAAAAGTGTATCTTGGGTTTACTTTTGACAGTTTCGTAATTCTCGCTTCCCTTATTTTGTCCTTTAGTCCTCAGATTTAATGGACAATATTTCTGACAAAGGGGAAAGAATTGCTGTTTTCTGGCTCGTAATCTATCCATCTAACACTCATCGTTGGCTAGTTTTTTGGTTTTTTTTTTACCTTAACGTAATTTTTTGTTTTAGTTTCTTACATCAAATGGCTTCATGCCTTGTCTGGAGCGATTTCCATAAAAAAAATAGTCCCTCGGTCTGCGTTTCTACATTCTACGTTTCTACATTGGTATTCATGAAACCACTACCCCCCCCCCACACACACACACACCGATTTAGAGGATATGTAAAATAAAGTCACTCTCTCTATATATTTGTAATCAATACCTTTTTTACTACAAGGTACAAAATAAAATCTGTTCCGTCATTCATTTCTACCAAATATTGGTCTTTGCTGTTAAAAGCAATTGTTTCGGTCGATTTTCATATTTGATCCTGATCAATATTTTTTTTTAGTCATAGTTAGAGTAGAAAGACAGTTTTTACTCTCACTGTTAGATCTGCTTCCACTGCCACCCATAACACCGGGAAGAAATTTAATAAGAGACATTTTTATAAATTCACGGACGGAATATGAAAAAGGAGTGAAGTTTTAATTTCTTATTTTCGCTTTTTTTTTCTCCTTTCTTTCATTGCTTTTGGTTGGCCCACATTCGGCTGTAAAGAGAGAGGGGTGGGGGGGGTTCTGTGATGTTTATGTAGTTAATATTGCCACCTTTCCTACTTTCCTCGGTGGCTCAAGAGATTAGTGCACGGTACATACAGACCGAGATGTGTTTGAACTTCACCCGCGCATAAAAACTTTTTCTCTGATTTTTTCCTCAAAATAAACAAACAATTCAACTTAAAATATTATGCAGCTTGTTTATTATTATTATTTTTTTTTTGTAATCTACATAATTTACAGAAATTAAAATTCTGGGCGACGCTGGGTATGTGGAAGCCTGTTCCTGTGGGATACTATGGACGCCCCCCCCCCCTGCGCCAAGACCCCCCCCCCCCCCCCGAGCAATGTGAGGAAATGATTCACCAAGGTGCACAAAGGCGATCGGAAGTAGAATGAGTAGTCAGCTGGGAATGGCTGAGACGGCAAGTTTTTTTCTGGGATCAGGCATTTAGGATTTCCGGTCAAAGTTAATATATTGAGTATTGATTTACTCCTCTCCAGGAGTTAGGCACAAGGCCAGTTTTTATCTTACTCCCACAAGTAAGATGTGACCCAAGGTCGGGTCGGGAAAGTGGGGTTTAAAAATTGCCTGGGCAGCCCCGTCGGTATTCCCCGGTAGGGGCGCCTCAGGCAGTAAGCAATAAACTTACTCCTCCCCAAAGAGGGGAGGCGAAGCCTGGGAGGGTGGACCTCCTAGAACTGCACAGGACAGACCCATAGACCGGCGTAAATCAAGCCCCGAAGGCCAAGACAATACCAGTCTATGGGGTGCAGTATCCATCGGAACAGATACTACACTTTGATCTTAGCCAAAAGGCCAAGGAAGTTAATATATTGAGTAGTCATAGTTTTTTGAGGCAGTTTAGCGGAGGTGAACAGATTGGAGCACCTTGGAGTAGACGAGCAGGTGATGAGATGAGTTGACAAACGACGACAGCCAACTGGGTCCGACATGACCATGCCTAGCTAGGTGGAAGGAAACCAGGGAGGGGTTTCTCTTTCAGGAGTGATCGAAAACCCTTATGATAATGAACGTTTCCGACAGAAATCTGGGGGAAAAAAAGACGTTTTAACACTTCTTTTCATCATGAGCAATTATTACTTATTAAAACTGTGTTCTGTGGCTACGGTAGTCAAATGACATCCCGTAGCTGCAATCAGTCCTCCATGCTAGTCCCAGGCCATCTGGTCTTGTCATGTGCAAGTTGTCGTAGGCAATGAAGTTGTTTTGCTGTACGTAATGGTCCTAGTCCCGCCTGCTTGAGGTCAGCACGTAGTGTGCCCAGCAGATTAGTGCAGTGCCGTCCTAGTCGCGTTTCGTAGGCTTGCAAACCAGTAACGGCAAAGTCTAGTGCCCTCTGTGCAGGAGTGTCAGGGTTCATTCGTAGGACATGGCTTAACATAGATCATCTTTATATATACATATACCTTTGTGGAGAGGGTTTTTTCGTTGCACAGCTCGTATAGTGACTTAGTGCTGATAAGTTTTTTTCGTCCAGATAAGTTTTTTTTCATGAGCAATACAAAAAAAACATGGCCCCGTGAGTAATAGAAAAACACTTCTGTCACCAGTAAGACTCCATTTTGTTAAAATCTCGATTATTCTAGCATATTTACGGATTTCAAACGTGTTTTTCTTTAGATTACATGCATACTACTGAATAAATTTTAACTCAAAATTGTTCCTCATTTAATATTATTTTAAAAAATTACGACATAAAACCATTTTTATTGCCTATACACATGTTTTTATTGCATTCTCTTTAGGCCGTCGATCTCAACATCTGACGCTTTTCTTGACTCTTTACTTGTTAGCTGTTCTAACAAGTCGTAAATAAAATTGATATATTTATATATGGATAGACCTTGTCATACTTTTCATATTGCTTTTTCCACTATTCATAATTTGTGTAATCACACTAACACCTGCTCCACCCTGTGCTCCAATCGTATCACCAAGGTAACAAAACTTCTGAACAACCTCAATAGCATCACTATCCAAATATACTTTCTCCACATCTGAGTTCTCATCCATCTCATCCATCTCCATTGCCTACACTTCTTGCGCACAAACAGGTCATCCTCTCTGAACCTACCGGTACTTCCACTGCACTTCCGGTGTACCCAATCCTTACAAGTATCACAAAAAAATTAAATTACACTCGACTCCCTTTTTACAAACTGAGCAGGGAAACGTTCCTTATTCTGGGAGCTTTCCAGCACTACAACCACTGGTCATCACTTTGGTCTTTGTAACATTTACTCTCAGACCTTTACGTGCCATAGCATTCCTCCCTAACCCTAACCCTAACTTAACAAGTAGGTCAACCATTGTTTCACAGGCAAGCACTACATCATCAGCATACAGCATCTCTTCCGGACAACCCTGTACGAAACTAATTTTTTCTTATCAGTTGAGGATGTCAGTGGTTCCACTGTTAGTTGGTATCTATTTTTAGAACTGGAAACCTGACACTGTTGCTATTCTTGAGTCAAGTCTGCTACGTCTTCACTTCTTCACTCGTCGTACCCTCATCCATTTTTATCTCGAAAGAAACTCGGCATTTATATAACACTAGTGCAAGGAAGTAATGCATACAGATGCTATCATGACTACACATATATCTCTATTTATATAAAGTTAGGTATGTGTATATATTTATATATGGCTATTTATAGGATTCACTCCTAAACTAATTAACTGATTATTATGAATTTTAGAACACAGCTGCTATGTGTAAAGTGTAGTAATGTGGGCTATATTTAGTTTTATCAAGTTTTTAGAAAGGGGGGTGAAGCTCTTCATGAAAATTCAGATACCTCTAACTTTTGTGAACAATAGGTATTAGATATCAATTAAGAAATATTCTCCAAATTTCAGTTTCTTTGAAGGATTTTTAGAAGGTTTTTAGGTGGAAGCAAAATATGGAAAGAACTTTCTAGTTAAAAATTCAAATATTTCAGATATTTTCATTGAATTTGATCCATAGTCATTGACCACCAATTAAGCAAGATTCCCTGAATTTCAATTTCTTCTCGACACCCCTTAAGCTTAAACCTTAAATTTGAGACATTTTCTATAATCAAAATCATGTAATGGATTTTGATTTTAATCTTTGTAAGGGGACATAAAAGTGGTGCAAACCTGTTCTGCTATCATCATCATCATATTCGGTTTAAGTCCGTTTTACATGCTGTCATGTGTTGAACGACTTTAAGAAATTGACTTCCAAACTACCCTTATCTCTGTTCATGCCTTTATTTATCCTTCTTTCCCTCAGGTCCATTTTTATCACTTCCTCTCGTGTTTTCCTTGGCCTTACCTTGTGAACTGCCCCTGCTACCTCAACTGTTCTACATCTACTAACCGAAGAACGCTATGAAATATTGAATACATTTTTATCCGATTACGATTGTTTTCAAACTATTGATTTACAAAATCTCCGCCGACAGAACAAATTAATCGAAATACGATACAAAACACAAGTTTTCCATATAAGACGACCCAACAAGGTTTGCTTTGCTCTCAAACCCGACAATCAATCAACCTAAGGGTTTCATGTCATATCCGCGACAAGGTCCATCAAAGTTGTTAAAAAATCTCCTTTTAGATGTATCCATGCATCTCAATTAGAGGCTTTGTCGATCTGTCACACGTCTGCTCGTAACATACAGACATGCCAGAATTGCTTGAAGCGCCCCTACCGGGAATGCTGACGGGGCTGCTCGGGTATTTTTTGTAGGCCACAGTGTTCTTTTCCCCTTCCTTTCTCTCTTTCTTTCGTCCTTTTACCTCCCATTCTTTAGTAGCAACTTCAACTCCACTCAACGTTCCTGTCGACAAGCAACAAATTTCTCGCCTTTATATACATTTCTTCGAATATGCATGACCGTCTCTCGATCGCTAGTTATTTTACCCAAATAGCAAGTGGTGGAATACGCATGCACAACATTGTAATCTGGTTGAATGTTCCAGGTTCAGGTACCACCTGTGGTGGGGGCTGAGGGTGGCTTTTTCAAGTGACCTGTATTCGGCAACAGGTCCTTTAAGAAATGCACTTTAAATTTCGAGAATGCATCAATTATTGGCCAGGGTATGACGTTTTTTCTTTCTCTTCCAAAAAGTGTTAAATTTATCTCGAACATCCTGTAGATATCAAGTTTTGAAGGTCAAATTCTTTCGCAAAATGGTGGTTGCGTGTGAGCCGTCAACCGAAGAGCGGATGATCGTTTTTGTTTTGTTGAAATCCAATCATGTTTGAGCGGCATAGCTTAACAATTAACTTTTCATGCTTTTCGTAATGGATATCCGTTTACCCGACAAAAAACACGAGGCTTGACTTATGCACGGGCCCGATAGACCGCCAATAACATTTGCGCATTAAAAATGAAGTTTGGGTTTAGTTTTATCCTGTGCATCATCATCATCATCATCACCACCATCATCATCAGCATCACCACCATCATCATCATTACCATCATCACCATCATCATCATCATCATCACCACCATTCACTGTATAATAAAGACCAATGTACACATAAATAAATATAACAACCGCTGCTTCCTGAAATGAATTCAAAAAGAAATCCTCAATTCTAAATAAAAGTCAATGGTGAGTATTTTTGTTTCTTTAGGTCATCAGAAATGATAATAATTTATATAGGAAAAATTAAATTACTGATGTAATTCTATGATTTTATATGAATATTTTAGTAATACGAGGCCTGTCTAAAAGGTATCCGACCTTAGGCCATAAAAAATATTTCAAATACGTGACGGGGTTGGGACCCTAATCCCCTTCAAAGTAAGCCCCTTGTGCTTGCATACACTTAACCCACCGATCCATCCACTGCCGGAAACATCTCTAAAAGTTTTCTTTTGGAATGGTGTTCATCTCTGCCGTCGCGTTCCGCATCATCTCTTTTTTTGCACCCTCTCAACAACAGCTGCACTCCGAGCAGTTTGGGGCTGCCAAATGCTGGTCACTCTCCGCTGATGTGTGGCCATTTTTGAATCGGTTGAACCACTCCTTAATTTGTGTTACACCCATCGCATCTTCTCCAAACACCGGCTGAATTGTGATAACTAATAAAAGTACCGATGTACCATCAAACGGACAAATCCTGGATTGTGACACATACACGCTCTTCGGAAAATCCACATTTATCCGGATTATTTCCAAACAAGAAATTTTTACTTTGTATTATCTCGATTCTTCGGACAACTGTCCTCATCTTGGATGCTATTCTAACAACGTTTCGGTCGATGTAACCTCTAACCTTCTTCAGGTGTCTCTTGTCAAACTCGTGGTGCAACGGATAAAAGTGCTAAGTTATAATCAGTGACAGTTTTCTGGAGGTTGAAGGTTCAATCCCCAGTGCAGGCGATACTAAGAATACAATTATGAATTATTTAAGACTTCTACCCAGTTATGGTTGATGGAATGAGAGCACGCTACCTCCGCGGATTAAATAAAGGGTTCCGTTCAAACTTCGGTACAGACATAAATAACATTAAAGAGGAGAACAGTCGTCCGAATAATACAAATTAACAATCCGGATTATTTCCAAACATGAGATTTTTGCCTTTGGATTCTTCGGATTACTATTTTCATTGCGAATGTTATTCTCACAACATTTTGGTCAATGTAGCAATGTCTTCAACCACCGATTGTCAATAACACTCTACCTGAGAGTTCAACATTCAAATTCTTCAGCCTAACCTTCACAGGCAACATGAATTGGAACAAATACATCGAAGACATTGCCAAGGCTGCAGCAAAAAAGGTTGACTCCCTCTACCGTGCTAGTAAACTTCTCACACCTGATATTATCCTGTATCTCTACAAAGCCATCATCCGCCCATACATGGAGTATTGTTGCCACATCTGGGCTGGTGCATCATCCACTAGTCTCTTCCTCTTAGACAAGGTCCAAAAAAGAGTCGCCAACCTAACAAGTCCCTCACTGTCAACCAACCTCCAGCCCCTGTCCCATCGCCGCAATGTTGCATCCTTGTGCTTGTTTTACAAATACTTCAATGGATTGTGCTCCGATGAACTTGCTGCTCTGGTGCCCCCTCGATGTAAATCCACTCAACCCACTCAACAATCAGCTAAATCCCATCCATTCACTGTGGAGGTCCCCAGATGCAGAAGAGCCTTCTACTCTAATAGCTTCTTTCCTCGTGCTGCCAGCCTCTGGAACTTCCTCCCTGCTCCCTGTTTCCCCGACTGTACCGACATGCAGAAATTTAAAATTAATAGACAACTCACTACATAGCTCTCAACTTAGGATGACACCATAAACCTACACCATAATTCTCAGTAACCCTTTACAGTGGTGACCTGCCTTGTTTGGGGTGAAATAAGTTTTTAAAAAAACAAAAAAAACGGATAAAAGTACTAAATTCAATTACGAATTACTTAAGATGTCTACTTGGTCATGGCTGACGAAACAAAAGCAAGATACCCCCCCCCCCCCCCCCCGTGAAAGGGTTCAGTTCGAATTTCTGTACAGATTCCTGAGTTTGACATAAATAACATCCAAGATGAGAACAGTGGTTCGACTAATACAAAATTATCAATCCTCCTTTTTCTTTTTTCTTTTTTCTTTTTAAACTTTCGTCCCGCACCCTGTGTTAATTCTCTAAAAAATAAAAATGAGATTCTATTCTTTTAAGGTGGTTACATGTAAAAAGGAAAAAACTGAAAAAGTATGTGGTAAAACAAAATTTAAACAATATTTTAGAGTTGAAGGATCAGTTTTGCATATAGATTTAACAAGTACTAATCACCCACTTCCGGACCAGATAGCCTAAGGTTCGTTAAAACTATATCTAGTCAAAAAGTGGGTTATTATTTTAATAATACATCCAAAAGTATTAGGTGGTTCAGAAAGTTATGAACGGACTTAGCTCATAACTTTCCGAATAGTAGCTAAGTCCGTTCACAACTTTCCGAACGACCCAATAGTAGCTAAGTCCGTTCACAACTTTCCGAACGACCCAATAGTAGCTAAGTCCGTTCACAACTTTCCGAACGACCCAATAGTAGCTAAGTCCGTTCACAACTTTCCGAACGACCCAATAGTAGCTAAGTCCGTTCACAACTTTCCGAACGACCCAATAGTAGCTAAGTCCGTTCACAACTTTCCGAACGACCCAATAGTAGCTAAGTCCGTTCACAACTTTCCGAACGACCCAATAGTAGCTAAGTCCGTTCACAACTTTCCGAACGACCCAATAGTAGCTAAGTCCGTTCACAACTTTCCGAACGACCCAATAGTAGCTAAGTCCGTTCACAACTTTCCGAACGACCCAATAGTAGCTAAGTCCGTTCACAACTTTCCGAACGACCCAATAGTAGCTAAGTCCGTTCACAACTTTCCGAACGACCCAATAGTAGCTAAGTCCATTCATAATTTTCCAAATAACCTAATAATTCCCTAAAATATTTTTTTTATTGTTCTTTTTTTTTTTTTTCACCGCCAACTTTTTCTGACTCTAAAAAAAAAGTAGAATCTCATTTTTATTTTTTGGAGAATTAGCCCCGGATGCAGGGCTGCAATAATACGCTTCTTTATAAAAATATGTGAGTCAAAATGCAGTAGCTATGCCGAAAATGGATGGGGTGGGGTGCTGAGACTTTTTGTTAACATGACCCTGGCTGGCCACATCTCATCCATAAACTCTACCTTATGTCAGATATCTCTCCCTCATCCTGGGGGGAGGGGTGGGGCTAAATACCAAAGTGCAGCATTTTTATCATTGATCCTGCGCACACTTTTCTATCGCTTTTGACCTCTCGACCCCGTTTTTGTCTGCCTAATCAGAAGACAGGAGGGGGAGGGGCATTTATTGTAACTGATTTATGGGAGATGAGACAAAGTCTGAAAAAAAAAATTATTCTGATAATTTTTTTTTATTAGTTTTGTTTCTTTCTTTTTCTCGTAATAAAACATTTTCAACATGATAAATTTTATGTAAGTCCACATTTTTTCTGCTTTAATTTAAATTTGAAAACATTTGTTGCCATTTTTTTTATAAAAAGTTTATTTATAAAAGGCATATAAAAGGCTCTTTCCTTTTGTCAATCGGTAAGACATAAGTAACACATATGTGAAATAGCAGTTTTGTCAATTAGTCACTCTTCAGTTTGAAATAGCAGTTTTGTCAATTAGTCACTCTTCAGTTTGAAATAGCAATTTTGTCAATTAGTTACTCTTCAGTTTGAAATAGCAATTTTGTCAATTAGTTACTCTTCAGTTTGAAATAGCAGTTTTGTCAATTAGTCACTCTTCAGTTTGAAATAGCAATTTTGTCAATTAGTCACTCTTCAGTTTGAAATAGCAATTTTGTCAATTAGTCACTCTTCAGTTTGAAATAGCAGTTTTGTCAATTAGTCACTCTTCAGTTTGAAATAGCAGTTTTGTCAATTAGTCACTCTTCAGTTTGAAATAGCAGTTTTGTCAATTAGTCACTCTTCAGTTTGAAATAGCAATTTTGTCAATTAGTCACTCTTCAGTTTGAAATAGCAGTTTTGTCAATTGGTCAACCTTCAGTTTGAAATAGCAGTTTTGTCAATTAGTCACTCTTCAGTTTGAAATAGCAATTTTGTCAATTAGTCACTCTTCAGTTTGAAATAGCAGTTTTGTCAATTGGTAAACTTTCAATTTGAAATAGCAGTTTTGTCAATTGGTCAACCTTCAGTTTGAAATAGCAGTTTTGTCAATCGATCACACATAAGTTTGAAATAGCAGTTTTGGCAATTGGTCAACCTTCAGTTTGAAATAGCAGTTTTACTAGTTGTTTACTTACCTCATGTTCAATTACACTAGAAAATGCCTTTTAATAAAACTATGAGACAAGTAGAAAAAAAGTCATCGGAGGAGAAATTCAAAATCTACTGATATGAGACAATCATCTTGTCTGCTGTGAATTCTTTACCAGGAAGAAAGGTGAAGCAATGTGAGACTTTTATAAGTCTATTTTGGGGGAAGACTTTTATGTCAGTCAGCATTGTAACATATGAATTCTGGTAGGACATGGGTTGTCCTATGGCACCAACTTTTTGTCTTCATCTTTGTATGCATCCGGTGACGTCAGCAGCCTTATAGTTCAATTTGATTTTGTGGTCAATCCAGAACGGCTTCAATTACACTTTATGGCAATCTATTCGACAAATCAACACAACGATGGCTGAATGAATATCTTTTCACGTTCAAACGTGCCCGTTTCTTGTATTGTTTCTTGTCAGTAGTTTATCTGCATTGAAGTCATATTTTCCAGAATGTAATTTATAGCACTCAATCATGTCCCCACGTATTTCTTCTTGGCAATTTCAGAGCTTTCAATCTTTCTTCATAACTCTGATCGTACAGTCCTGGAATAAGTTTAGTAGTTCGCCTTTGTATATTTTCTATCATTTCAATGTGTTTTGCTTCTTATATGGTGCCTACACTTGATTAGCATATTCAATATGAGGCCTCACAAGCGCTTTAAACAATATAACCAATGAACTTCGATCGAGGTATTGAAAAGATATGCAGATTAAACCGAGTATTTTATTGGCTTTGCTGACTTTCTCCTTCATGTGTTATTCGAAATTTAGCCTACTGTCTATTACAACACCAATGTTTTTTTCTGAGTTTGTATAATCCATGAGAAATTTTTAGTAACCCCTTCCTTCCCTATTGGACTCTTGAAGTGCTTACTTTTCGGCTAGCCTGTTTGGAGTCCAGGTGATTGAACGCTGGTGATGGTGTTTCTTTAATGTTTGGTTTGTCTCAAAGTGATTCTATGTTCCTTTCCCTTTTTTATTATTATGATTAGCTCCTTAGATCAAGTGGCTTCATGCCTTGTCTGGAGTGACTTTTCATAAAATTAAAAATTAAAAAGTCGTAGCTCTACCGTTGGGATGTTCGCCTAAATTAATACAATCTTGAATCATTTATACCCACGTAACCTCAGCTGTTAACATTTATTTTTACAGCTTTCAGCTCCATAGACAATATCAGACAATATCATAAACAATATCATAGACAATATCAATGCATATCAATGCATATCATATAGACATATCAATACATAGAAAATATCATAGACAATACTTTCATCTCCATAGACAAATCGTTTTCTTTCTTGTGATCTTGAATTTTTATCTGTGATTTCACCAGTTTCAAAAAAGTTTCATCCGGAGGAAACTTCAAATGAATGTGAAACACGTCGAACTGAAACCTGAATTCTTGTACGATTGTGATTTCACTAGTAACCCGATTTTTTTTTTTTTTTTTTTGCTAAATTGGGGCCTTGCCACCAGATGCACATCAAGGTCATACCGAGGACAAGGCCCAGTAGAAATGATTCAATTCTTTTATTAGTTTTTGTCACTTTTTTGTATTCATTCATATTAGTAGTGGAATATTGAAAGTTTGGAAAACTCATGCAAGATGAAGTGTTGTATAGTGGAGACAGAGGCGCTAGGAGGGGCGCAGAAAGTAGGAGATAGCCCTATAGAGGTGGAGGGAGCTAAAAGTGGAGGTGAAAACGACGTCACTTCTGTTGAAGAGACTTTTGGTCCTTTCTTTGGTTGCTGAAATTCAAACGAGTGAGACGGAAATTGCACGCTCCCTGCAGACAGCAGAGCGGGTGGGAGGCGAATAGCTCGAAAATGGCCTAATGGACTGTCTCTTCTCCCACGCACACGCCATGTCAAAGTATGTGTTTCCGAAATAAAGATTTTGAAGCCAAATACAGAGTCCAGTCTTCTCTTATGTCCCGTGTGTAAATTAACAGCTCAACATGGCCCAACGGTAGAGCCAACCCAACGAACGGCCGAATAATCAACACAGCACAGCGAAATCAACCATCACTGCCGTCCTGAGTATTGACGGGAACAGATGAATGGGTATGTAATAGAAGTTAAACTCCCAAACATTAAACACTCACCATTTTGCTTGTAATATGAAGTCTGAATTCTAACGAGTTGACTCTAACGATCTCTTTACCTAAATAATTGTTTCTCTTTTGTAAATGAAAGCTTAATGAACGTCCAGCAAAAATACTGGGTTTTTGTTAGAGTTGCAGAATCAGGTATTAGGTCTCACTCCTAGGATTCCATAATATCCAACCACGATTCCTTATTTTAAAGTCTTCCAATATTAAGACTGTTAATTCTTCGGAGCTTTAAAAATCTGACTCTGACTCTTAGCATTCTTACAGGTCTGATTCCGACTCCTTCTAAAACCTCTGACGCCGACTCTAACTCAGCAACCCTGCTTGTAACCTTGTACCCTGGGTGTGGGTGTTATAAAAGCACCCGCTGTTCTTTGTTTTAATCTGTTTCTTTTTTTTTTTTTAAATGAAAGCTTAATAGACGCACAGTGATTTCCGACATATAGAATTCCTTATTTTAAAGTTTTCCAATTTCATCTTTGCATACGAGGATAAACAAGTTATTACCGGAAACGAAAAGGTTTTCTTTCTTGTGATCTTGAATTTATTCCTTCTTTGCAAATTCATTGTCATCAAACAGTTTACTATAGGACATTTCATCAGAAGGGCTGCATGAAACAAACTTAAACTGATATCGGAATCGTTGTCCTGATTGTGATTTAACTTTTAACCCCGCACCCTGGTTGTGGGTGTTATACAAGCCATGGTTGGGGAGTCAGAAGGTATGCAGGTCCAACTCTGACTCCAACTCCTAGGATTCCAAATATTCCAGCTCCTAGGATCCCCAAAATAACGACTCCGACTCCTTGGATCCCCAAAATTCTGACTTTTAGGATCTCCAAAATTCCAACTCCGACTCTTAGGATCTTCAAAATTCCGACTTCTTGAATCTCCAAAATTCCAACTTCTAGAATCCCCAAAATTTAAAAAATCTGACTCCAATTTCTCGCATTCTTAGAAGTCCGACTCCTTCCAAAACCTCCGACTCCACAACCCTGATACAAGCACAAGCCGTATTTTCTTTTAATCTTTCTTTTTTTAAAAGAAGGCTTAATGAACATACAGGAAAAAATATTGGGTTTTAATTATGAGTAAAAAGGTTATTTGGATTTTAGTATAATTTTTCTGGGTAGATTGTGGCGACTCTCTGTCCAGAAAAATTATGTCAAATGTTTTGTTTATGAGAATTTGGTGTTTATTCGATTTTTTTTTTTTTTTTTTTTTTTTTAAGGTTAATGAACAGCCGAGCCAGGCCAGGACAAGCTTATATACCCACAGATGTGGAACACCTTGCAAATATGGTCACTCATGGCGTGAGTTTTATATTGTTTTGATCTTTCTTTTTCATATTTACTTAGGCCTACTCCACTTGATGTCAAGTCAGATCCTGTTTAAAATCTACATTATAATTATCTTTGTCTTAATTAGCTAAAAAAACAATACCTGCCTTCAGGCAGCAATTAATCTGGCTTTAGCTTTCTTTGCAGAAAAAAAAAGAAACAATTTTCATTTCACATTTTGGTAATTTGGAGAAAAACAAAAAAAAATGATTGTCATAGTATTATTTGATGTATTCCAATGTTGAGGAAATTTACTGTGTATGAACATAACCACATTTTTTTAATTCGAAAAAAACACAAAAGCGTTATTTTATATGGTTGAAAGATTTGATTTTGTATAAGCATAAAAATGAAAATTAATTCCTTATTAAAACCTGGTTATATAATGACATTAATAAACGAAAAAGCAGAACATTGATTGGTCAAATAAAACGATTGTATATTACTGAGTAATTTAAAATGGTTACATTGTGTTTTTTGACTTATTAAGCATGGAAAAATTACAAAAGAAAAACTTAATGGAGATTTTTTTTTATAATAATCTATTCTTTTTTGTTATTTAGAAAGAGTCTTTTTCTTTTTCATGACAAATATAATGGATATTATTACCACCACCACCAATAACAACAACAACAAATTTAGTTTAAAAAATAAACGTACCTATTTAATTATTAAAAGAAAAACTTTGTTAGCCATTGCATTCAATGCAGAGTTTATTTCTTTAAAGAAATTATTCCAAAGTTATGGGTTGGGTTTTTTGGGTTAGTGTTAGGGTTAGGGTCTTTGGGTTAGGGTTAAATAAAGTAATCTAAATTGTTGGTGTTTGTGCGTAAACTTAACCAGGGGTTATCATTTTGAATATTAAACCTTCTTCATTAAATCTTTTTAATTGATTACTCACTTGCAATAACAAGTGGTGTTCCCTAGAGTCTGAGTGGCAATAAGTCTCCACAGATTTCCTGCACTTCCGCCTCTTATGATAACCATTGCAAATCGTTTTGCTTTATGTTACATTATACAACTGTTTAGCTTAAGATTTTAGAAGCACCAACAATCTGTTTTATTACCGCTCAACTATATGTAGGGGACACTTTGGTGATCGACTCATCAGCAAGAGATGCGATCCTGAATGGGCTTCACACTCAACGGACCATAACCACCTAAATTTTTATCTTTCGGGTTATTCTCAAAGATAATGTCTAAAAATCCCCAGAAGAGAACAATCGCAGCCTAAATCAGAGATGATTGTCAAACTTGTTGACAATAAAAGAAAGACTGTTGAACATTCATAACTGAAACTTGGTGGACAAGTCAGTAATAGAGGGAAGTTTATTTGTACCAAATATGATTAAAATGCAAAATGCATTGTAAATTTTATTAACGATTTTCTGGGTGGCATTTTTTTGCGGTCACCCTCTACAAAATAATCCTCTTAGAGATCCTGCAAAAGAAAATATTACCTAATCTAAGGGAGATAACTTTCACTGTTCGCCTTTTTTAGTAGTTTTTTTTAAAGATTGGAATTCTAGAATTGTGATAAAATGTCGAAAGTTTTTAAATGGAAATCTTTTATGAAAATACAAGCAGTTTATTTTTATGTGCGTCCAAGTATCACTATCAGAGGCTATGTCCGTCTGTCTGTCCGTCATACTTAGATGTGAAATAGCATTTTAAAATGTTTCTTCTCTATAACAGGTTCTGCCCCTACTTGTCTCCCCACGAGGGCAGTGTTAGACACGAGGTCGGTTTAAAAAAAAAAAAATGATGTGGGGGGGGGGGGGGGTGAAATTCCACCCCCTTAAAAAAATCGAGCACAAAAGCAGATCCCAAACTATATCCAAGAACCAGTTTTCATACGTAGCCTCGTTTTAAGATGATTCATTGGTAAGTAAAAAAAATGAAAAAAACATTTTTCTACCGTAAGTAGTTAAATCAAAATCGTTTTTTTTTAACTTGGCATGGTAGTTCAGTGGTAGCGTATCGGACAAATTCGTCCTAATTACTCTTTGACGTTAAGGTTACGAGTTCGAATCCTGTCCTCGGCGTCGAAATTATTTATTGTTTATTTAGTCGTTAATATGTGCCCTAATGTATTTGTTATGTTTCTGACTTGGAAATTAATTAAATAGTAATTACCCTCGCAAATTTACAAAAATTCTCCAGGACGGACGGACAGACAGACAGACAGATAAACCGAAAAGAATTATTTTCTTTATTTCTTAAATTTTTTACCTTATGATAATGATCATTAAACCAAAACTGAATTACGCCATTTAAAGAATTTACATAACTATATTTTTAAACCGTCTGTTTCGAAGTACTAAACAAATGATCGTCATTCCACTTCCTAATTCTACATTTAAATCACTCCTCTCCCCTCTTTTTTTTATTCTACTTGACGTAAAAAATGTTCTTTAATTTTGTATATTTTCTTCTTTTTATTTGCAGCTCTGGATTTTGCCGAGTTTTGGTGGCCTCTTGTGGCTTCTTTATTGGTCTGTCACGGACCACCAGTTCCTCAGTGCCTGGGTCTTTGGGCTCGCCCTACTCTCACTCTTTACGACATCCACCATCTATCATGCTCTCTCCTACTCAGGGAAGTTGAAGTAAGTGACACTCTCTCTTTCCATGCAAGTACAGTTGAAATTTCAATTGAAACCAGATGTGTATTGTATTATCAGGAAGATGAAAAACGTCTTGCCTTATTAAAGAGCTAATTCCAGACAAGGGAGGTAATATTGATATGTTTTATAGTTCTTAGAATCTAAATGGGGAACAATTTATGTAGAAATGAAAGTTGAATAAACGAGAAAAAAAAATGCACACACGAAAAAAAATCAAAAGTCCGATTGTATCAACAACAATTATCCATAGCATGACAACGCCAACTCTCAAAAATAATCCGACTCTCGTCAATTGAGTAATACGACACAAAATGTCAATTCAATTACTTTCTTCTTTTCTCGCTTAACACTCGACGTATCGTAATGTTATCATCTGCCCCAGGAGGAGAGGTTTTACTCTTTTTATTTCAACGAGAATTCGCTCATGCTAAACAACGCTCATTTGCATAAGTGGACTCTTGTCCTCACACAGAAATAACAAGACTCCATCTTGTATTTGGAACGCTCTGAGTTCAATCCCTGATGAACATGTGGACCCGCATGATGGTTGCTACAAATTAAATATTAAAATACAATCGATAATAACTCGTAGAACCTAAAGTGATAACAACATTTTCTAGACAAGATGATTCATTAGAAAATTTGCCCTGGGACAGTAAAAGAAAGGAAAAAGATAAAGCTTATAATATCTATCCCAAACCAAAATTTTATTTTCATTAGTAGCTATCCCAAACCAACATTTTATTTTCATTAGTAGCTATCCCAAACCAAAATTTTATTTTTATTAGTAGCTATCCCAAACTAAAATTTTATTTTCATTCGTAGCTATCCCAAACCAAAATTTTATTTTCATTCGTAGCTATCCCAAACCAAAATTTTATTTTCATTCGTAGCTATCCCAAACCAAAATTTTATTTTCATTCATAGCTATCCCAAACCAAAATTTTATTTTCATTAGTAGCTATCCCAAACCAAAATTTGATTTTCATTAGTAGCTATCCCAAACCAAAATTTGATTTTCATTAGTAGCTATCCCAAACCAAAATTTGATTTTCATTAGTAGCTATCCCAAACCAACATTTTATTTTCATTAGTAGCTATCCCAAACCAACATTTTATTTTCATTAGTAGCTATCCCAAACCAAAATTTTATTTTCATTAGTAGCTATCCCAAACCAAAATTTTATTTTCATTAGTAGCTATCCCAAACCAAAATTTTATTTTCATTAGTAGCTATCCCAAACCAAAATTTTATTTTCATTAGTAGCTATCCCAAACCAACATTTTATTTTCATTAGTAGCTATCCCAAACCAACATTTTATTTTCATTATATCTGGAAACTTTGAAGTAGATATTTGAAAAGCATAAATAATGATTCCAAATTTATTTGGGTTGCATAAATAGCCACTGAATTATGATCGTTCAAGGTTTGTCGGAAATTAGAAAATGTTCTGTCTTGTTTGTTATTCGTCCAGAAAGAAAACAATAAAAAAAAAATATTTTAGACTTTAGAGTAGGGAATTATTAGGTTATTTGGAAAATTATGAACGGACTTAGCTATTATTGGGTCTTTAGGAAAGTTGTGAACGGACTTGGCTACTATTTGTAATGAGTTGATGTTTTTTTTCTTTTGTAGAACATTAAAAGATGTCTTTCACATGGGAGATCGTGCTGTCATCTACATTTTCATTGCGGCCTCTTATACTCCATGGTGAGTTTTTGCACAAAATCGACGACAACAAGATTTAATTTTTGCTTTTTGAATACAAATTTAAAATCTTAGATTTTTTTTTAACTAGTTTATTGATCGGTTTTGGTACGGTACCTGGGTATGTCAATTACCATCTTTACCTAGCTTCTACTGCTTTATAGTACGAAGAAAAATGTTTGAAATTTTGTGGGGGGAAAAAAAATGCTAATTAGTATTTGCATGAAAGAGTAAGGAAGAGTAAGTAACTACGATGAATGTATGTTTTTTATTGGAAGAAAAAAGATCAGAAATGATTTATTTCAGCAAAAATAATTCCCTTTGAAGCTGAATGGCCTTTATGTCTTTTTTGCAGATTATCAAAAGAAAAATGGCCACTTAGATTTTAAAAAATATTTATGTAATGTTTCTTTTTTACATTATGTTAATTTTTTGAGTTCCACGTATCCAGTTAAAAAAAACCTTTAGACTTACATGAGATTCGAACTCGTGTATTGACATCATAAAAAACTATTGCCTTAGTAATGTGTACTCTGCTTATTCCTTTTTTGTCGACCAATCATATGTTTCTATTTGTGTACAAACTCGAAAAACATGAAAAAATTTTAATAAACTTTGATCTGTATATTCATATTATATATTTTGTGTGTGTGTCTATACTATATTTTTGTGTGTGTGTGTGTGTCTATACTATATTTTTGTCTGTGTGTGTGTCTATACTATTTATTTGTGTGTGTGTGTGTTTATACTATATATTTGTGTGTGTGTGTTTATACTATTTATTTGTGTGTGTCTGTGTGTGTCTATACTATTTATTTGTGTGTGTCTATACTATTTATTTGTGTGTGTTTATACTATTTATTTGTGTGTGTGTGTTTATACTATTTGTGTGTGTTTATACTATTTATTTGTGTGTGTTTATACTATTTATTTGTGTGTGTGTGTGTTTATACTATTTATTTGTGTGTGTGTGTGTTTATACTATTTATTTGTGTGTGTGTGTGTGTTTATACTATTTATTTGTGTGTGTGTGTGTGTGTTTATACTATTTGTGTGTGTGTGTGTTTATATTATCTGTGTGTGTCTATACTATATTTGTTTGTGTGTGTGTGTTTATACTATTTATTTGTTTGTGTGTGTTTATACTATTTATTTGTGTGTCTGTGTGTGTTTATACTATTTATTTGTGTGTGTGTGTGTCTATACTATATTTGTTTGTGTGTCTGTATACTAGTGATGGGACGATTCAAAATTTTTTACTGATTCCCTTCTAAATTCCTAATTCCAATATAATTTCCGATATTGGTGTGTGTGTGGGGGGGGGGGGGGGTAGCGGCGATGACCAAACAACAAAAGCCCACCAAAATAATTCAAGTACGGCTAAAATCCTACCAACGAAAAAATTAATTAATTTAAAAAGTTAAAAAATAAATCATTTTATATTTAATTTTTTTATAATTATCAATAAATGTTTATTAGTAATTTTTCTTGACAACAATTGTTTTTATTTCATTTTTTTAAAATTTCCGTGTACTTTTTAAATATTGCATTATGAAATTATCAGTGGTTGTTTTCTTCTTTTTTTTTCTTTTTTTTTTTTTCTTTTGAAAGAAAATAAGTTATTATTAGAGCTCTGCACCCTATGCTAATTTACTTTCTTTTTTTTTTTAGGCGATTACATGTAAACAGCCTGAAAAACTTAGTGGTAAACATAAATAAAACAACAAAAAATCTGTTTCGCATATAAATTTAACGTAAAATGATCATTTCATTATGTATTATTTCAAACGATAAACGAAAAATTGTTTTTCACAGTAAATTATGAAGAAAGCAAAATGGCTAAAATCTCAAACTTCAAGAAATGATTTTTTTGGGTTTTTTTTTCATAGTTTTTTTTTTTTTTGTTAATGGAGTTAAATTGATGTTTTTCTGGGTTCAAAGTGTAGTATCTGTTCAGTCCTACATCAGTGAAAGAGAAGTCCTTCTACACTGAGTCAATTTTAATTTTTGTTTCCCCAATTCAGTGTTTCCCTTTTGTGGGAGCGGGATTTTCCCCACATTAAAAACTGATCTTTGTGTTTAACTTTGCCCTTGTGGGGAGGCAAGTAAATAAAGACTTTGAGTCAGAATGGATCTGGGAGTAATTGAAAACTGACTCGGACACACTGATTGAATATGGCTTGCTCCCCTTATTCCCACACTGGTCGAATATGGCTCCCTTTTCCCCCGAAGTTATAGCCGGTTGGGCACGAACCCCCTCCCCACATTATCACCAAGCATTCATGAACCACTGATGCAATACATGCTGCCGTGATCAGTATGACTGCCTAAAATAAATACACTGGTCCAATATGACATCTCCTTCCATTAGGACAAAATGCCCATTTTATTTTATTTTTTCTTTCAAATTTTTCAGTAGGTTCTGTTTGTTTTTATGTTTGGATCTCCCAACCCTAACCCTAACCCTAACCCTAACCAATAATAAATTTTCTCTAAAACTTTTGATAAATTTCTTTTAATTTTAACGATTTTAACATTTCAATAATCTGTGACTTTTATTTTCAGGCTTTTGTTAAAGGACATGGAATCGTGGGGTCTGCAAGTGCGTTGGCTGATTTGGTTGTTGGCCATGTTGGGCATCTCGTACCAATATATGTTCCATGAACGGTACGTACCAGAATTTCTCTTTTCACGAATCGGCAAAATTACACGAAAACCGTATTTGGGATGTTGCCGTTTCTACGATTGCGCTCGATTGAAGTGAGAATTCTCGGAGATGCTGATAGTTATGCGGCGTGGAAGTCAATTTTTTAATAAAAAACCAGTACATTGCAATGCACACAGAAATCTCTTGGTTTTTTTTTTCATTTCAAGCTAACTATAAGAACACCCGACACGACCCGACCCGACCCACCGTTTTCTTTGTAACTGAACAATTTAATTTTGTGATAAGAATCAGGGAAATACATTTCTGGTTATGAACCTCATTCTCACCCCTCATCGATAGATCAAGAACAACTTATTAGGGTCAACCTGTTGTTGGAATGGACATTCTTAAATTCTGTTTTTATGATCCCTTCTACGTGCTACTGGTGCTACCAGATCAGGCTGCCTGAAGATATTGGCTTTCTGACCCAAAATGCACCAAACATTGATGTTTTTTTTCTCTTTGCAAAACTCAATCATGTTCTGCAAAATACAAAACAAAAAACAACAATTTCCCTCTCCCTTCCCTTCTTTAAATACCAGACACCATGAATAAATACTTGAACATATAAAGAACTTGAAGCATAAAAACTTTTACCAAAATGATCGGATTCGGCATTAAATAACCTAAAAAGGGTTGATATGCTGTAAAACAAAACAACCAACCTTCTACGTGTGTGGCAAGTGGGGGTGAATGCCCATTAATAATACTCTTATTCGATTCATGTAGAAACCATGAAAAATATAAAAACTATTTTCTTATTTTTTAGATTTTAAAATATTTGTTTTTTCTCATCTTATTCCGGGAAATGATAACAAATTTGTGGCATAAAATTTCCCAAGGACTCGTTAAAATCAAATTCATTAAAATCAAATTCATTAAAATCAAATTCGTTAAAATCAAATTCGTTAAAATCAAATTTGTTAAAATCAAATTCGTTAAAATCAAATTTGTTAAAATCAAATTCGTTAAAATCAAATTTGTTAAAATCAAATTTGTTAAAATCAAATTCGTTAAAATCAAATTCGTTAAAATTAAATTCATCAAAGAAAAGAAAAAAAACTATCAGCATCGGTGAATGTTGATTCTCAGAACATTATGATGGATTTCTCAAGTGAAATCGACTTTGAAATTTAGTGGTGTGGTCTCTTCTCTTTGCTACAACCCTTTTTCTCACAGAAGAGACGTTACTAGTCTCTCTCTACTCGTTATTTCTATGGAAGGTGCTCGACTAAGCTCTAATCTCTGGTTCATCCTTGTAAAACATTCACAGCAAGAACTCATCTTCCTACCACAGCGTATAAGACTTTCCTTTCTCCCTCCATGTGCCTAGCGTCAGGCGGGATTTCCATGGACAGAGTTTATTTCCAGGGGCTTTCCATCTGTGGAACACAATACCGCAGGACTGCTTCCCTACTGATTACAACTTGGTCATCTTCAAACTCAATGTCAACAAATTCCCGTCATGGACCGCCCCAAAAATAATCGCACGCGGTTTATACCGTTGATCAATGTTAGTACTTCCATAGTGTTCTCCATCTTTCTGCTGGAAATCATTCTCATCCTAGAATGGCTCTTGGCTTCAATCGTAAAAAAAAAAAGAAGCATAGTCGCCCTCATAAGCCGTTGTGATAATACAAAACAACAAAATGTAGCAGTCACCATTTTATTTATCTCTGCAAACGAAACGATGGGAGGCAGACGATGGATTTCTTCATTCCCTCAATCCAGAAATCCATAGCTGATTTATAGTTAGGTAAACTGTACTTTCCCAGGTCAACTCACTCAGTGATTGAGAGCATTTATAAGTATAGCCTTTTTTTCTTTGAATGTATAGGATGAACACTTGCGAAGTATAATTTTTTTCTGTCATATTTTACGAAGTGTGTACATTCTTCCATATATTACTTGTGAGCGCAAATAAATCCTGTTATATTTTTCATATTGTTTCATATTGTTTTGCATGGTTTTTAGTTCTTTTTTTTATCTCTTTCGTTTACGTGTAAGAAAAATTAAGAGAGCGATAATTCTTATAGACTTGTTGGTGCTTCTGCTGTTTCACCACATGTATTAAAAATAAAATATCTAAAGAAATGTATAAACTTTGTTATGTACTTACGTGGTAGACTGTACATCAAAAATTATGCAAATTCATCCAGTATTTATTAAATTAAAAATGAAAACCGATTTTTATCGGTAGTCGCCATCTTTCAATCGCCCTATTTTATCCTGGTTCGCCAAGGGACAAGGGAGATAACTCATATTTTTTTGTTTTTTTTTGTTTTCATCTAATAAAAAAATATAATTAAAAAAAAATAGTTATCTTCGTTTTTTTTTTGTTTTTTCTTATAATTTAATAAATACTGGATGAATTTGCGTAATGTTTTCGGTACAATCTTATTTTCAGCTACCACGTAAGTACATAACAAAGTTTATACATTTGTTAATACATTTTAATGTCGTAGTGAAAGTAAAGAAACACCCAAGAAATACAGACACACAAGAAGTGATCACGTAATTTTATTAATATTAACCTAAACATTTTGTTATCATATGCATATATCGACCAACTAAAAAGTTTTCGGTGTTCAGTCGTTGTTGTTCTAACATGTGGAAATGAATCACTAGTTCCCTTCACTTTAAATGAAATCGGTTTTAGAATTTTTGAGATGAGGATTGATTTGATACTTTAGACAATCAGTCTTGACTTGATTGTTATTTATGTATTAATAAAATTATGAGATAACTCCATTTCTGTGTTTCTCGCCTACACGTAACCTTTGATAAATATACACATTCAAGGTAGAACGGTCAGTTTTAAAATTATGCAGATTCATCCAGTATTTATTAAATTAAAAATAAAAAATATTTAAAAATAAAAAAGTATTTATTAAATCAAAAATTAAAAATATATAAGTATTTATTAAATCAAAAATTAAAAATATTTAAAAATAAATAAGTATTTATTAAATTAAAAATAAAAAATATTTATTAAATGTTTTAATAAAAAAATATTTATTAAATTAAAAATTAAAAATATTTATTAAATATGTTTTAATAAAAAAGTATTTATTAAATTAAAAATATTTATTAAATTTTTAATAAAAAAGTATTTATTAAAAATTAAAATAAAACGATTTTATCTATCGGTCGCAATTTTCTTTCAATTTTGAATTTTTCTGAAAACAAAATTTGAGTTATCTCCCTTGCCTAATTAGTAAATAAAAATGTCTACTCGATACATAATTTTTTCTGTACAATCTTATTTTCAGCTAACACGTAAGTACATAACAAAGTTTATAAATTTCTTTAAATATTTTCATGTCGTCGTGAAAGTAAAGAAGCACCGACTTTTTTTCTTTGCAGATACAAATGGTTGGAGACTCTCCTGTATTTGGTTATAAGTGTGTGTCCATCAGTGACGATTCTTGCTATGGTTGGTTGATTTCATTTCCTTCTCACTCCACCCATTTCATCCGTTCTTCTCATCACTTGCAAATCAAATTTATTGACAAAAAATTTTAAGTGATAAAAATGGACTTGAGAGAAAGGAGGATTAATAAAAACCAGAATAGTAGTCCGAATAATCGAATAATCGAATTATTTTGTTTCCCTTTTCTTTTTTTTTTTTTCATGAAGAATCTTCGGAGACTATTGTAAAATTTGTAAATTATGTATTTTTGAAAGAAACGACTGTAGATAGGTTCGTTTGGAAGTCGATTTCTAAAAGCCGTCCAACACATGCCAGCATGTAAAACGGACGTTATACCGATGATGATGATGATGATTAACAGGAGTCAAATAAGTCAATTATTAGAATTTGTATTTCTGTATTTACGTCACATAAATTATCCTCTTTCACCTGTCGAATTAAGTAAAATGAACCAGATATTTTAATAAATTGATTTTGAGTTTAGATAATGCATCAATTGACTTTTTCATATAAAAATAGAAATATATAATTTTTATGCTTAGATAGAAGAAAAAAAGGTGCTTATGCTGTTCAGCGGCTGTATGAAAAAAAAATTTTTTTTATAAAAACAATATCATATACTTATTCAGCGTTATATTCTTACTCACTGTACAAAAAAGTAGAAAAAATTATCCACTATAACTTTAATTACAAGTATTTTTCCATTCTGCGTATCATAACAGCGATTCGTTCACTAAGCGTCCATCTTTTTTCTTAAGAAGATTTCGAATTATCTGCCCTTGAAAGTTAATCGATCACCATACAATACCTATCATTTATCCAATATTACACACATATTTTTGAACACTACATTTATATACATAACATAACTTTAAAACTTATTAATTTCTATTCTCTGCGGGACTGGTTTGCTCCTACGCTGTCTTCTGGCATCCATTTTGGTAGATTCTCTGCACAGACAGAGTTTTCCTCTGGTGTTTATTATTTTTGACAAAGGGAAGTTTCTTTTTCCCAAAATATTAAATAAATGATTTTTAATAATCATCCGGACAACACACAAACAACTAACACCACAGTTGCTGTTATGTAAGATTTTAAGAAAAAATAAATAGTAAGTCCCATTTCGATTCATTATTTTTGTTCCTTCCAGCTTACATCCTACCCAGGACTTTGCATTGCCCACAGCCTTTTAAAAACATACTACTACTATTCCCAGCAATGCTTCAAGCAAACTACCATTCTCTATTATATATTAATTTATTGGATGATTGTCTAAATAGGTTAGTAAGATCCATGTTTTTCCTTGGAGGAACTGAGATTTAGTGTAAGTTGCTTATTTTATGATTTTTTTTTTTTTTGCTGCCAATGGTATCACTAAGGTAACAAAACTTAGCAACAACCGTAATAGCTTTGCCATCCAGATATACTTTCTCCACATTTGAGTTCTCATCCGTTTCCATTTTCTTACACTACTTGCACACAAATTGGTTATCTTCTCTCCAGTAATTCAACTGCACTTCTTGTGTACCCAATGCTCACAGGTAGCACAAAACATATAATATCACTCAACTCCTTTCCCACAAACTGAGCAGGAAACTTTGCTCTTTTTGGGAACTTTGCTCTTTTTGGGAACTTTGCTCTTTTTGGGAACTTTGCTCTTTTTGGGAACTTTGCTCTTTTTGGGAACTTTGCTCTTTTTGGGAACTTTGCTCTTTTTGGAAACTTTGCTCTTTTTGGGAACTTTGCTCTTTTTGGAAACTTTGCTCTTTTTGGGAACTTTGCTCTTTTTGGGAACTTTGCTCTTTTTGGAAACTTTGCTCTTTTTGGGAACTTTGCTCTTTTTGGGAACTTTGCTCTTTTTGGGAACTTTGCTCTTTTTGGGAACTTTGCTCTTTTTGGAAACTTTGCTCTTTTTGGGAACTTTGCTCTTTTTGGGAACTTTGCTCTTTTTGGGAACTTTGCTCTTTTTGGGAACTTTGCTCTTTTTGGAAACTTTGCTCTTTTTGGAAACTTTGCTCTTTTTGGGAACTTTGCTCTTTTTGGGAACTTTGCTCTTTTTGGGAACTTTGCTCTTTTTGGGAACTTTGCTCTTTTTGGGAACTTTGCTCTTTTTGGGAACTTTGCTCTTTTTGGGAACTTTGCTCTTTTTGGAAACTTTGCTCTTTTTGGGAACTTTGCTCTTTTTGGGAACTTTGCTCTTTTTGGGAACTTTGCTCTTTTTGGGAACTTTGCTCTTTTTGGGAACTTTGCTCTTTTTGGGAACTTTGCTCTTTTTGGGAACTTTGCTCTTTTTGGAAACTTTGCTCTTTTTGGGAACTTTGCTCTTTTTGGGAACTTTGCTCTTTTTGGGAACTTTGCTCTTTTTGGGAACTTTGCTCTTTTTGGAAACTTTGCTCTTTTTGGAAACTTTGCTCTTTTTGGGAACTTTGCTCTTTTTGGAAACTTTGCTCTTTTTGGGAACTTTGCTCTTTTTGGGAACTTTGCTCTTTTTGGGAACTTTGCTCTTTTTGGAAACTTTGCTCTTTTTGGGAACTTTCCTACAATAACTGATCACCACTTTCGTTCTGGTAACATCACAAAGAATCAGCTGTATATTCAATCAAATTTAATAATTTACTAGACCACCCGTGACCCGTTGGGTCAGTTTGTTATATTAGCTATGGAATTCATGTATGAGCGTGACACTTGTGGCATAAAGAAAATAGGTTTTTTTTACATAACAGAAGCATTTCTATGAAAGTATATTAAAATGAAAAAAGAATATAGATAGATTTCTATGAGTCGTTCTGTTTATTATAATTGTTTTTTTTTTAAATTACAGTTACTGAATTATAAGTGGTTGGCCATACTTATAGGTAAATATGCACTGTACGTAACGAAAACAGAGGGAGTAGGAGTGGTGAAATCTATGAGAGGGAAAGTGGGAGGTGGTTTCGTTCACCGACCGCTAGTATGGCTGATATTAATAATGAGTGTTGTTTTTTTGTTTGTTTGTTTTTGTTTTTTAAAAGGGAGGAGTTTTTTTGAAACTGCGACAGACTTTACGAAGTCCTCCCGTTGAATGTTTTTAGCCGTGAAGAAAACAAAAAAACTATTTGATGAAATTAAATGAAATTGTTTATATTAAAAGCGATATAAAAATTTCCAGAATGAAAAATTTCATGCGTTCGTTAATCATAATAGAGAATAACGGAATTGGAATAACAGATTGAAGACGATGCTATTTATGCATGCGCAACCGGATGTTGAAAACCGGAAAGCTGAAAGCTGATTGCAAACATACAAGATCAATAGACTTAGTATTATATAGATTTGAACATAATGAATGAATTAAAAAGTAAAATCATTCATTTTTAATTGAATAAATTATTAATGTTTAACTTTGCAAAACACCCTGAGAATTTCGCAAGGATTATACGTATGTGGATAGTACTTAAAGATTTATTATTAAATAGCATATGGTCGAAAGATCCAGAATTGACATAGCAATTTTGGTTGTTCGTCTATCGGCGAAACAGTCCGTAAAAATGTACCAAAGTTTTTTTTGGGGGGGGGGGGGGGGATTTGTAAATAATGACCAGCAAAATGAATAAAAACTTAGTCACTAGAATTTATCGTGATATTGTTTTTATATATTAATTAATTTTTTTTTTTTCTCTTCCAGAAAGAAACTTCCGGCCTGTATGAATTGACCCTGGGTGGCATCACCTATGCAACGGGTGTTGTTTTCTTCAAGTGTGACGGCATCATTCCGTTTGCCCATGCTATCTGGCATTGTTTCGTCTTCGTTGGGGCTACGTTTCATTTTTATGCAGTCAGCACGTATCTGATGGGTCACGACATCCACAAACAGTCCTCCTCCCTTGTCATCGAGTGACCATTTATTTTGTTTCCGTGACCATTAACTGCCCTGTCTTTCAGTCGGTCGTTGGGGAGGGGGAGGGGATATTAAGGGACAAAGTAATAACCCCCCTCCCCCTCCCTAAAAAAAAAGCTTTGAGCTGTTGGAATGATTTTATATCAAATTTACATGTAAAACTGAACCACCTCTTTGAAAATTGAACAATGAATTGTTTAAAAATATTTTTCCCACAAAAATTGAATGCCAAAAAATTGTGAGAGGTTGGTGAAGAAATTATCGGCAAATATCAACTCCAGCAGGATCATTTTACATTAAACTGAACCCCCCCCCCCCACACACAAAATTTTTTTTTTTTAAATTTAAAAAAAGAAAAATTAATACTTCAGTTATTAATGGGGGTGGGGTATGCGTTGTAAACGTCTCCCCTAAATTATTATTTCTTTTTAAAACTTTGATGCCACAAATTTTTAGTCAATTTCTCTCATTCTAACAAACAGTATTGCATATTTTATTCCAGTATTTTTTTGTTGTCTTTTAAATTTTGCTGTGATAAAAGACTCTGTCCCTGATATTGAGCGC
Organism: Sepiola atlantica; assembly: GCA_963556195.1. NCBI lineage: Eukaryota > Metazoa > Mollusca > Cephalopoda > Sepiida > Sepiolidae > Sepiola > Sepiola atlantica. The sequence goes on along the minus strand of OY744534.1, from coordinate 4,430,088 downwards.
TCTCTCTCTCTCCTAATGAAATAAAATGCCACTTATTTACTTCATAACAATATATGGAATGATTCCCGTGCAAAAAGTAATCTTTGAGTTGGCAAATAAGTTTCCGCATTTTTATTTAAATTTTGGAATTTTAAAAAATTTTTCGTCAATTCCTGTTCATTTTCAGATCATGAAAATTGAATGTCAAATTAAGAAAAATGAACGTTTCCGACATTTAAAAAAAAATAAAAAAAAAGGGAAACAACATTATTAATTAGTTATGTTTTTCACAAATTTAAATTTGAAAAACGGCGGGAACTTAGTTGCCAACCAAATATAAAAAAAAAAAAAAAGTGCTCGATATTAAACGGGCAGAGCAGTTGTAAAAGTAACTGAAACAAGAAAAGCATATTTTTTACATTTGTATGCGTGTGTACATGATGGGGGAAAAGTATCGGATCAAAAAAATGCGGATGGAAAATGGAAACCTTTTGAGCCGGACGCGTTTTGTTGTTTTCAGAAGTTCATTCACAGGCATCTCGCACATAGCTGCTAACTGGTCTTAACAGTTGATAGAATAATTCTATATTTTATGCACATTAACATTTTCTCATTTTGTGGACGTTCTTAAAAGAACAAAACCCGTCAAGCTCTAAAATGTTCCATTTTCTCATTTTTTTTTTATTTACCGGTTGTATGCATATATATATATATATATATATGTGTGTGTGTGTGTGTATGAATAAAACTGGGGATAAAATGATCCGACATAATGGAAAATGAAAAAGGAAAGCCAAAAATTATGTTATTTATGTATTCATCAACGTTTCGTCTTTATTGAAAGACTTCCTCAGGATGAAGAAAACAATGTAGAAAAGTCATACAGAATATTAATTTTGATTTGTCAGAAAGTGTCCAGACTCGCGTCTACAGCCAGGCCCAAGTCTGGACACTTTCTGACAAATCAAAACTAATATTCTGTATGATTTTTCTACATTGTTTTCTTCATCCTGAGGAAGTCTTTCAATAAAGACGAAACGTTGATGAATACATAAATAACATAGTTTTTGGCTTTCCTTTTAAATTTTCCATATATATATGTAAAAGAGATTATGATAATATAAATTAAATTTATATATTTCAGACAGATTGATTCACAGAGGAATCTAATTTCAATTGCAAATGACAAGCTCAATATTTAGCAATTAAGTAGAGCTGATTGTATTTATTTCAAAGTTTTTATTGGATATAAATTATCATTATATGATATAACAATAAAAATCTTGAAATATATATATATAATATATATATATATATATAATATATATAATAAATATATATATATATATATAATATAGTTATCCATAGACATGCGTTTCGTCATCTCTACGACTCATCAGTATGGCTAGACCTAACGAGATTCAAAAGCAGGACTCCAGTGACTGATGTCCGGCGGTCTGCCACGAACCTGCTAGTAGCAGTAGGGAAAATTGTATCGCATCATAAATGTTGCCGTTCATTTATTTATATTTTTATTTTATTTACGATACTGATAACTGAAAGTATTCAATTATTTTTATATAAAAAGCATTACCTTAATGCTTAGTGGAAATCTTTATTTCCTTCACCAGAGTGATGCCCTCATAACTGAGCATATATATATATATATATATATATATATATATATATTATGTAATATTTTACTATTAGAGCTGTAATAAAAATATTTTAATATTATCGAAATTATCAAATGTAGGGAACAAATTCTCACAAATTCACTAAAAAATCAGTTTTTATTTGCATACAATTGTTTCGGCCTACCACCAAGATATATATGATGTTCGAAATGTCTAAGGTATTTATTTTTCTTGAAGAGGCTATCATCAGTGCTCGTAAAAAAGAGGGTAATCCTCCAGACAGGAAAAAACTGTATTGCATTCCGTATTTATTTACTTTTTATTTTTTGTTTCACTATATATTATTTCCATAAAATATCTTGTTTTTCATTTTTTTTTCTTCAATGGGGTCGTTTACACTCTTACATCCAAATTGTGGCATCGCAGTTAGTCACTACATTTACCGTATATTTTTTTAAGCGAACATCTATATTTGACTGTAGTTTATCGCTGGCACACGATAAAAGCAATTCTGCTGGATTGTTAAAGCACAGGGTACGAAGATGTCGCGATTTGGATGCACGGGTGAGAATTTGTTCCTTACATTTGATGTGGTTTCGATAATATTAAAATATTTTTATTACAGATCTAGTCCTACACTATCGAGCTATTGGAAAACTTTTTGTTATAAAAATGTATATTTTAAATATATATATATATATATATATATATATTATGGGAAATGAAAAAGAAAAAAACAAAAAGATGTTTTTTTATGTATTCATCAACGTTTCGTCTTTATATTTGTAAGACTTCCTCGGGATGATAATTTTAAGAAAAATATCATACAAGTACATGAAAATATTGGGTTGACATGATGGGTTAATGAGAAGAAGTAGTAGCCACTACTGGGAGTGCAGGACCGAGGTCCGGGCTGAGAGAAGTCAGTGGCAAGGACTTCGGTCTTGCACTCCCAGTAGGGGCTACTACTTCTTCTCATTAACCCATCATGTCAACCCAATATTTTCATGTACTTGTATGACATTTTTCTTAAAATTATCATTCTGAGGAAGTCTTACAAATAAAGACGAAACGTTGATGAATACATAAAAAAACATCTTTTTGGTTTTTCCTTTTTCATTTCCCATTACGTCGGATTACCTTCATCCTTCCTTTCTCATATATATATTATATATATATATATATATATATATATATATATTTAAATTTTGCTAAGTGAGGGCGAAACCGGCTGGCATTTTTTTTTTACCTTTAATCATGAATGAGAAAACTCGTCTTCCCTTCATGCTTGCGATAATAAAATTTTATACTACCCCAAAAATCATGAAATATATATATATATATAAATATTTTAGTTATTCACAGACAGGTTTTGAATTTCGCTAGGTCTAGCCACACTGATGAGTTATAGAGATGACGAAGCACGTGTCTGTGGATAACTATATTTTCTATATGTATCTAAAATCCCGGTGAGGTTTTGTTCATAGGAATGAATCCATTGAATCCTTATTGTGTTTATATGAAAGTGCTCAATAATAAATAGAGCTGTATATTTATTTGGTATGAAACATTTTTATTTATACAAACATTTTTGGCTACACATTTGCAAACATGTTTCAGTTCTAACTGAGAATCATAAAAATTTTCATCCCCGTCTTCAACTTGGCTTGACGAACTTCAGCTGATTTTTAGCTAGAACTGAAACGTGTCTGCAAATGTGTAACCCAAAGTATTTGTATAAATTAAAGTTTTATACCAAATAAATAAATAAATATGGGAGTAAATGATGCATTTACTCTTGTTTTGCGTAGACAAACGTCATTAAATGAACCAATAATAATTATCGATGGGGCTTGAACATAGAGAAATCCACAAGAAAAATAAGACTGAGATTGTATTTGAGGATGTTCAAGCCCCCAGGATAATTATTATTGGTTCATTTAATATGGTATCTGTTAATGCAAAACACAGAGATCCTGTAAAAAAAAATTATATATATACTGTCGGATTTAAAATCCATTATTTACTTGCTATATACATATATATATATATATATATATAATAAATTTTTATTTATACACACATTTTTGATTACATATATGCATACATGTTTCAGATGCACCCTCTTTTGAGAGTCAACTTCCTCAGACCTTCAGAAAAAATAAAATGAGAAATAAATAAAAAAGGTTATTTCTTATTTCATTTTTTCTAAAGTTTTGAGGAAGTTGGCTCTTGAAAGAGGGGGCAGCTGAAACATGTATGCACATATGTAACCAAAAATGTTTGTATAAATAAAAGTTTATACTAAAAACCAGCTCTATTTGTTATTGAGTACTTTTTATAAACACTGGAGTTTCAATGGATTAACATCTAGGAAACAAAAATAATATATGTACTATATATATATAGTGTGTGTAAAGTTATATTGAAAAGAAATCAAAGTGCTCGATCGCAGAAGAGTGAGAGCTGATACAAATAATTTATTCGAAAACTATATATTACATATTTCAAAATCGTACCGCGATTTCATCCAGATGGACTGACTTAAAAGATTTTTTAAAAGGTCTATACTTGTAGGGAATTGTCAGTGTACTGAAATGAGAGTGAAAAAAAACCACAATGAATCGATGAACACAGACACCATTTCTCATTGTGTTTTTTTTTTCGCTCTTGTTTCAGTACGCTGATGATTCCCTATGGGTATAGATCTTTTAAAAAAACTTTTTTTAAGTCAGCCCATCTGGATGAAACCGCGGTACGATTGTGAAATATGTAATATATAGTTTGTAAGTAAATTATTTGTATATATGTGTGTATATATATATATATATATATATATATATATGATTAATGTAAAAATATATAAATGTTTATGTATTTTTTTATTGTATTTTTTTTTTGTTGATGTATACGAAATACAAAATGTCTTTTAAAAAACAGAATTTTCGGCCGCTTCCTGCACCTTCTTCAGTGTAAATATGCAATATAAGTAGTAGTATGAAAATATCTATCTATGGCAAGTAAGAATGAAACATGGACGCCTCTGTGTAGCTTACTTGCCATAGATATTTTTTCATGCAACTACTAAGCTCTACTCACGTATTGAGCACTGTTGAAGTAAACACTGCAAATGTATACACAATATATTATATCACCTTATAATGTTTGTATATACATGAAATAATAAATTATATGTATATATGAAGAAGTTTGAAACGTGAAATAAAATTAATATATGAAATTAATGGATAAGCATGGAAACAAACTAGTTAAAATAATGACACAGACATATGTATAGATTCACCGATATTTTGGTATTTAAATCTAACCTTAATCATGATAGAAAGGGCTTTTTTGAAAACTAGCAAAAACCTAACTCTAGCTGTCGCCTTCTTTATAGAAAAACGAAGAAACAATTTTCATTTCACAGTTTTGTAATTTGGTGAAAACAACAAAAAGATGATTGTCACGGTGTTATTTGATATATTCCAAAATGGAGGAAATTTACTGCGCATGAACATAGTCATAGTTTATTAATTAGGGAAAAATGTTACTTTGTATGGTCTTTTCGGTATTCAAAGTCAAGGGATTTGATTTTGCATGAGCATAAAAATGAATTCATTATTAAAAACTGGTTGTATAATGAAAGGAATAAAAGAAAAATTTAAACGTTGTTTAGTTGAATAAAACAATTATATATTTCTGAGTAACTTGAAATTGTTACTTTGTGTTTTTCACTTTTATTATTAAAGACAGAAAAATTAAAAAATAAGTTTCATGAATATTTAACAAAAAAAACTATTTTTTTTTTGTAATTTAGAAAGATAAGGAGAGGAGAGGGGGCTTTTTCAGCAACAACAATACATTTTGTTTTAAAAATAAACGTATCTATTATTAAAAGATCTTTCTTAATCATTGCGTTCAATGCAGAGTTTATTTTTGTAAAGAAATTATTCCAAGGTAATCTAAGTTGTTAGTGAGTGTAAACGTATGCGTGCATAAATGTGACCGGAAGTTATTAAAATTTAAAAATAATCATTTTGATTGATGCTTTATTTATTGATGCTTCAATTAATATTATTACAACTACTACTAATATTAATATGAACAAAACTATTGCATATATATAAGAAAATAGGACAGCAAAATTAGAAATGAATCATACAGAATATTAATTTCTTAGAGAGTGTTTATAAAATTATTATGCAAATGAAGCATTTGGATAAGTGTTTTCAGAGTTTTCCTATCAATATGTATATTTGAAGAAATTTTATAGTATAATTGAATTAAATAAGCCTGAGGTGGTTTGAAATAAATATAATTCGGATAAATGGGAAAAACTTTTGCATTCGTTCGTTTAGAAGAATTCCTTTTCATACAAAAAAACGTTCAAGATTGGGGGGGGGGGGGTAAAGGTGCGGTGTTAAGTTCGGAGAAACGGGGAGGGGCGAGAGTAGATTAGATCTGAAGAGGAGAAGGAGGTATTTGATTGATTTTTCTACAATAATTAAGGTCTGATTTAAAGATGTATCTGTCATTATTTTAACTGGTTTGTTTACATGCTTATCGACTGATTCCATATACTAAACATTTCATATATATATATATATTCATTAAAAAATTTTTTTTCTATTTTACTGATTTTAAGAAGCATATGGTTTTTACGTTTCTTAAATAACAATTACTCGGCCTATAAATGAGGTAGGCTTAACTTGGCCTTACTTCTTGCGGCTTTTTTTTTTCTTTCGTCTTTGACATTGTTTTTTGTTGGTTTTTTTTTTTGTTGTTGGTTTTTAAAACTTACCAAACTGATTTTCACTCTAAAAAGTGAACAGCAAATTATTTCCCCGATTTCAAAAATCTAAAAATAAAAATCATTTTTCAATTAAAAATGTCTTTTATTTTCTTTTTGGTAAAATTTATTGTTGCCATTAGAATTGCAAAAAAAAAATTTTCTTTAATAAATAACAAATTTTGAATACCACAAAAGAAAAAGAAAAGTTTTGAAATTCTTTTCAAATTTCAAGAAAATATTTGAACAGGAACTATTCAAAATATTTGTACAAGAACTATTCAAAATATTTGTACAAGAACTATTCAAAATATTTGAACAGGAACTATTCAAAATATTTGAACAGGAACTATTCAAAATATTTGAACAGGAACTATTCAAAATGTTTGAACAGGAACTATTCAACATGTTTGAACAGGAACTATTCAAAATGTTTGAACAAGAACTATTCAAAATGTTTGAACAAGAACTATTCAAAATGTTTGAACAGGAACTATTCAAAATGTTTGAACAGGAACTATTCAAAATGTTTGAACAGGAACTATTCAAAATATTTGAACAGGAACTATTCAAAATATTTGAACAGGAACTATTCAAAATGCTCGAAGGATGCAAGAAAGACGTGGAATTGCTTTGTGGATGTTTGTTTTGTAGTTTTACAGTTTTAGCTGGACATACACACACAGACAACTTCCCTTTATATAATAAACTAGCAGGTGTTAACCGGCGTTGCCTGGAGCAAAAGTGTAACAACCTCTCTCTTCCTTGGTGGCCCCCTCATCCTTGCGCCCCCTCTTCCCGGGTAAAACTATAAAATATTTCTATTATTAAAAGTACTATATCTGTCTTCCCCGGTCGTCCCCCCCCCTTCGATGTATATCTAAGTCATCGTTTAAAAAAAAAATTCTTGGGAGTCGGTCTTCGTTCTTTATCGATAACGAAGAGAGTATGAAACCTGACGAAAAATAGGTCACTTGAATGCTTTTAGAATCCGCTTTTTTTTTGCATGGCGCGCAAAGTGTACGAGCGATGAAAGAACGAACAAATTCGAGCACCCCCATTACAAATTTTGTGTCTGTTCTACATGAAGAGATCGATGTTTTTCCCCAATTTGTTTATATTATGCGTCCGAAGGGTGGGCGACTACGAAAATATCAACTTCATGGGTATCTGTCGAGTATCTTGGGAGCCTTCTGCAGACATACAAACATACGACCACACATACAACTCTCCGACCACACATACAACTCTCCTTTATAATATAAACTAGCAGGAGATATTCGACATTGCCCTGAGCCAAGGTGTAACAATGTCTCTCATCCCCGGTGACCCCCTCTCCCCGTTGGCCGGGGCAAAAGTGTAACAATCTCCCCCCCCCCCTTCCTCCCGGGAAAACGTGTAACAAATTTCTATTAATAAAATTCCTATCTCTTTTGCCCGGTCGTTCCACTAACCCACCCACCCCTTCGACGTATGTCTAAGTCATTGTTTATAAAAATTAAAAAGGAGTCGGTGGGGATCAAACCTTTGACCTTTCGCTCTCTCTGTCTCTCTCTCTCTGTCTTACTCCTCCTCTCTCTCTTATTCTTTCTGCTCTCTCTCCCTTCCTTCTCTCTTCACAGTCTGTCTGTCTCTCTCTCTCTCTCTCCCTCTCTGTTACGTATTTACATCATTCCATCTCTCTCATCATTCTTTCGTTATTTTTCATTCACCTTCCTGATATAGGGATTGTCTTGATTTTAAATCAATCGGAGATATAATTATTTTAGAATCAAAATTTGCAAAATGAACATTTTTATTCTTTTTTACTTCAAAAATTAAAAAAATTTTTTATCTACAATCTGCAGCCAAAATATTTCGAGCCGTTTACACATTTGCGCCCATTATTCATGACATATATCTTGTTTGTAAGTTTTTCTGTTTTTTTTTTTAATGGAAATCGCTCCAGGCAAGGCATGAAGCCAATTGATGTAAGGAGCTAACATGAACGAAAGATGATTATCACAAAGACAGGAGATGCCTACTGGCCTTAGTCTTGAAAAGACCAAAGCTATAGGTAGGAGAAAAACAGTCAGCAGGAAGAGAGTTCCACAAGCCTGCAGTTCTTGGAACTGACGAAAATGTTATTAAAAGGTAATTCTGAGAAATGACTTAACTCGAAACATCCAAACTTCATTTACAGAAAATCAAAATTCGAGAAAACAAACAAAATTAAACTAAAGCAGAAAAAACGAAAACATTGAAAAGATTTGAAGGCGATTGTGTAGTAACAAGAAAAAAGGGATGTAAAAAATTAACTTACCAAACGCAAGAAAATTTACTTTTCTACTTATCTATATACCTTTTACGTGTGTTTACTGATTGTCAGATTTATTATCTATGCACCTGTTGTCATCACTTGATCTCGAATTTCAGGCTTAAAAGATTTTCTTTTAAGATTTTTTATAGAAGTCCGAAGGTAGTTGCCTAGACTAGAGGGAGCTTGTTTTATTGTTATTATCTTTTAAGCTTGAAATTGTTGACTAAGTCTCAGCAAAATTGTCGACCATCTTGTGAGATAGTTATTAGCGATAACAGATGTTTGGTTGAGGCGATGTCGGTTGGCGATGTGCAGCGTTAGGTCCGTTCGGCCATTATACTTCGAGACTTTTGAATTCTCGCGGAAATCAGAATGTAAGCAGTATCCTGTTAAAACTTTCACACTACATCCCAGCAATTTCTCTGCAAGGGAGATAACTTCAGAGTTATCTCCCTTGCAACAGTATTCCAACGTATTTCTTTACGCTTTGCAAGCCCGTCATCATGGCAAAATTCTTTTTGCCACTTCATACCAGTTGAGGATATGTCCTTGACAATCAGTCCGACGGGGTGGGCCGCTCTATCAGGCTGAACTATTGTTCTGATCAGTCCTGGGAGGCCTACCCTCCCAGGTTTTACCTCCTCACACTGAACTATTGTTCTGATCAGTCCTGGGAGGCCTATCCTCCCAGGTTTTACCTCCTCACACTGAACTATTGTTCTAATCAGTCCTGGGAGGCCTACCTTGAGAATCCTTTGAGGTGCCTCTACCAGGGAATACCGACAGGGCTGCTCAGGCACTTTTTGCAGGGCCAGAGCACACTACCTCTGGTGTGTACGCTTGTTTATCCCCAGCTTCCGGCTTTGTACCACATCTTCCTATGGTGGGAGGTAGATTAATACGCATTTCTAGATTAGAATGGTTCGTGACAGCCGTCGTGCCATCATCGACTTTGCTTTTAGCAGTTGTCCGTAAAATTTTGACCTTGAACTGAAAAAGATATTTTTTTTAAATTAGATAAAAATAAATGTGATATTTTTAAAGAAAAAGTAAAGAAAAGAACAAATAATAATATAACGAAAACAGAGAAAAGGTAAGAAAAGTAAAAATAAAAAGGGAAAACAGAAGAAAAAGAAAAGGAAAAAAAGAAAAGAAAAGGAAAGGAAAAAGAAAAGAAAAAGAAAGAACCGCCCAATTGATTTTGTGCACCAGCTGTAGCTAAAAATGTCAGAAGGAAAACCAAGGAACTTTTTCTTTTCTTTGTAAATCGGAAGTTCCATCGTTAGCTTGCCTTATTTTTTTTTTTAATGGAAATCGCTCCAGACAAGGCATGAAGCCACTTGATGTAAGGAGCTAACAAGAACGAAAGATGATTATCGCAAAGACAGGAGATGCCTATTGGCCTTAGTCTTGAAAAGACCAAAGCTATAGGTAGGAGGAAAACAGTCAGCAGGAAGAGAGTTCCATAAGCCTGCGGTTCTTGGAAAGAAACTACTGGAATAAGTTGTATTACAATGAGGTATCAAAACAGCGAATTGATGGAGACTACTAGATCAACGAGTCAAACAAGCTGGAACAAAAGAAATGGGGAATAGATCACATAATTCTGAAGAACACATGCCATAATAGTATTTATAAAAAAGACTGAGACTAGCAACATCAAGTCTGAGAGAGATAGGGTGTAAAGAAGAAGAAAGGGTTTGGCCAATCAAATTACAGACACCTTTCTGCACCTTATCACGAACCCTCAAATGGGACAGATTCACCAGCCCAAATATGACAACAGTACTCCATACATGGTCTGATTGTAAATTTGTAGAGATAGAGAATAGCCTCAGGTGTGAGAAAGTGTTTGGAGCGATAGAGAGAATCGACTTTACAAGAAGCAGAAAGAGCAATGGATCTAATGTATGAACTCCAAGAAAGATTTGATGAGAGAGAAAGACCAAGAAGTTTCAGAGTCGATTTCTCCTCAAGAGCAGAGCCATCCATGAGAATCTCAGGAAGAAAAGGGGCACGCCTACGATTGAAAGACATGAGCTGAGTCTTAACTGGATTAAATGAAACAAGCCACTTCGTACCCCAATCCACAACTGAACCCAGGTCAACTTCTAGATCAGTTGCATATTTCGACTGATCCCAGGGAGATAGGCAAGAAGCAACACCAGAATAGAGAGTGGTATCATCAACATAGATGTTAATTTTCTGAACAATATTCTCTGGAAGATCATTTACATAGAGAAGAAACCGTGTTGTGCCTAGAATAAAGCCCTGAGGAACACCAGCATCGATTGGAAAAGAGAATGAAGAGACCCTGTCCAAAGCTACTTGCAAGCTTCGATCAGAAAGCAAAGACCTAATAATGTCAAGAACCTCGCCACCAATACCATAACACTGAAGTTTGTATAGGAGACCAGAATGCCACACTCTGTCAAACGCCTTCGAAATGTCAAGTGCAATGGCTCTTCCCTCTCCTGAATTATCCATAAACTGACAGATCCGCTCAGTTACAACAGTTAAAAGATCACCAGTTGAACGAAAACCATGAAAGCCATACTGAAAATCACTAAAGAGGCCCAACGAAATCCGCCTAGGCTTTATCCAGGTTAGCTCCAAATAATTGATAAGAAAATTCTTGCTTGAATGAAGCAATATTTATATAATAGATTATCAACTGATGGACTGCGTTGTCACATGCATATGCAACTTCAGGACCAAATGCCCAACATGCACAAGCAGTGTCCTAAGTCAACCACATAAACCACTTGCATTAACCCCAGCTCCAGATTGGACTTTCCAGCAGATAGTGATGGACGTGTTCTACATTGGACACATTGCATACCTTGTCAGTAAAGATACTCACTGGCTGGATTATTTTGAAATATTTAAAACCAGGCGATGCTCTCACCTCAAAACAAAATATTTATTTGTCAGAAATTATGGCACGCATATGCCCTCCCTCCAAGATAACTAAACAGTGATGGTGGCCCATCTTTTAATTCCAACATATTTCAGCAGTACCTCAAGACATGGTGTGTGATGCGCAGACAGTCCTCAGTGGTATACTCTCAATCCAATAGCCGAGCAGAGTTTGCTGTAAAAACGGCAAAGCTACTAATTCATAGCAATACAGGTTCGAAGGGCTCGTTGGATAATGACAAATTGATAAGCAATCGTGCAATATCACAACACCCCTATCCAAGGCATTAGTCTATCACCGGCACAACTCTGCTTCACTGCCAACTTTGTGACTTTATACCGTCCCAACTTGCACTACTGCTCACTGACCGTTTCGTCTTCCAACCAATTTCAGTGGAAATGTCGGGTGTGCTTGGCCCCGAGACTGTTAAATTTTTTCAGGACATTGGACGGAGGATTTCAACGTCTAGGCACGAGCCCCGTAAGTCAGCCTGGTGGTTTCAACGCATCTCCCTGGCTATCGTTCGTGGCAACGCTATGTCAGTAACGGAGGCGTCACTTCCGTTCTAATCGTTATCTGTTGACTCTCTCTTTCTTTCTCTGACAATTGTTTCTTGCTGTCATTAAATTATTAGTCGAATAAAAAAAAAAAAAAAAGAAAGAAAACTGCACTATATAAACCACATACAAAATGGATAACTGCAGCTCAGAACCACAAGATAAGCCGGTTGTGACACAATGCTCATCCAACAGAGTGGTACAACAGTACATATTCTATGCCCAGTCCGAAAAGGAAAAATAGTCTCGATACAACATCTAAACAATCGTCGAGAGGACACGCCATCTAGAGTTTTGACAACTTGATTTAACCATCAATAGCTGATGAGGATTGAGTGGTCAGACAGAATCACTCTGCGAAATTGCAGATTTCTCAGAAAGCTTGAAACACCTGTAATTTCAGTCCTCATTCTCAAGCTTTGCTCGAATCCTCCAAACCAACACCTTGGGATTCTCATACACCTGGTACACCAGAGGAAGCATACTGACATTGCCCAGGCACCCAACATTGCTAAACTAATGCCAGCAAAATCCGCCTAGGCTTTATCTAGGTTACTCTTTCACAATCAACCAGAGTATTGATTTACTCGTCTCCAGGAGTTAGGCACAAGGCCAGTTTTTATCTTACTCCCACAAGTAAGATGTGACCCAAGGTCAGGTCGGGAAAGTGGGGTTTGAAAAGCCAGCGCCCGAGAAGGTGAGCACTCTGACCATTTAAAAATTGCCTGGGCAGTCCCGTCGGCATTCCCCGGTAGGGGCGCCTCAGGCAGTAAGCAATAAACTTACTCCTCCCCAAAGAGGGGAGGCGAAGCCTGGGAGGGTGGACCTCCTAGAACTGCACAGGTCAGACCGATAGACCGGCGTAAATCAAGCCCCGAAGGCCAAAACAATATCAGTCTATGGGGTGCAGTATCCATCAGAACAGATACTACACTTTGATCTTAGCCAAAAGGCCAAGAAGGAAGTAATTTTCCCCAAAGACCATTACACTCGCATACTGAAAGGGGGGATAAGAATCAAATTAACATAAAGGGCTCCTTGTTAAAAAAAGGGTCAAGTCTTAGATATTGAACGGGTAGATCATCCCGTTAATAATTTTCAGTTTGGTGCGAATAACAGGAAAGTTGAGGGGTCAGCAGAGGTCGACTCGCTGAACCTGAACTGTGGGAATGTATTAAAAACGGATATGATGTTGTATGGCTCAAAGAGAGCGGGTGACAGCAAGCGACAGTAATGGAAATTTGGAAGCACGCAAGGTGACAGACATGGACAGACAAGATCTCTCTCGCTCTCTCTCTCTCTCCTCCCATTGGTCAGTGATTTTGAACGAAGACCACGTCGAATAAATGACTCGCTTTCTTCCGTCAGACTTGTGTCCAGTTAGTCTTTTCAAAGGTATAAACAAGCCACGCGTGCGTGGTCCCCCTCTGTATGTGACTCGATGTGGCGAGTGTAAAATGCAATAAATTTGGGCAATTTGGGGCATTTTTGACCCGCCTTTGACCCCCTGGGGGCGCGAACCAGAATTTTTCTGACGTCAAGAATGCTCATTTCATATCCAGAACAATTGCCTCTACATTTTGGCTAAGTTTCAGGAAAATTGAATGGATGAATCAAACGTTATGGGAGAAAAGGGTCATTTTTTACAATTTTGGGGCTTTTGACCCCCTGGGGGCACAAACCAGATTTTTTCCAAGGTCAGCGATACTTATTTTCTATTAGGAACAATTGCCTCCACATTTTGGCCAAGTTTCAGAGAAATTGAATGGATGGATTAAAAGTTATGGGGCAAAAAATGTCATTCTTTGCAATTTCGGGGCCTTTTGACCCCCTGGGGCGCTAACCAGATTTTTTTTCAAAAATCGGAGAATGCTACTTTCTAACCTGACCAAAGTTACAACTTCATGCAAAATTTCAGAGAAATTCAATGGATGGTTGCGGAGAAAAATCCGGACGGACGGACATGCCTCAAAACATAAGTCCCCCGATTTTATAAATCGGGGGGACCAATAAGAAACTTCTATTACAGAACAGGCATGTCCTCAGTCTGGGAGGATCACGCAAAAGTATGTGCCATAAGAACAAGCAGCAAACAAGGTATGAATAAGAATTTGTGGACTTGAATGATTCTGTGGATGATGGTTGTTACCACTGAACCACGAGTCGGTTGCATCACCGTCATAGCATCCGATTGAAGTCTGTAATTGTCTTCATTATATGTATGCAGCTTGTCTGGAATCGATAAGTGTCGGCTTCCCATGCTTGGCCGTGATAATGCGTTTAACTAACTGGAATAAAAAAGGGCGACTCCAAATTATTGAATTTAGTAGTCAATGCGCAGTTGTCTGACCAGTTAAGCTCGAACTAAATAAACTGAGATAAAACCCTAGAAAGTTTGTTTATTAGAAGTCCATTATCTAAGTTCGGATTGGCTGCTAGTCCATGAGTGGATAATCTAATATACCACCTCCTCACGAGGGTCAGTAGTGCTAATTGCCAAAAGCATTGTGACGTAATAAAAAATTAATGGTAGTTTCCGAAAGCTGTCGATGCGTATGTTTGTTTGAAAGCCGTAACTATTAGCTGCTGTTATTGTTGCAAAGCTAGTCGGACTTTTGCATAGAGCTCACAAAGATGGTGACTCAGGATTGTTTGGTCTGCATGAAGTTCTCTTTGTTGGTCGCAGCTATTCGTTAACTTTCAAGATTGCAGGTGTTTACCCCCGACATGAAAGAAGCAAGGCTCAGCGGTTGCATGCAAAGTCAGGGAAGGTTTGGCATAGAACGCACAAAGGAATGGCGCAAAAGCAATGTTGTCATTTTCAATTCATTGATCTGTGATTTTGTGCCTGACACGTCTTTGCTTGCTATATGTAGAGACTGACGACATCCATCCAATCGTGTTCGAAGTTCTTGCCCCATCATGGTGCGCCCTTTAGTGAACCTCTTCAATCTCTTGCTTGGAGTGATGAGAGGAATGGAATGATGTAAATAATTCAAAGAGTGAGAGAGAATGGAGAGAGAGGGTGAAGAAAGAGGGGTCTATTATGACATCACAATGTATTATGACTTTATGAAATTCTTTGATTTTGTAATTCGTGTAAAAACATGATAATCAACCAAAGTCAAGACTAAAAAAAATATATTTAATAACATAACAAATACTGACCCAGCGGGTCACGAGTTGCTTAGTTATTATTATTCATTTCTAATTGGTATTTATGCTAGCACAAAAAGAGTTAATATCTCATTGAAAAAACAACCGATAAACTAAAAAAAAAATCGTTCATAATAGGTATCCTGTTTGTTCGGCAGTAAATAACTTGAAAAGGGTTGATATGCCGTAAAACAAACATGCCACACCATTTTATTATGCCTGCCTCGTATTTTGTATACTTAATAAATGACTCCTTCCCTTGGAATCTGATTTCGTTTTCCAGTTCAAGAAAGTGGGTCGCAATCTTTATAAAATATTTTCTTCAAGTAAATAAATGTGGCCGCTGTGGCGTTCGGTACGGATTCCTGTTTTTGGGGTGGGGTCATATGCTAATGAGGCTGGAAAAGAAACGAGCCAATCAGATGGCGTTACGTCATAGTGATAGTCGTAGTCGTAGACGTAGCGGCCATTGTTGAAACAGTCGTAAAAAAGGCGGACGCGACGGGGAAAATTTACTGGGCGTAAAATTTGGAGGAGAAATTTTTTTTTTTTTCTTACCATCATAAGAAAAAAAAATAACAAGTGGAATTTATTAATTCCTAACACAGAAATCTTTTCATTCCTGTCTTTTCAAGAAAACAAAGCTTTTTTTTTTTTTTTAATTTGAAAAAAGCGAAACGTTTCGTCGTCGTAGCTATTTATATAAAAAAATAAATAAATAACTAAAACCCTTCGAACGTGCAAAAGAAGAAGAATCAAAAATGGGGTTCGAAGTTTGCGGACCGAACGAAGTGATGGTCGTCTCTGGTAAGTCTTCTTCTCCTTCTTGGCAATTATTTTTGAAAATTATTATGGGGAAAGAAATAAATCCATCTGACACCCCCATATTTGTCAGATCCTTTTTAATTGTCATTTTAAATAATTAATTCTCGCACTCTCCATAATGGCGAGGTCAGAAAAGATTTGGTATTATTGTAGATGGACACATTCAGCTACCCCCCCCCCTCCCCCGCTTCCAAATGAGATTCTACTTTTTGAGGCGATTCCGTGAAACCATCCTGAAAAACTTGACGGAAAAAAGAAAAAATATATATTAGAATTTTGAGTGTGTGTGTGTGTAGGGGGCTCAGTTTCGTATATAAATTTAACGTAAAATGATCCCCCATTTTCGGGCCATTCTAACATTTAAGAACAGGTAACCATTTTTTTTTACAACTACGCCTAGTCAGGTCGTAAAACCACACGTAATCGCCTAAAACAGTAGTCCCCCCCCCCAAAAAAAAAGAACAGAATTTATCTCCCATTTGGTCAACTGCCCTAAAACGCTAGAATGACCCGGAAATGGGGATCATTTTACGTTAAATTTACTATTAGAAGAAGAATACGTCGTTGTGTACGTTTTGAAGGGTCAAAACTTTCTTTTCAAAAGGCAATCCCTATTTAATAACTTGCCTCCCCCACGAGAGCAAAGTTAGACACAAGGTCGGTTTTTAATGTGAAGAAAATCCAGCTCCCCATAAAGGGGCACTCTGGATTGGGGACAAACAAAAATAAAAATATTATATTGACTGTCATTGAAACAACATTATCTTAAAAGTAGTTCGAATTTGGTTCAATTAATAATTACGGCATTATTATTGGTTGGCATTGTTTGGTGAGTAAATTATTAATTGAACCAAATTGTTATAAAACTAGAACTAATTTGGTTGAGATAATGTTATTTCATAGCCATCTTAAAGCTAAAAACTTCAATATAACCAAAAATTGCACCAGTCTAGAAGGATTTTTCCGCTACTGACCGAGGACAGACAAGATGAAGTGTAGTATCATATTTGTCAGTTTAAAGGCTTAAAAAATCCTTTCATATTTACATTATTTACATAAATGCTTTTTTCACATTATATAAAAAAACAAAACGATCCGGTTGTCAAGAAAAGCGATATTCGAAACTGATTTTAAAGTCTTTAAACTGTCAACTCGAAATTAATCTCACGAGAATTTTAATTTTATCTAAAAAGTCATTTGTGCCCTTAAACCAAATGAAGGATTCTTTCTGACCGCGCCACTACTCTAGCAAAGAGCCGATATTATTTCGTATTTTGTATCCGACCGAAGAGCCTAGATGGGGGCGAAACTCGAGTCTAGGAATTCACTGTTGATGGCTGGCTTGGTGTGTGTGGGCTGCGGTCTCATTTTGGAGAAAGAAAAAAACTATTATACAATCTGCGGGCATTTATAACGATATATAACAGAACGAAAAAGGGGTGAAAAAACAAAAACAAATAAATGTTACCAAAGGCAAGATAAGTTACTCTTCTATCTACCTGAATAAGTTTATTTATGTTTTAACTTATTTGAAAGCGTTTTTATTTTTTTGTTCGATTTAAAAGTCGTGTCTCGACGTTACGTGATCAATTGGGTCGATTTTGTGTTTTCAATTTTAACATGGCGTCGAGACACTAGTTTTAAATCGAACTAAAAAAAACGTTTTAACAAGTTAAAACACAAATAAACTTATCCAGAACTTATTTGTTGCCGATTTGTTTTGTTTTTTTTCACCCCCTTTTCGTTCTGTTACTGTCGTTATAAATGCCCCAATATTCATTTTTTATTTAAAAAAAAAAAATTAAAAATATATTAAAAAAAAAATTTTTTTTAGATGTAATTATGTTGATATTTCTTTACAATCACCCCTCCATGGAATTTTTTTCTTCAATTTTTTAAAGTGTGCCAATAAGTCATAAAAATTCGTACAATTTAGTTTTAAATTAAAAATTTTATTGCATGATAACAATATTACGGTTTTGTAGACATTTGTTGTTTGTCAAATAATAAATCGAGATAACAGTTGGTATTTTAAATACGGCAGCCTCAAACTGCAACAATTTTTGACTAAAAAAATATATTTTTCGATATTTCGTATATCAAAAGGTGAAATAAAATGATCGTTTTGGGCTGCCGTAGTTTCAATTAGAACCAAATGTGTCGACACTCCTAATTTTAACTGATAAGTAAAAATTAAAATCTACGTGTTTATCGACATGCATCAATATGTTAAGAGTTTGGCTTTTTAAGGACCCTCTCCAAAAATTGAATATATATATATATATAAAAAAAATAAGACTTTTTATCGCGGTGGTAATTACCAAATTATTAAAGTCCAGGGTTTATATATATATATATATATATATATATATGTGTGTGTATATATAATGGTACTTCTGCAGTTTACGGACCGTGCTATTTTTTAGGTAGGATTTTCAAGTTAAATTCAATTTTTACGCTCTTTTGTTTTTGGAAAGTATTGAATAGTTAACAAAGCTCCCTATCCATGTTAAAATGTGTTTCTAAATAATAACGTTATTTTAACACGGTCCGTAAACTGCAGAAATACCAAAAAATATCACAAAAAATGTTTTACTTTTCCTGACGAAGAAAAAAAAATTGAAACTTCAGTTTTCTTCATTCAACAATTAATTAATATTATTTATAAATATATTTGAACATTTCTTTTCAGATTTGATAATTTTACGGCACTGTTGTATTCAGTCAGGTTTTAAAAAATAAAAATCAGTTTTTGATCGACAGAAAATAAATAAATCGATAATATTAACAGTTGATATTTATTTTATTTATTCGATCTGTCCGCCAGTATTTGGTCGACGTAGATCACAACGAATTGGTCAGGACAGTCAGTTCCATCTCAGATCTTGTCGCAGCGTATTGCCGATCAATCGAGTGAGCCCTTGATATCGATCGGCTGCAACTCACTCACCGTCTGCGACCATCGGTATAGGCTGTCCTGACAAGGTGGCCGGCCCATCTCTTCAACTTAGACAGTTGATATAAACATTTACATTTAAGACTGCGAAATTATTACTTTTATTTTTTCGTGATTTGTTTTAAACCCGTGTTTTTGTTACATTTTGTTCAATTAACGACCCGTTTCACTTTTTTCTTCATTTAAAATAAGAAAAAAGCGGTACTTTATCAGATTATGACCCGAGCTAACTTTAAGCCCTAAACACTAACGACGGGGGTCAACGTTAGCTCGGGTCCTAATCTAAATAAACACCAAAAAGGCAAATTCTGAATATTGTCTTTCTGCCAGAAAACTATTCGAAATAAATAAAATTAAAAAAAAAAAAAAAATGATGTACTTGTACAGATATTCTCATTAAAATAAAAATTCATGTTTTTTTTTATTAGAAATGTAACTTTAGTAAAGGTGTTTTTAATTAAAAAAATTTTTTTTTTTTTTTACTGAGATTAAAAAATTAATAATGGTTTAATTATATTCCGTGAGGGGTAAAAATGTTTTTACATTTTTGGGGATAGGTCATTCATTTTGCACGTACCTAGGTATTACAATTAAAACCTCAATTTTTTTTTTTTGTTTTTTTAAATTTTAGATTTCTCAATTTGACAGTCAATTAATGTAATTACTGCAATTGTGAACAGTCAACATCAATCTACAAATTCTTTACCTTCAAACTCTTTATTGTTTGTATTCGAACAGCAATTTGCTACAACCCATAATTTGTAGCGTTTCTGTGCAATTACAAACCCACTAACTCGTACCTCCATCTATTATGCAAAGAAAAGTGTGTTTTGGAGGGGGGGGGGGGGTCGGAAACTACATAAGATACTATCATGTTTCGGACTTTTTGAGATGAGGATTGATAATTTGGATTATTCGGACTACTATTCTCATCTTGGATGTTATTCTCACAACGTCTTCTAGAGGTTGAAGGTTCAATCCTCAGTACGGGCGATACTAAAAATACAATTACGAATTACTGAAGTCTTCTACCCGGTCATGATTAACGGAACGAAGGCAAGCTACCCCCCCCCCTTAGAATAAAGTGTTCCGTTCGAAATGCCGTACAGATTTCAGAGTTCGAGAAGTCGCACCTGAAGAAGGTCGGAGGTTACATCAGCCGAAACGTTGTGAGAATAAGATCCGAGATGAGAACAGAAGTTCGAACAATTCATAAACTACACAAGATACAATTGCAAACCTCACATTATCGAATTAAGTGTGACCTTCCCCTCCCCCCCCCTCCGACCTGGTTATGGTAAAAAAATAAAAATAAATACTCTAATATTCCTTTCCTTGGGTTAACACCAGGGACCAAATTAGTGTGTGTGTGATGGGGGGGGGGGGGGGTTAGTTTTTATTGCATTCTTGATTGGTCGCTATTTCCAAAGCAACCCTGAAATTAGGGCAAACAGTCAGCTTTCTTTTCTTTTTTCTTTATATTGAAACTGTTTTTAAAGACAGACGTAGGTAGGGTTTAAAAGAAAGTTTAGACCCTCATATATATATATATATATGTATATATATATGTATGTATAGCCCCAAATTCTATATATATTAACTAGTTTTTTAACGCCAATACGGAGTTAAATCAAAATAAATTTTGAATAAGTTAAAATAATTTCCAACGCTATTGATAATGTTTAACCATTTATTTATATTTGTATTGTCGCTTATGTTATGATTCATGTTTTGAAACATGACGTAAATCATAAATCTATGACGTCACGTCAAAGCTATAATTATTGTTATGGCAATGTTTAGGATCTATTTATAAGAACATTTAAAGAGCTCAGTTCATAGAACATCAGACTGAAGATCTCTGGGTTTCGGGTTCGATTTCCGGTTATGGCATCTGCTTTATTTGTTGGGAATTTAGTATTTAGTATTAATGCCATATTTTCCATTTCTAAAAGAAGTTACGATTTAAAAAAAAAAAACACACACAGAAAATGCTCTTACGTTATAAATGGATGTTACCCATGTTTTTTTGTTTTTTAAAAACTTTTTGTTATACATATCCTCGGTCAACGCTGGGTGACCCTGCTAGTCCTAATTAATAGACAGAAGGGGGGGGGGCTCCCCCTCTATTTTTTTTTTTTACGGATGGAATAAGAAGGTGGGACGATCGGTTGTTTTCCTGTTTGTTCATTCTACCGAATTATCTTGATTAACGAATCTATAATTTATTTACTTTTGCCTACATTTCCGAAACTTTTTTTGGTATGAGTACAGAATAGTTAACACTCGAAAAAAAAATCACATTAGAATAAGATTCTCTACCTAATGTGTGATATGTAAGATTTTTTTAAACGGTAAAAAAAAATCGTTTTCACACGTTAAAACTAAGTAGGTTTTATAGAGAATTTTATTCTAATGCATTTTATATAAATTGTGAATTTTTTTGTTTGTTTTTAACGAGTTCTTGAGTTTTAACCCTTAAATGCTTAATTTTTTTATATTGATTTGAAAAAAAAATTATTGAATATACTGATTACCTATTTAGCGGGTGTGCTGATGCAATATCATACTAATACCTACTCACCCTTGCCAACAGGCTCGTTGCAGTTTGACACATTTTCATTGAATATTAAATAGGCGTTTTGTTGGAATGTGTCATATTTGAAGCAAAAAGCATTTAAGGAGTAACCATTCTGTATTGCCTTTTCTTCGTTTCTTCATTAAATACAATATTAGTTAACATTTCTTATAAAAATAAATTTTTTTCGACATTTCATTTATTAAATACAATATTAATTAACATTTCTTATAAAAATAAAAAAAAATTTTTCTTCGTTTCTTCATTAAATACAATATTAGTTAACATTTCTTTTAAAAATAATTTTTTTTTTTCGACATTTCATTTATTAAATACAATATTAATTAACATTTCTTATAAAAATAACTTTTTTTCGACATTTCATTTTCTAAATCTGAAGAAATTTTTTTTAAAGAATGCAGAATTATTTTTAAAAATGTATATTGTTTTGTTTTAATTTGATAAATGTTTTTCAACTATTAAACTAAAACTAGAGCAACCTTTTGAGACAGTGGATATCCCCTGTAAGAATATGCCAGCACTAGTTTATGGTGAAGCAAGGGTTGCACAATCCACAACCATAGATCTCCTGAACTGGTATTGCTCCAGTCCAGTGGCAAGGATAAGTTCAGTACAACTGGAATCTATTCCGGGATAAGCAGAGAAAGACTGGTGTTATTTAGGAGTTTTTTCTTCTCCTAGACTAGTTGCACAACTAAAGCTTGTGAGTCCAGTCTACCATAGATGGAGGAAGGATGTGTGGAATTCTAGCTTTCCCATTAGTATTAGTGAAAGTGATGCAGTAACCCCAACGAAACTCGAACCTGGCAAATTTGGGTTTCAAATTCTTGTAGCATTTTGCAACCGATGTTGGCGAGTTCCTCAACAAGTGAAAAATTAACCAATTATAAGAAACCTCTTCAACCACCGATTGCCATGACTAATAGCACGCTACCTAAGAGTCCAACTTTCACAGGTAACATGAATTAGAACAAATACATAGAAGACACTGCCAAGGCTGCTGCAAGGAAGGTGGGCTCCCTCTAACGTGCTAGGAAACTTCTCACACCTGCCAACATCCTATATCTCTAAAAAGCCACCATTCACCCATGCATGAAGTATTGTTGTCACATCTGGGCTGGTGCACCAACCACTAGTCTCCCCCTCTTAGACACAGTCCAAAAAAAGAGTCTTGAATTTAATAGGTTTCATACTATCTACCAAGCTCCAGCCTCTGTCCCATCACTGCAATGTTGCATCCTTGTGTTTGTTTTACAAGTACTTTCATAGAATGTGTTCCGATGAACTTGTTGCTCTGGTGTCGCCTCGATGTAAATACCCGACAATCAGCTAAATCCCACCCCTTCACTGTGGAGGTCCCCAGGTGCCGAAAGGCTTTCTACTCTAGCTTTCTTCCTCGTACCGCTCACCTTTGGAATTCATTCCTTACTCAGTTTCCCATGCAGAAATTTAAATGTAATGTGAACAAACATCTTGCTGCACAACTTCGTACTTAGGATTCCCCTGTATGGATGGCCTCTAATTCACAGTAGTCTCTTTACGTCTGAGTGGCAATGTGCCCCTTGGTTTGAAGTGAATCAAAGTTTAAAAAATAAAAAAAAATTAATTAAAAAATACACCACGTCACTCCAATTGTTCCCCCAAAACCACCAAATCAAGGCATCAATTCTGAAACCGAACCAAAGCAAGACAGCACATACCACAAAGTGCCCGATATATTTTCAGATAGAGCTTTATGTAATCTATTACTAATGGAGATTTGGTATCTGTCTGGAGTCGAACCTATACTATTACAATCATTTAACGCTCAATTCGGGGGGGGGGGGGGTAGTATCTGTTCTGTTGTCCTGGGACCCTCATCTAAGGCATTACCTCCTCCTTTTGGGAAGACAGTGTTGTATATGTTCGTTTGTCATATATACTAGCAAAAAAATATGCAACCAGTGTGAGCAAATTTTGCTGATGACAGCAAATAAATAATTCGCCTTCTGTGACATGAGTGCATTTCCATTTCATTCATGAATATTTAAAATTGTTAAATTGTTGAGGAAATCTCAAACATGAGATGAATGGATCCAGGATGTAGTAATTTTCTAGTATCGTAGTCAACTTCAGTATTTGTATATGGTTGTCATGGTGACACGCCGTTAGATCACCGTAATTAAGCGACGTTGAGCCTGGTCCGTACTAGATGGGTGACCATTTGGGAATACCAGCTGATGTGGGAGGACGGCGGAACCTTCATGGTACCTCGACCCCTGCAAAACACAAAAAAAACTAACGTCATCAAAGGGATTTATGGACTGACAACTGCAAATATAGCTTCCTCGGTGATTTAGTCGTTTCGCAGCCAAAATGGCGGACAATGAACCGTCTGCTGATTTCTGACTTTTTTCCTACCTCACAAATGTGTAAGTAAACCCAAGTAAATTGTTTTTAACTAATTCCCCAACTATATTTCCTTTAAAATAATTTAAGGTAAATTTAAAATTACTCCCAAACAACTTATTTGGGTTTATTTACTCATTTGTGAATTCGGAAATTAGCAGACGGTTGTCCGCCATTTTGGCTGCGAAACGACTAAATCGCCTGTTCCGCTTTACTTGTCTCCCTACGAGGGTAGACACAAGGTCGGTTTTTAATGTGGGGAAAACCAAGCTCCCCAAAACGGGACACTCTTGATTAGGAAAATAAAATTACCTCAGTCTAGAAAGATTTCTCTTAAACTGACCGAGAAGATGGAGTATCAAAATAGATACGACACTTTGCTCCTAGTCGGCTGCAAATAGAGATTATGTCTATATTTATTTGCCTCCCCACCAGGCGGGTTTTAATGTGGGGGAAATCCAGCTCCCCAAAAGGGGCACTTTTGATTGGAGAAACAAAAATTAAAATTGCCTCAGTCTATAAAGATTTCACCACTGATCGAGGAGAGAAAATGTGATGTGTAGTATCAGAACATTAACAGATACTACACGTTGTTCCTAATCAAAAGGCCAAATTTCTCAGCGTGAAGTTAACGTAAAAAAAATATTTATTGACATTTTTGTTCGTAGTAAAAACAAACACTTCTCAAACCGAAATGGTTGGACGAATTATGCCGTAAGCATTTTTTTTTCTTTTCTTTGTCTTTTTTGTCCCACCCTAAAATAACTCAAAATCAGGAATTTGAGATGCTACCCCCCCTCTCTACCCCGATTAATTCCCCTTCGTCTCTGCGTAGTCTCTTCCTTTTACCCTCATCCTGACCCATTTTAGTGGAGTGAACCGTGTGTGTTTGTGTGTGTGTGTGTGTATGTATATATATATATATATATATATATATATTAGTAGGGTGCTTTTTGTAAATTCTCCAAACTACGGATTTGGACAACTGACCCTTTCCTGTTTTTGCCAATCTTGTTTCTGCTTGCAAAAATAGAGTAAAAAGCAAAAAAAGCCAACATCTTTATCGGATGAGCAACTCTGCGGCATTTTCCTTTCTTTTTCTCTCTTCCCGTGTATGCATGTATCTGTTGGTTTATATTTGATAGGATGATTTATTCTAAAAGGTTTATTTGGTTCAATGATAGGGCAGAGGCGCGGTCGACAAAAATACCGTTTCTTTTCGATCGCCGAAAGAAAATGAACCATAATGGTCGATTTTGATTCTAGCAAGATACGACTTTTGCTCATCGACATTTTAAAGGTTTCAAAATCACTTTCGAATGCCTCTTCCATTTATTCAAGATAAATCTTGAAATTCGAAAGTGGTTTTGAAGCTTTTAAACTGTCGAATAAAAAGTAAATTTTGGCTAGAATTAACGATTAAATGCCAAAGTTGAGTATTATGGTTCATTTGTGGTCCAAAGTAAAATAATAAAGAATTAAAAAAAAAAATTTTTTTATGTAACAAGTGAACCAATAATGAGCAACGTCTTTATCGGATGAGCCCCAAGCCCCACCCCGCCTTCATCTTCTGATGAAAATAAAACAATGATTTGAAAGGGTTTCTTTCCTTTTTGTGGTCTGTTATTTTATTTAAATTTGAATAACCCTATTTTCCTCAATAAAAATATTTCTGAACATTCTTAAAAACAAAAACGAAATTTTTGCAGTGCGTTTTGAAAAATCTCCATCAAAAAGTCTTCGAATTGTGCCACACCCATTTTTATTTGGTGTTGGGTAATTTTATATTTATTTCACTTCTACTCATCGAAAACCACGTTTTTTTTTCTCTTTCTCTCGTTAGCTGTTTTTTTTCTCTCTCCTAAATTGTTTGGCTCAAGGCCATCATATTGGTTGCTCTCTCAACGAAGAAGAGTTGTGCTTAATAAACCCTCGACAGACTTGTTGACTCTGCAATGGAAGGCGGACATTTTGGTCGACGGATAAACTGAAATAATTCTCATTTTTTCAAATCGACAACCGATTTTGTTCTTTGAGAGAATTTTTAGATATTCTCTTAAAGAACTTGGCGCTTATATAGGTCAACCCCCATGGCTGCCTATATTGGCTCAGTAAAATCCGATAAACAAAGAGGGGGGGGGGGGCTGATTTTATTTAGATTTTTTTTTTTTTTTTTTTCTAGTGTCATTTTGTATTTTCATTTTACGCGGACATTTTATTATTTTTATTTTGTGTGTAAATTGTTGCATTTCACATTCTTTCCCCCAAACCTTTTCTGACTTAAGGAAGGTGAACCATTCGTTGAAGACGAAGATACCAAGGCTACAACAAACCACATCAAAACAAAAAATAAATAAAACAAACAAAACTGTCACCCTGAAATGAAACAATTTGCATATTGGTTTTTAAAAAGGACATTTTATTAATTAACTATTAATTTATTGAATAAATATATTTATGAATAAATGTTTTAAAAAATGAAATAATTTACAGCACAAAAACAAAAATATCCGCGTGACCGAAAAAAATAAATAAAACTAGGAAACAATTACAAAAAAATATAATGCAAAAATGTAAATATACCAGTAATTAAAAAAAACAAAAAAAACGTTTTCCGTTTCAGGAACCCGTGTTTAATTGTGTGTGGTCGTAACTGTTTATCGGATTTTACTGAGCCAATATGGGCAGCCATGGGGGTTAAGAGAATATTTAAAATTCTCTTAAAGAACAAAATCGGTTGTCGATTTGAACAAAATGAGAATGATTTCAGTTTATCCGTCGGCCAAAATGTCCGCCTTCCATTGCAGAGTCAACAAGTCTGTCGAGGGTTTATTAAATACAACTCTTCTTCGTTGAGAAAGCAACCTATATGATGGCCTTGAGCCAGACACAGTTTAGTGGGAAAACAGCTCGAGAGAGAGAGAGTTTTTTTTTTTTTTTGGGAGGGGGGGGGATGAGTGGGAATAAATATAAAATTACCCAACACCAAATAAAAATGGGTGTGGCACAATTCGAAGACTTTTTGATGGAGATTTTTCTTAACGCACTGCCATATTTTTTTTTTTTAATGTTTAGAAATATTTTTATTGAGGAAAATAGATTTATTCAAATTTTAATAAAATAACAGACCACACAAAAAAAAAACCTTTCAAATCATTGTTTTATTTTTATCATCATCAGAAGAGGGTGGGTGGGGGTTGGGGCTCATCCGATAAAGACGTTGCTCATTATTGGTTTACTTGTTACATAAAATAAAGCGAAAAGTACTGTTCGCTTTTTTTTGTTTTATTATTTTACTTTGGACCACAAATGAGCCATAATACTCAACTTTGGCATTTAATCGTTAATTCTAGCCAAAAATTACTTTTTATTCGACAATTTAAAGGCTACAAAATCACTTTCGAATTTTGCACGGTCACAAGAGATTAATCGTGAAAAAAGAGTGGGAGGGGGCGAAAACGGTTTTATTTCGTATCTTTTGTCGGATACAGTTCACTCGAAGAAGCCACTATGAGCCTCTTCCACGGTCTCCAGACGAGACTTGAACCTGAAACAGTCTTGATGGTGTCCTTTGAGAGATGCCTGAACGCCAGTTAGATCCTTGCCATCAGCCCATCCTTGGTGTTGCAGGCAATACGATTGGTGTCTGTCTTGATTGCACCCCACACCTGGCATGGAGCTGAGTCCTGTCATACGTGTTATGGCCTTATCACAGTCACCCTCTCCACCCAGCGCTTAACAGTGGACAGCAACTCAATAAAGCCATCTGTATCGAGTCTAAGTCCCTTTTCGAAGATGTGGAGCGATGACATGATGTGGCCTTCACTGGAAATACATCCGAAGACAATCACAGTTTGAGGGAATTTAATCTTCGTGCAGACTGTAGGCTAACCACCTGTTGTTCTGCGGTCTTCGAGGTATTCAAGAAGCACTGAACTGTAGATGAGATTTTTGAATCTGGAAAAATCATGATGCAAGTGAGTCTCTTCGAATATTCGGTGATTTCCAATCATCCATCGTCTCCAGCTCTCAAACCCACTGATAGTAGACAGAAACAGCTATCCGTTGCACTTTACTGCGATTAAATACTTCAAATGGTTCTGAAATGAAAGAATATAAAATTGATAGGATTCATCCAAACACCCGGTATATATATTTCGGTTTTATTTATTTCTTTGCAATTTGTTGCTTTTTTTTTTTTTTTTTTTTTTTAAATTTTTTTTAGTGTTATTTTATAGTCTTTGTCTTGGTCTGCAAAATTCAAGGAATGGTTTGAACCGACTCCTTCATCTTCGTGCTATCCTATTGTCTTGAAAAAAAAAAAATTTCTTTGACTGTTAAAAAGATGAACCAAAGGGTCAGACACGAAGGCTACAACAAACACTGTCTAAATACTAAAAAAGAACAAATTGTCCACCTGACTAAAAAATAATTATAAAACGGTCGAAATCGTAAACAAAAAAACAAATGCAGTAGAATTTAATTATCTACCGACATGTATACTTTTAATGTGCTGAAACGGTTTTTAATTTTATTTATTTAAAAAAAATTTCAATTATTTTGAAGCTGCTTTATGACAAGATAAAAATGGCCGTTTGTTGCTTAACTTTTGGAGGGGGGGGGCTCCATTCTTGAAAATAAAATAGTAACTGAAATATTTATTTACCATACCACTAAGTCCGGAGGCAGGCCAACAGCCCCCATCAACTGCTCCTATGAATAATGCCAATCCAGCTCCTTATGACTGCTAAACAACTCCCTCCCTCACACTTGAAGAGGTTGTTGCTGTTATGAAAAGTCTAAAATTAAAAAAGCAACAAAGCTGCAGGCGAAGATAACATTCACTGCTGAGATCCTCAAACACAGCGCAAATATGCTAGGGCCTGCCATCCATCACATTATCAACCGGGTCTGCGAGACTGAAATACTCCCCCATGACTGGAGCGATGCAACACTGGTACCATTCTTTAAGAAAGGTTATATACGCTGCGGCACGACTACCGTGGTATCAGCTTGATCAACGTGTCTGCTGAAATATTGGCTTCGACCCTTCTAAGCCAATTCAAATCAGAATGCGACTCCAGAACGAGGCCAAACCAATGTGGTTTTTATCCGGGCCGTGGATGTACTGATCGAATCTTCACCCTAAGACGAATCCTCGAACATCGTTGGTGCTTCCAGCAAAGGACCGTCATCTGTTTCATTGATTTTTGCTGCTGTATTCGACGCTGTCGATCGCGGCACACTCTGGAAGGTTATGGAAGCAGATGGTTTTCCATCGAAACTTCTCGGTCTCCTTAAAGCATTCTACTACTTCAACACGATCCTGCATTCGCATTCACACTGAAGTTTCAAAACTCTTCGAAATACGGTCTGGCGTTTGGCAAGGATGTGTTCTTTCGCCAACATTTTTCAATTACGCCATTGACTGGGTCACTTCGAATGATTTAAGAGTTTCCTGGTGTCACTGGTGGACGCAACTTTGCCATGAAGGACTTGGATTACGCAGATAATATTGCGTTACTGACAAACATTTGCTGACGTCCAGTTTTCTTTTAATGAGATCAGCATGTTGCATCTCTGATTGGGATGAAAATAAACGCCTCAAAGACAAAAATACTCGCTGCTGGCTTCAACCCCGACAGACAAAACACCCATCGTCCTCAATGGTGATGTTCTTGAAGAGGTTGAGAGTTTCAAATATCTTGGTGACATCATCACAGCCACGGATCAAGGTAGAGATAACATCAAAGCGTGACTTGACCTTGCACATCATGCCTTCTGCTGACTCAATTCCCAGCTCTGGTCAAGATTTGAGATAAGTTACAGCACCATTTTCGATCACCACTGCCTGCACCGCATCCTCTGTGTTTGATAGCAGTACTTAGTCTTAAACAACACAGTATGTTTCTCCTGCAAAATTAACTCCCTCTGACAAGTCCTCCTCACGAGACGTCTACCGTCAATAAGAATTCATCCACAAAGCAATTGCCCCAGCTCCACTACAGGGTCGGAAAAAGCGATGTGATGGACGAAGAAAAATCTGGTTGATGACTCTTATAGTTGACCTGGAACCCAACCTGGGCTCCCAAATTTATGGAGTTCTCCATTCGAACCACGTGTGGCTGGAGATCACTCAATCGTTGACTTCAAATCATCAGGCTTAGTCACCCTTCGTGAGGGATGCAGTGGCAAGGATGGATGGAACCGACTCAACCCACATTGGGGGGGGGGGCTGTTTCAAGTGCAAGTAAAAGTCAGTAGAGTTTGTGGTAGGGTAAGTCGTTTTTCTTTTACTATCTTTTCAGGCATGAAGCTCCGGCCCCCCAACAGTTAAGCGACAAGTGGCCATTCTTTTTCCTGTGTGTCGTAAATACCACTTTGAACGAAATAAAATTTTGGAAAAAAAACCAAAGCCAACTTAAAAACAGTTTCTGCATATTAAAAGTATACTGATCGATAGATAATTAAATTCTGTGTTTGGTATAAGTTATTTGTTTAATTTATTTTTTTATTACAATTTCTCGACTGTTAACTATTCCGCACTTATACCTTAAAATCAACACTAGAAAAAATTTATTAAAAAACGCCAATTTACAAAATAACAAAAAAAAATACAGTTCAAAAATGTAAATATATCTTTAAAAAAAAAAGCAATGTAATTTTTTTTTTTTTTTTTTCCATCTCAGGAACTCTAGTTAAATTTTGTATGGTCGCCTTTTGACTAACTCGTTACCAGATTTTACCCAGCAAATATCGACTGCCATATCGTCTATATAAGCACCCCCACCCCCGCAAAATTTTATATTAATTTCCTATTTTTATCAGAATTTTTTCCTATCAAATCTCGATTCCTATTTTACCACAAACTCTGAAGAATTGTCCTTCGATCTTTCGTGTTCATTTAAATTAGAAATTCTCGGGCTTCATTCAGATCAATTAGGTTTCAAGGACCCCCAAAATAAGCAAATATGAAGGGGACGAATTTGGGTCTACACCGGTTTCTTTAGGACGCCGAAAGCCTACACTACCCGAAAAATATAATCTTCTGTTTTGACAAATAGAAACAATGACTAGTTTGTGTATTAAAATGTTTTGTAAAAAAAAAAAAAAAGACGCACCCTATAAGATTTTATTTTCATTATTCATTCCACCTTCGTGAGGAGGCAAGTAAATAGGGACAAAATCTCTTTTCTTAAAATAAATTTTTCCCTATATTAAAAATCAACCTTGTGACAAAAACCCAAACAATTCATGTTTATTATCCGTTTGTTTACAGTGTGTACAGGTCAACCGGAAACAAATGGTGTAGACCCGAATTCGTACCCTTCCTTATTTACGTATTTCTGGGGTCCTTGAAACCTAATTGATCCCTTCATGCAATTAAAAACAATGAAAGTTAAGACTAAACTGCTAATTTAATAATCAAGTAAAATTCAAACTTTAACTTGATTGCTTTTTCTTTTCTTTTTGTAAAAAAAATTTAATTAGTTTTTATTTCAGGACAAATTGTACCCATCTGGCATTGCCCGGGAGTTTTTAATTTATTTTTTATTTAAACCCTAACTTAACACTTTGCATGCTTAGTGTTGTCTACCTTGCATTTCTTTCAAATCATAAACGGCTTCGGTCATTTCCGGGACTTGGGATTCTACATCAATACTCGAAACTGACTCCATAAGAACTGACATCATCTGGGTGCTCATTCCTTACAAGTACCAAATTTTTTAATACATGAGGATTTGCTAAGAATTTTAAAGCCACTTTATATTCCACAGTTTAAACGCTTCCAAACACTAAATGATTTTTTTTTTTTCAACTATTAACATAAGATTAAAATCACTGAATTGTTTACAAAGAAACCAAAATACATTCCGGTTGATTTGATTTCGAAATTAAATTTAATTTTTAATAGGATTGTAAAATTCTTTACAAGTTATCAATACACTTCTTTATTAATTCACTTGTATCCTCGTTTTGTGTCACGTGATGCAAAATGCGTATTAAAATAAGTGGATGTTTTGTTTTGTAATGTCTTTCTCGTTGTCAAATAAGTTTTGATGGTCGATAAAAATTGTCACAAATTTCTATCCACTTAAAAATCATTCATCATCTGACTCTGAGAGTGTATTTCCTCTTTTTCTCTCTCTCTCTCTCTTTCTCTCTTTCTCTTTCTCTCTTTCTCTCTCTCTCTTTCTCTCTCTCTCTTTCTCTCTCTCTCTTTCTCTCTCTCTCTTTCTCTCTCTCTCTTTCTCTCTCTCTCTTTCTCTCTCTCTCTCTTTCTCTCTCTCTCTCTTTCTCTCTCTCTCTCTTTCTCTCTCTCTCTCTTTCTCTCTCTCTCTCTTTCTCTTTCTCTTTCTCTTTCTCTTTCTCTTTCTCTTTCTCTTTCTCTCTCTTTCTCTCTCTCTCTCTCTCTTTCTCTCTCTCTCTCTCTCTCTTTCTCTCTCTCTCTTTCTCTCTCTCTCTCTCTCTCTCTCTGAAGTACTACCTCCTTACAGTGCTGCCGTTCATTCATGTCCCTTGCCGCTGCATCATCTATCTGTATGCCCACTTATTACGTGTCTGTGTTTCTCGCCTCTACGTGATTTACATGTTATTTTTCTTAATTGATTATTGAAATCAAAAATACAATAGCAGGAAGTCCTAAAACAAATTTTAAAAAATCCTACGAAAAAATAATTCTCAGTCTTGTTAGAATTAACAGCACATTTAGCGTCAGCTTTAATGTTAAAGTAGGAGTACATCATGGTTCTCTACGGAGTCGGTTACTTTTCATTTGTGTCTTAGGATCATTGTCCGGGACTTTTGTGCGGGTTTTCTGCAAGAGATGCCATGTGCTGATTTAGCACTTGTCTGTAAAACCATCGATGACCAACTTGCTAAGTTGAACACGAGGAGGAGGAGGAGGAGGAGGAATGCTATGAAAAGTAAAGGTTTGAGAGTGAATGTTACGAAAACCAAAGTGATGATCAGTGGTTGTCGTGTTGGAAATCTGTCTGAAAAAATGGTGTATACTGATGATTTAGCACTTGCCTGTGAAACAATGGATGACCAACTTGTTAAGTGTAAGACTTGGAGAAATGCTATGAAAAGTAAATGTCTGAGAGGTGAATGTTACCAAGACCGAAGTGATAATCAGTGGTTGTAAAGTTGTAAATCCCCCAGAAAGGGAGTTGAGTGCAATTCGATCTTTTGTGCTACCTGTACGCATTGTGCACACGAGAAGTGCAGTGGAATTACTTTTTCAAGTGAACCAATCAAATTCTGGGTGGTCAGAACTCCAGACCAGACATATTTTCTAATTTCTTGTGTGGTTTCTTCCCCCTTAGTTAAATATCTTTCCCACAGTAAGCCTGTTATTCACATGCATTGTAAACATGCAACTCACTAAACATGCAACCGCCTAGTGTATGTTTACAAAAAATGGAATAAGGATTCTGGACATAAGGTTTAGCATTATTTTTGTGAGGGGACATAAAAGTGGTGCAAAACTGTTCTGTTTGGAGGAATTCATTTTACCCGACTTGGGAGGGGTATTCTAGTTGTTAATAATAGACCGCCTTTCATTCTAGAGAGGGTGGATACCCCCTGTAAGGGTGTCTATAGTGCAGCCCTTGCTTCACTATCTCCACCTAGTAAGACTGAAACAATGCTAAGATGAGCAGAAAAAGACTGGTGTTATTTCAGAGTTTTCCTTCTCTTAGAATAGTTAGTCTAATCTACCATACTAATACTATTTAATCCATAACTGGAGGAAAGAGATATATATATATATATTTCATGTATCCACATAAAATGTTATAAGGAGATATAATCTTTTATGTATCAATTTTCAGTATTTACTTCAACAGTGCTCAATACGTGAGTAGAACTAGAACTAGGTAGTAAGGCTTCTGCGTTTCATCCCCGTAGGAAATCGTCAATCGGATTCTCAAAGTTAGACCTAAATAGCACTGCATCTAGCAAATCGATATTTGATTTTTCCTAGCCATTTCCTTTTCGTTATCGTTAGTCCATGTTAAAGTAGATCAAACTTATTTTGAATTAATTCCTTAATCTGATGTCTGCCATCATTTTTATCAGCAGCAAATTCATATTAACATGAACGCCATCTTTCTTCTCAGCAGCAAATTCATATTAACATGAACGCCATCTTTCTTCTCAGCAGCAAATTCATATTAACATGACCGCCATCTTTCTTCTCAGCAGCAAATTCATATTAACATGACCGCCATCTTTCTTCTCAGCAGCAAATTTTCGCACTGATAGTCATTACTAAGGATACACATTGTTGCATTTATTATTGATCAATCACATTTATTTGAATGCTACTATTGATAAAGAAACACATGTGCAAAGAATTAGAATCTCTGCAAACTTTTCAATTCCGCTGCCACATCTGACGTCATGTTCATAAGTGATGTCAGAGATGCATTTCCCTCATATCTGAGCAGATTGCATGTAAACTTTCAAAATGTCATCTTAGATGTTATCGCTTGGGCGAGTCAATCAAATTTATTTGGCAAAAAAATAACAAAGTGCAACAAGCCATGTAAAGAGACAGAATATATCTACATCCACATACAGTCTGAATGTTTGTTCAAGGCCGCATTAAACCTGGATATGGTAGTCATTGTCACGACCTCCTGATAGTGACTGCTGCCTTTCTTCTATCGAGATGAAATCGACTGTGGTAATCTTTTGCGGTGGCCTATGAAAACTGATTTGACGCTGGGGTGAAAAACTCCTCGAAAGGGAGATTTAAATTCCTGATGATCTACGCCAGAACCATGTCTCTTCGCATCATCCGCTGCTCAAGTGAGAACAAATTTTTAGATAAGCGTAAAGAGTGTAGGATTTCTTTGTAAAGGATTTGAATTTTACCTAACAACTTTCCTGTTGTTGTCCCCCCCCCCCCCCCCTCCCCGGCGTAAAAAATATTTCACCAAATATACCCCATGTTCAGTTACATAATTATTACATGAAGTATCTAAAGTCTTTTCAGTTTTGTTTTTTTTCTTTTCCACAAACTAAGTTGTCTGAATAAAGAAAATTTGAATGGCTGATTCAGAGTTTTTTTGGTTTTTCCAATTTTACATAACAACCATTTGAATCTTTCCCTTTCTTATAAATAGATTAAAAATCGTCTGAATATACAACACACACACAAAAATAAACAAATAACAGATTTTGCATGGTTGATTTTAATAGTTGTGCTACGTATTCTGAAATCTTTTCAGTTGCTTTTTCTATATTTTAAACACAAATGAATAACTACAATGACTCAATTCCGTAATTGTATCTTGGTCGTTCATGGTCACCATATAAAAATACTCAATGACAACTTTGCATCACGTAAGATTTCATTAAATTTACACTGTGTTTAAGTATTTTAGGTCTAAATTCGTTTCTTTTTACAGACACAAAAAATAAGTGTTATCATTGAATAAATGAAATATTTGATATCTTATATAAATAGATTTTGTCCGTCTGTCAGTCACAATCTTTTAAAAACGTAATAAATACGTAGCAGAATTTGTCTCCTTTCGGTAAACATTAATAACGTTGGAAATTATTTGAATAATCCAAAACAATTTATATTGATTTAACCATTGTATGTAGTCCTTTCACAATTATATAATTTTCCTGGCCTTTTGCTGAGATCAAAGTGTAGTATCTGTTCCGATGGACGCTACACCCTGTAGACCAGTACTGTCTTGGCCTTCGGACCTTGATTTCGCCAGTTTGAGGGATTGTTCTGTGCAGTTCTAGGAGGTCCACCTCCCAGGCTTTGCCTTCTCGAAGTTAGTTTACCAGGGAATGCCGACGGGGCTGCTCAGGCTTTTTTTGTAGGCCAGAGTGCTCTTCCTCTTGGGCGCTGGCTTTTCAATCCCACTTTTCGACCTTGTGTCACATCTTACCGCTGTGGGAGGAAAATAAATACAAAAAATATATATAATCTTCCCAGCCAAGCAAAAATATGCAACCAGAGGGAGCATATTTTTGGTAGTTAGTAAAAAAAAATAAAAATAAATAAATAAATAATTTAACGACGTCATTGTAATGAAAGAAAGTTTATTGACTGCGCATTCGTATGTACATTTCCACTGAGTTAGTATGATCCAGATTTGAAATGAATATAGTTTGATACAGAAGGAAACTTTTTGAGGAAATAATTAATCTGTTTTTATTTTTTAATAGTTAATGTTATGCACATTTTTAAAATAGTTAACACTGAAGAAATGTAATGGATGTAATTTTTAGGATTAGTTCTCACCTGGCAAAGGCTCTCAGGCTTATATCGGAAGTGGAATGTTGTTCTGTTCTAGGAGGCCGTCCTCCCAGGCATTACCTTCTGTCTGATGCGTCCTTACCGGGGGATGGTGACAGGTCTGATTACAGCAAATTGTGCCCCATTCAGAGTGCCCTCCTCCCCTTTTTTAAAAAAAATCTGTATTCTCACTATAAACTGACCTTGTGTCTTACTTTGCTGCAGTGGGAGGAGCAGTTCAGTATGACCACTTGCCTACACCGGTACTTCAGCTAATAACAAGACATTATCGTAGGAGGAGGAGGAAGAACTTGTAATTTAAGACTTTAGGCCATTATTATTTTGCTATAACCAGTACTCGTAGAGGAAAGCAATTTCTGCAGGAGGAATTGGGTGACTGCAATTAGGATAATGAATGCTTATAACCATCCTCATCTCCATCTCTCTCTTTTTCTCTCTCTCATATTTATATATATTATATAATGCACATTTTTATTTACATACTGTACGCTTGAGTCCATTAATGGTACCCGGGTTTCTTATCCCTGGATTCGCTAGTAGTTTAAAAAAACAAACAGCTAATGGAACCAAAGTGGTTGTCGGCCTCTCAATGGATGCAGTTCTGGACCTAACCGATAATTGCCTCTAGTGACCCCAGATGGAATCGAAGGAAAATTTCAATTCTTTCTTTAGATTCAGTGAAAAATCGAACTCTTATTGAAACTTATTTGAATGTTCTGTTAACATATCGATTTCTATAACACACAAACATTGACTTATATATATATATATAATATACTAAAACTGAGTGG
The DNA here is from genome assembly GCA_963556195.1 of Sepiola atlantica. Classification (NCBI taxonomy): domain Eukaryota; kingdom Metazoa; phylum Mollusca; class Cephalopoda; order Sepiida; family Sepiolidae; genus Sepiola; species Sepiola atlantica. The sequence goes on along the minus strand of OY744534.1, from coordinate 4,392,897 downwards.
AACAATGTTTGTTTCCGAAAGGTTTGTTTCACTATCTTATAGCTGAAGTAATTCCCCTAACAGAAGGTAGAAAAAATCTGTTTCATTAGTGCGTAGGCCAATCTGTGTTTTAATAAAACATTTTATTTTCGATCGCTTTTGATATTTAGTCCTGATCGATATTTTTTATAATTAGTCATACAGGAAGTTTTCACTCTCACACTCTGATCTATAACCACTACCACGACATACACTGGGAAGACTTTCTTGTAAAACCCATACTTTTGTAACACTTGTTATTATTTTATATTCAATTCTTTGATTTTTCTGTTACATACTCTGCATTTTTAAATGAAACATGGAGTGCTACCTCTACCTATACCTTTCTTTTTCTAGATGCTTCTTAATTGGCCAATCTATTCTCTCTCACCAGAATAAAATATTAACATAATTACATTTAAGGAACTTGATAACATCTTTGAAGCACCCATGTATCTGAATATTTATATTACATTTTTTTTCTAGATGCTTCTTAATTGGCCAATCTATTCTCTCTCACCAGAATAAAATATTAACATAATTACATTTAAGGAACTTGATAACATCTTTGAAGCACCCATGTATCTGAATATTTATATTACATTTTTTTTCTAGATGCTTCTTAATTGGCCAATCTATTCTCTCTCACCAGAATAAAATATTAACATAATTACATTTAAGGAACTTAATAACATCTTTGAAGCACCCATGTATCTGAATATTTATATTACATTTTTTACTAGATGCTTCTTGATTGGCCAATCCATTCTCTCTCACAATTGAATTTCTTTGATCATCCAGTTCCATAGTGTCTATGGGGAGACTAGGCAAAATTGTGAACACGGGTGAAGGTAAATCGTCACGATGTGGTATTTACTTTCTAGCAGATGGTCGGTCTGGATACGATATTGACTTTCTATTCTTATGGTTTACACCTTTCAAATTTACTCCTTTCAAATTTACACCTTTCAAATCGACACAACAAAAGTAACTACCATCATAATGATTTTTCTGCTCCCTCCAAACCATTAGTACGCCAAATGTTAAACGTTTCCGTAAACTGTCTCGATCGTTCTTTGCAAGCTGTGTATAATATAAGATGCCCATGATTTGCAAAATAAAAGTTTTACTAAATTGTCAATTTTCATTCTGTATTTCTACTAAAGTAAATTCACCACAAATATAACAGAACACATCAGGATTATTAAAGCATTTCCGGTTTGATGTTTCTATATTTATCGTACAAATTGTTTCCGGAATAAGAATTGCTGTGGTCACCTGCAATTAAAGAGGTAAAAGAAATTTATAGAATAAATACTTTTACCAATTGAGATCTCAAAGAAAATGTACATCAAACTGAAAAAACGATATTAACTAGATATCTTTTCCGACCATAACAGCAGGGAAAATGTGTCAAGTGCTAAAGAGCTGTTCATGCTGATACAATCTCCTAATGAAAATATCTACAGGACTCATGTAAACTATACAATTTAATGATTACTATAAAAGCTATCAATTCTATTGGAAATGGTGAAAACTTGCGAAAAGCACATTATACAGTCCTCTTAAACAAATCGAATATCATACAATAAGCCAATACATGAAAAAAATATCAATTCAAAAGCATAAAACCATGATCTTTGACAAAACTGACTTCATATTTGAATTCAGCAACTTGAAGTTGACATCTATTTGCTTGTCAGTCTTGAATCACAGAATAGCAGATTAACATCTTTACTATTATTGAACACAGAATTTCCGGCTTCATCAACTGGCACTTACTTTCCCGCCTTTGCAACACAAAATGATTGAAAAGTTTAATTTTCTTTACGGCACCAACGATTTTGTAGTTCTTTGGAAGATTAGAATAAATTAAAATTTCTGTTTACAGAGAGAAAGAAAGAAAAAGTGAGAGAACCGAAATGTCTTTCTTTAAAACAAATCGATTAATCTGTTTTACTTTGTCATTTTAAAACCATAAATAACTTAGTTTTCGACAATCCGACCCTTTTCAAATCATGAGAGGTCACGAAGTACTTCATTTTCTTGTAACAAAAGATTCCGAACACTGACGTTTTAACTGTTGAACAGATGAAAAACAACAAAAAGTAATCATGTGAACAACTTAAAATCTTTTCATGACGAACATTGTCCGACATTGGTTGATGGCCAACGTTCAATATTTGGATAAGATAACGCCCCCCCCCCATATTTCACAACATAACACTCCTTATTTTGATAATAGTTCAAAATGTAATTACTAACTACATAATGTGTTAAGTGTCTTTGCACGTGTAATTAAAATTATGTTTATCTTTTTATAATGATTATGAGCGTTTGCAAAATAGTATTAATAATAATATTAATATTATCTATTCGCGAAGGGTGAAGCAAAGAAATGAGAGATATAACGTTTTTAATGAATACGATTGCAGAGAGACGCAAGTGAGATTGAAATAGATAGTATGTGAAATAAGAGTGAAGGGTCATTTGTTTCATGTGTGGGAGGGGGTGAAATTAGACTACGGAAATTTCTCCTCATTGTGTTTTTTTTTTTTTTGCATCTTTTTGTCACGTAAAGAGGAAGGTAGTGAGTGGTTTACTTTCGGCAGCCTCGTAAATCTCGCTTCATTTATTTTGTTTAGTCCTCACATTTCATGAACGATGTTTCTGACAAAGGAGGAAAAATTGCTGATTTTGGGGTCGGAATCTATCTAACACCTATCGTTGGCTAGTTTTTGACCTTGAAGTAGTATTAAAAAAAAATGTTGTTTTTTTTGTTTTTTGTTTTTTTTAGCTCTTTACATCAAATGGCTTCATGCCTTGTCTGGAGCGATTTCCTTTAAAAGAACAAAAAAAATGTTTTACAGTTTAAATAACGTACGGTAGTTTTGAATTTTTATTTAAAGACCCCAAAAAATCAATGCCGGATATGTACAGCTAGTATACTTTAATAACGCAAAATACACACCAAAATAATACTTAGTTCTGGGATTGACTTATGTTTGAGAAAAAAATCCATTTTAATTGTTTCAATTAGCAAAATTTAATAAAACAAGTGGGTGGGTGGGGCAAACATACAGTGAGAAAGGGTGAGAGTGATAGACAGAAACCTAGTAAGAAATGGGTCACTTGGCTAGTTAATTACAAATTACGACAAATTAGAGCAATTAAAATAGCTTTTTTGAACATAACTCAATCCCAAAACTAAGGAATAATTTAACATATTTTGTGATTAAAAATATGTAAGAAAAAAACCTGAGGGAGCAAATGTTGATTGTGTGTGTGTGTGTGTGTGTGTGTGTGTGTGTGTGTGTATATATATATATATATATATATATATATATATAAACATCACATATGAAAGCAGTGGAAACATTTTAAAATGCTTAATGTAATGCGATTTTGTTCTGTGATGCCATCCAGCGTTGCTGAATTTAAATCGTCAACAACTTCCTGGAACAATGCGAAAACGTTCTATGCGTGTTTCTCCGCCGTTTTTTTTAAATTCTCTTTCTCCATCTTTATTGCTCATTTGCTTTTGACACCTGAGGATTCGACGAAAAATCGAAAACGTTCGTGAAACCTATGGAACATTTATTAATTGTTTTGATTTTAATACAAAAAAGACCATCAGAAAAATTGAAAAAATAAAAAAAAAGGTATAATTAAACAAACGAATGCTGTTATTTTTAACACTTTTTGCATAAATGAGAAAATGCTGCCTAAATACACACACGCACATATATATATATATATATATATATATATTACACACAGTAAATATTGTAAACTTTTTAAATGTCTTTTGGAATGTATTATCTAAATGATGGGGAAAGTATAAAGGGGTGCATACCTATGATATTGCAAAAGTTAAATGAAACTTAAATTTTTTTTTAAAAACATTAATAGTGTAAAAGGTCTGTTTTTTTATGTCTAATGAAATGGTGGCATATTTGTTAGATGATGCCTAAGAAGACGGGTGGAGAGTGGTTGGTTCAATGGCTAAAAAGCTTGAACTTTTGATCCGGCTGAATGAACATGTGGCTGACTGGCTTTGTAATGTCTCAACTCTAACACTTGTTGAGTCATGAGAAAACTATTCCTTTTTGTCAGTGTTTAATTGTCTCTGAAAGAAAAAAAAAAGTGAATAAGGAATGTTTCTTTCTCTTTTTACATTTTGGTCAGGCCGACAAAATTTTTGTTGAGGGATTTTGTAGTATCGGCATTTTAACTTTGATAACATAGTCTCTACTACTTGATAAAAGAAGCAGACACACCAATACACAAGAAAAGACGAGACCAACGTATGCTGAGTGTGTACTTGCGGAAAGTCAACTAACTGCTGGTCAGCCAGAATGTCTCTACCCTTTCGACATTCTGTCTACCGGAGTTTCAATGGCAAATTTCCAATAATGAGAAACAATTTTCGAAAAAAACTTGTCTAACACTAAACAAAAATCATTTTTTCTTTAAAAAATGATTTTAAGATTACTAACAACCTGATTATTGAGCATTCTACGACATTGTTTATTCACAGCAATGCATTAGTTTTGATTGTATTACTCTTGTGTTTAGAGTAAGTGTTTGTAAACAAAAAGTAAATATTTGTACCAAATTCAATTTAACACATGACTATCTTTGTAGAGAAAATAACATCAATACATTTTCTATTTTTTATAACTGTAAAAAGAAAAATTAATTTACTTTTAATAAATACTACAATAATTTCTATTCAATAAAAACAAATTTAGTTGAACAATAATTCTTCAATACAGAAATGATATTTTGATTATTCAAACTACTGTCCCTATCTTGAATGTTATTATGTTTCGACCGATGTAACCTCCGACCTAAGTAAGATCCACAAGAACCTGTGGCATAATGGATATAAGTGCTAAGTAATGATCAAGTTCTAAGTGACAGTCTTTTGGAGGTTGAAGGTTCAATCTTCAGTACGGGCAATACGATTACGAATTAAGACTTTGACCCGGTCATGGCTGACAGAACAAGAGCAAGCAACCCTTGTTGATTAAATAAAGGTTTCCTTTTGAAATTCTGTACTTATTCCCGAGTTCGATAAGACGCATTTAAAGAAGTTCGGAGGTTGCATCGGCTGAAACGTGAGAATAACATCCAAGATGAGAACAGTAGTCAAATACAAATTATCAATCCTCAGCTAAAAAATCATTAAACTTCATGTTAAAGAATGGGATTTTTTAAATCTTTAAAAAAAATTTTTTGCACATGCATCATTAAACTTCATGTTAAAGAATGGGACTTTTAAATCTTTAAAATGCTATTGTGATACTATGGACGCCGCAAGAGCCGAGACTCCGGACAAGGATAGGAAGTAACTCCTCAGGGCACACAAAACAAGTGCGGGAGAGGTCAGGTTGTATTGTTCAGAGGGCAAGGGCTTGTCAGTGACTGACAAAAGACCAGAGTTGACGAGTTGGTGACTTGGAGGAAAAGCATTCAGTTTGGTGTCAACTTTGGACGAGAGCAGATCGAGCCGAGAAAACGATGAGATGATCTGATCAACCAAGTGATAGTGGTGGTCTCGACAGACGAATTATTAGTTTGGATTCAACTTAAGGCGAGAGCAGATCGGGCCGACCCAAGATGAGCTGACGACTTTGAGTATAGACAATGGGGGCTTTGACAGTCCACGACGGTGTCACACACACACTGTTTCAACTGACTTATACACAATGTATCTGAGTTTGTTGTTGCTTTTATTTTTCTAAAATTGTAAATCAGTCCTTGTGCCATCAACGATTCGTCAGTGGAAAGATGACATAGCCAGAACCAGAACGAGAACAAAAGACGAACAGAAGAAAACCATGGCACACACAACGTTAGGGTCGTCGAGAGGGGGCAGCATGATTCTACATCTCAAGGCATGAAATAACTCCCGATGCCGTTAAAAGAAAATGCTTGTTATGTGAAGAATTTTTCCAAATATTCGTTGGCCGTGAGTTTTTTTTTTTTTTTTTTTTTTGTCAATGGAGTTGCTGACATTTTGCTTCTTTTGTATTTCAGGATGCTGTCTGAGTCGACCTCAGTACATCCGGGGAGGTCGTGCTTTCGTATGGCCTGGTATTCAAAAATTACAAAGGTCAGTTTTTAATTCAATTAAAGTTGATTTGATTAAAATAAAACATTTCTTTCTGTTCATTCAGTGATCTTGAAAAGGGTGCCAGTCCTTAACTCAGATTTTATTAAAATGAAGCCACTCGATTCTTTCGTTGACTTAAATAGTTTTTTAATGCAACGTATATACTTAAATCTGTTTCGATATAAAAAAACATATGATCTTCATTCAAGTATGTTCTTAAAAAATAAAAATAAAAGATTATCTTTTATCTGATAATTCAGAGATCTGTTGCACAAGGCAAATACCCATGCAGCATCTGTCTGTTGGCTTGAACTCCATCAAATGCAGAACGTGCACTAAGTGGTGTTATAAAAGGTGCTCCAACCTGCTGCTAGTATGTGCAGCAGATGCAGGTGTTGAAAGAGTCAATAAATTAACTTATTCCAGTGGTCGAACTGACATGACTATAAGACGACGTATATGCACTACATGGAGAGTCTTTAGGCAGCTATCAAAAATCAATCCATCGTATGCAAGACTGGCAGTATACAACACGCATGTCCGACCTGTACTTGTGTATGGCTGAAGCAGAAAATCGCCAACCTCCCTCTACAGGCCTCCATGAGAAAATATGTCGCACAACGTCCCAGTTGGTGTGGTCACGTCACCCGTTGTCAGTCATCCGAGATGCTCCACATTGATGTTATAGCCCAAAGCCACGCGGTAGACTGCTTAAGATATGGAGGGGATCAGTTAATGACAACCTGATTCTGGCGGGTAGCACAAGCAAAATGTCGACAGACAGGAAAAGTTGGAAGTCATTCATGAAATGTATCACCTAGACATGAGACGAGAAGACAAAAAAATGAAAATAATGATCATCTTGATTCTGTAGAAATTTAAATAATTTAGTTACTTAAACGTTGTCCTGATTTACTTGCCTCCCGATGAGGGCAGTTAAGATACAAGATCAGTTTTTAATGTGGGGAAAATCCAACTCCCCAAAAAAAGAGCACTGGATTGAGACAAAAGTTACAATTGCCTCAATGTAGAAGGATTTCTGTCTTCACTGACCGAGGACAGAACATATGAAGTGTAGTATCAGAACAGTTGTTGATGGAAGGAAATGTAGTGTAGCTGGAGCGTTCTTTAATTTCCACAGTGCGTCGTCCACTTAGCCGGCAGAATCAGATGGTCGAATTTCTGTAGTTGCAGTGGTGAAGTCCCCATCTTTCTGTTGTCGTTTTATTATCAATAACAGCTTTAATAAACAGTATTAATATCGAAACATTGACAAATGAAAGTCTTTCTTCATGGCATACAGGTATATGAATAAAAAAAAACAACCACCCATGGGGGGGGGGGCAGCAGCTATTTAAACTCTCTCTTTCTCTTTCTCTCTATCTATCTTCTGGTTCAGTCGAAAGAGATTTCCCCCGCTCATTCGCCACATAAGACCAGCGATTTCCTGTCTCTGCGATGTCACTGCAGGGACACGTAGCCTTACTTGAATTCTAATTGGAAAGAGTTTAACCTTACGTGGAACTTTACCAAACTACCTTTGACTTTGTGTCTAAATATTCTTACAGAATGTCCACATTGTTATCAACCCCCAAAATGATGTGAAGTGATCGAGCGTAGTCTCATTAACACACTAACATGGAGGGGAAGGCACCACTCCGTTCCCAGGATTAGTCCACTTACACATTGTTAAAGTTCTGCCATCTTTTACAAGATCACTAGAATTGAATAAATTAAGCATTTTAATTTTCTCTTTTGGCTCCATTTTTTTTAATTTTAAAAAGATTTTTTTTTTAGGGTTTCAAACAATAGCAAAAACTTTGTTTATAGAATTAAAAAATTTTTTTTTTAATCCACCTTCCCCTAAATTCTTTAGCTCTCTCTCGTCTTGATGCTAAAAATTTTTTCATTTATTCAACAAATCCTTTTCCTTAAGTGTTTCACATCTACATGACATGCTGACGTCCGGCAGTTGGTACAAAGAGCTAACATTTAATGAACCCCAACTTTTCTGTTTACTTCCCAGTCAAGTATTAACTTGAGGTGGTTTATGTGATATCGGGACTGTCCTATAATCTCAGTCTGCCATGAAAAAAAGTGCCTTATTATTTTTAATAGTCCAACTTTTAGCGTTAGTAATCAAATATTTTCTGTCCATTTCGATAATATTTTCTGTTCCCTTTTACTGATCTAGTAACTTTGCATAAGAGGTTGTTGTTTTAAGCTCCAGCAGTCCAAAATCCTCACCATTTTTATGTTTTCGATGCTCCGTAAATAAAAGTTCATATCCGCCATCGCGTTCCGCATTATCTCTTTTTTTCACACCCTCGTAAAAACAGCTGCATTTCAAGCAGTTTGGGGCCTGCCAGAACACTGGTCACTCTTCACTTAACCACTCCTTAATTTGTGTTACACATCACATCTTCTCCAAACACCTGCTGAATCTAACGCGACAGCGGAGATGAACACCATTCCAAAAGAAGACTTCCAGAGGTGTTTCCGGCAGTGGATGGATCGGTGGGATAAGTGTGTGCATACATAAGGGGGTCCTACTTTGAAGGGGATTAGGGTCCCTACCCCATCATGTATTTGAAATATTTTTTCTGGCCTAAGGTCGGATACATTTTAGATAGGCCTTGTATAATTGATCTCTTTACTGAACTCTCTTCAGCCTCTGGCTCCCCAAAAAACAGGCTGAAGAGATTCCGATAAAGAGGCCTTTATAGCTCCCCTTTGTTAAGATTTGAAACCGACGGTACCGATGTTGTTCTGATCTTCTGTAATACAAACATTAATAAATACTATGCCCATATTTTTTATTTTTCTTATTCGAGCACTCTGTTGGGGTTCTCTCCTCTAACGTTACCACACACACATATATGCACACACACATACATAAATGCACTAGACATACCCGTGATCCGTTGGGTCACAACCATTACCATTATTTATTCCATTATGATTTCAAAATTCATAAACTGTGGCATGAGAACCTGAATACTTACTAGACACTGTCCTCGAGTGTCTTCGGTCTCTCTATACAGGAGTTTGTCAAGACAACCTGCCATGAGGATACTTCCCCCTACAAGTAAACCCTGACTAATGGCTGACATTTTTGATGAATTTAGAAAAATGTGTTCTAATACTTATGGCATTAGATTCTTTTTTTGCCCCCTTAAGATACGCGTGCCTTTTTAAAAATGTCAGCAGTGGCCGCTTGGGAGACGACTACAATTATTGGTTAATAATCATTCTTGCCATCTTTGTTGTATTTGCACTACGGCAACAACAAATTGCTACTTTTTAAAAACTTTTTCATTCATTATTTAAAAACATCGACTTTTTTTTTTTTTTTAAAGACTTTTTAATTCACTGTTGGATTAAATGTGTTAGATGTTACTATTGGCGACAAATTATTTTAAAGGAAATACAGTTGGGAAATTAGTCAAAAACAATTTATTTTGCTTTACCTACTCATTTGTGACCTATTTGTGTTGAAAAATAGTTTAATAAAATGTAAGCATTTTAAGTTGCCGTGAATAAAGTTATCAGTGGCAACCATCTTGCTTTTTCAGGAAATAAGGTCCTCGACTGGACCGAAAATGAGGGCTGGATACTACTTTAATTCAAACTATTAATTTAAAAATTGAGTTATTTGATATGATGGCGCATTTCTGGTCCGGTCTAGTATCTTGCTTAAAAAGCAAGATGGCTGGCATTGATTACTTTACTCACAATCAATATTTATGGCAACTTAAAATGCTTATATATTCTATCAAATATTAAACTTATTTTTAACGCACAATGAGTAGGTAAACTAGGTCTACCAATCACGATCAGAATAATAGAACTGAATAATAAAAATTATCTTCATCGTAAAAATTCTGAAATGCAAAAATATTTATTAGTTCCCCTTTTTTCTTTTTAGTTTACATTTCTTTTTAAAGTTTTTCAGAAATAATTTTCAAACCTTTTATGGGCATTTTTAACAAGAGCCAACAAAACAAAAATATACAAATAAATGTTACCAAAGGCAAGATAAGTTACTCTTCTACATACCTGGATAAGTTTGTTTGTATTTTAACTTATTTTAAAGCGTTTTTTTTTTTTTTTTTTTTTAGTTCAAAACAAAACTAGGTGTCAGCTCTGTTAAGTTAGAATAAAAAACTGGCTGACATTACACGTTCACGTGGAGTCTCTCGATAATCGCTCAAAAATCGGAAAAATAAAACAACAAAATACTGATAGAAAAAATACACAGTTCGGTTGGAGATTACATTATTAGATGTGTTTCTCCCAGTATTTTGTTTAATTTTCAATTTTTTGAGCGATTATCAAGCCTTGTCGGTCAGGGACATCTTTTGAACTAAAAAAAAAAAAAGTAAATAAAAAAATAAACTCTTTAAAATAAGTTAAAACACAAATAAACGTATCCAGCTAGCTAGGAATGTAACTTATCTTGCCTTTAATAACATTTATTTGTCTATTTGTTTTTTCACCCCTTTTTTGTTTTATTGGCTCTTGTTAAAAATGCCTCCCCTCCTTTTTTTTTTTTTAAATTTACTTTTGTAAAACATGAATCCTTTTAAATAAATTTAAAAAAATGGAGCCAAAACCAATATTCAAATATTGATCATAAAATCTTGTGGAATATTTTCATTCTTAAATACCACGGTTTGGTTTTAGCACAGCTAAACCGTAATACTTGACTTTTTAAAATTATCATTCCAGCCAAAAATTATTTTCTAAATGCTTCAAAATCACTTTCAAATTTCAACGGGTTAAGTCTAAACATATTAAGGCATTTTAATCAATTGTTAATAGATTAGAAAATGGCCGATAACTGTTTTATCTTGTGGCCTTTCAAAATTTGAAAGTGACTGAAATTAATTTCTGGCTTGAATTAAAGTTTAAACACAAAAGTCAATATTATGCTTAAATTGTGTTCTTAAATCAAAAGAAAAACTAATTTTTTGACCACGACCATGTTGTATCAAAAAACCAATATTCTTATATTTTGGTGACTGAAAAGCCAAATTTGTTGAAAATATCCACTTTTATTAGGGGTGGGACGTAATGGGTGAAAATTTCAGATTCATGCGAGTAGTATTTTTTTTGTGTTCATTTATACATAAATAACACTAAATAATCAAACATTTTGAACATTTTGCAAAATTCAGAAGGTGCAGGCCAAAAAAAAAAAGTGGTTTCATGCGACATTGCAGGTCCTAAAACATCCTCAAAAGCTATTAATGGATATAGATGGTTAAATCTGATATAGTACTTTAATTTAGGACCATTTTCAGGCTGTGAAAGGATTTTCATGAATGTAAAATAGCCAAAAACTAGTGGCCTGCACCTTCTGAATTTTGCAAAATTTTCAAAATGTTTGATTGTTTAGTGTTATTTATGTATAAATGAACACAAAAAAAATACTACTCGCATGAATCTGAAATTTTCACCCATTACGTCCCACCCCTACTTTTATCATTTTGTTGTTTTGGTCATCCTGGCTGTAAAATCGTGCAATAGTTTTTAAAATGTTTTGAACTTAAATGATATCTGATTTTTTTTTTATCTTAAATGTTGGACTGTATTTATATTTGAACATTTTTTAGCATTTATATTGTTAAATGTTTTTGTTTGATATAGGGTTTTACTATTTATGCCCGCTGGAACGACAGCTTCTGATTATCTATTGCCATCGGCAATTTCTGCCCGTCATTTTGAGCCATCGCAACCCATCGACCAGAAGTATCTGAAATATTTCTTGTGGTATTATTTAAAAAAAATAAAAATAAAATAAAACAGATTTAGTCACAACTTTCTGTTGTAAAGATTATATGGAATCTAAATATGGACTTAAAAAGATATTTGCAAAAATAAATTCTCGATTTTTGTATAATTAAATTTGTTGATATTGTCATTTACTATTAAAAAAAAAAAAAAAAAAAAAAAATACATTAACATACCAAACTTCTTTAAACTTAAAGGGACATTTTCTTTCAAGTTTGACTTTTTTTTTTCCTTTAAGTCTGAAACAAAAATTGTTTAATTTACTTTTTACAAAGATTTTTTCCGAAACTTGGCTAGCGAAGTGAAAAGCCCGTCAACATTAAAAAAGATGATTCGTGACATCAGAATTCTAGGTAACCATTGTAAATGTGGGTCTAATTTTATGTTCTGCAAATTTGTTATTGTGTTAAAAAACAATTTCAAATTTTATGGAAAACGCTAATTTTTTTTAAAGATTTTCAAATTTTCATAACTCTTCTAAATTAAGTTAACACATCTAAAATAAAATTAGTTCTAACATCTTTGTAAAAAGTAAGAAAAAAATTTATTTTCAAACTTAAGGAATATTAAAAGAAAGTCGGATTTATTTTGGGAAATATCTTTTTACATCCATATTCGGATTTCATATAATCTTTACGGCTGAAGTTTGTGACTAAATCGGTTTTATTTTTTATTTCAAATAATACCGCGAGAAATATTTCAGATACTTCAGCTGACAGGTTCAGATTGCCTGAATGCTGACAGGAATCAGAGGTTGCTCGAAACGCGAGGCAGAGTTTGTCCTAATAGAGAAATCAGCAGAAACAATTGTCGTGCCTAGTAGTGATTACGGGCAGAAATAGTAAAACCATTTGATATATGTGTGTGTGTGTGTGTGTGTGTGTGTGTGTGTGTGTGTGTGTGTGTATGTGTATATAAATGTTTATTAGTTTTAATTGTAGTCTACTCAATTACTAATTTACTTATCCTTTTTATCTGATGCATGGTACCATGATTATTCTTATTAGTCCCCTCCGCCCTCCATTTAATTTCCGCTGATTTCAATATTTCATTTTATTTTTATTTTGCTATTTTTTATTATTTTGCTTTTTTATTTATTTCTTTTTTTTCCATTTGAATTGCTGTCTTAAATCCAGTCCAGCTTAATAAACCCTTAAAAGAAAAAAAAAAACCAAGAAGAAAAGTCTTATATTTAAGAATGTCGACTAACTTCCAAGGAGGGGGAGGAGGTGAAAGAATAATCCGTTTTTTATTTCCATCATTCATCAAAAGCGGTTAAGGTTCGTTTCCTTAATGTCTGTTCATGTATGCTCCCTTGCTCCAATAATTTTCGGTTAAATGTTAATTTTCATCAGCACTCTAGTTTTGTGTTTCATTTCCACTCGTACGGCTCAAGATTTCCAAACTAAATAAGAACGGAGATTCTTCTTACGGTGCGTCCATTCAATTGACGGTAAATGTTATCGAGTCTTGTAGAATCGATCGAATGGGTAAAATCCACACAAGCAACAAATGTTGTAAAATGATAAGCAACAAATTTTAGTAGACATTAATCAATAAAGAATAAAAAAAAAAGTATTTTCAAATCTCAAAAAAGTTAATATTTGACAATGATATGAATTTAAAAGTTCATGTAAACATTTACTTTATTGCTATACTATTGGAATAATTTTTTTGAACTGCTAAATTAAAAAAAAAGCTTTATATCTGGAACATCAGGTAGTTTCATCAGATGTTCTACGGGCTTTGCGAGTCTAGAGTAGGCTCAAGGTGTTCCTTTGAATAATTGCGATAGACGCTCGTAGAACCAAGACAATTCCTGATGCTCCTGTGTGGTCTGGAAAGAATGCAATAATAACCGAAATAAAGTTAAAAACCTGCAGCAGTCATAAACAAACGATAAGTTCGGGTAAATAAGGATGTTTGTTAAATGGGGATGTTTGTTACAGATATATACAGATGTAATCAGTCGATGTTAAATCATAAGTGATGTTTGTTACAGATCTATACAGGTGTAATCAGTCGGTGGAAAAATCATAAGCACACACAAGTGGGTAAAAAATAAATGTCTAACTTACTATTTCGTTCTGAGTAGCTTGGACGATTTTAGAAAGCAAGGTAAATCCTAATTTCTTTTTTTCGTTTTTCTCTTTTGTTAGGATATCCTTTAAGATAATTTTCGGAAACCACTTCCTTCTTCTAGCCTTCAATGAAGTGTGAACAGAGTTTTTTAAAATAGTGAACTCTAAGGTTTTCAGATCTAGCCACTAAGACATGGTTGACTTTGGCAAGAATCGAACCCACAACTACATTGTTTACAGACATAAACTTTTATGTCCGTAAATAAAAATATGTCCCGTTATGGGGCGACGTAATGCAGACATTTGCATGTAAGCGAGGAAACTCATCACTTAGGAAGTGAGTCAAATCTAAGGCAGCGTTCAGACGCTGTCACTATCGCCAATAAAAACAACAAAAAACAATTATATATATATATATATATATAATTAATATATATATATATATATATATATATATTAATTTTAAGTAAATAATATTAAATTATTTTTACCTACACACAAACACACACATCTATATATTCCTTTAACTTTTCTCTTAATTTAAAAAATTACCCATAAATTCTGTTAGCATTACAATCCCCTTAGCTTTTGTACCTTTCTCCCAATACCCCCTAAATCATTGTACTCAACCTCCTTAATCGTATAACCTTTATATGATATCAATTCTTTTTCCTTTAACTTCCTTTAATACACTCTTTCGATACTCATCAATATATCCAACCTTTTAATCCTCCCTTTCAACTTGATAACTAACCCACCACAATTGCATTAGACCTCAGCCCTTTTATTTACTTCATGATTCGCCTTATCTACCTTTAACCCCTTTGCACACTCTGATATCGAACTGCTCACCGCTTTCTCTTTGCACTCTAATTACAGTTTCCCCCTGTTAAACTTCTAAATAATTTTTCTTCCCACCCTCTTAATAGTCTCGATTATTCCCCCTTCGTTCACTTCCCTCTGACCCTGTTGAATCCCGACCCCCCCCACCCTCAATCTACATCTCTTAACCCCCATAATATTTACTTTTAACTGCCATCCCCTTCTCATTTTGAAATAAATTATTTTCACTATTTTAACCAAAGTGTGAATTAAATATTCTTTGCCATCCATTATCTACTTAATAATATGCATAATTAACTTCCATATTTCTTTTTCTGGAATTCATTTTGATGCAAAGTTTAATTTTCCTACATCCCGAAACAACATTTTACTTCGACCCAAATCTTTACCCACTTTGGGGAATACCACTCCGATTCAATACTCAACGTCAAATTACCATTTCCTTATTCAAATATTTACTTCCGGATTCTAATTTTTATCGACTATTCCCTCAATTATGTATTTCTTTATCTGTTAATCCCGAATTTTCCTTGCGGCCTAAGATTTATTTTTATCTCTATCCTTCAAATCTATTTTGCCTCATTATAAATAATGTCATCTGATTGAACATCCAGCTCCCACCCCCTATCCATATCCCCCCCCCAACACATTTTGGTATTTTTAATTCTCCCCTCCCACACTCATTAACCTGTCCCCCCTTACCCCATTTCTAGTTGAACCCTAATTCACACTAGCATCTACTTTCATCTATAAGCGACCCATCCCTCCCACTCACAATCTAAGTTTAAATCGCATTCACTTATCACACCCGCACCCTCTTCTTCCCTCACACTCCCTCACACTTTCCTGACTTGCCTGCTGATCTCATATGAGTATTTGCCATTCTTCAGACGGTCCTGTTTATCAACGGGCAATTGGGATCTTGGCCTAGTCTTTAAATATAAATTCGCTGTCTCTTCATCAATTTCAACTTATTTTATGATTTTCAACCCAGGAAGACTTTTTGAAATGGCTAATATTTCCCACCTCACGAATCACTGAGCCTTGTTGAATCCTCCATTGGACTTTTTACCCTCTGGATTCTATCTATTTTGCCCGCACCTGAAGATGGTGGTTTCTGGAGTTTAACTTTGAAACCTCTCAATTTATTTCTCGTGCCTTCTAACGACCTACCTACAAATCACTTTCTCCGCTGGACTTTTTGACACAGGATTTTTTTGCAATCGGACACTTGCTTGCATTCGGGCAGCTTTTTGCCTGATTTTTTTCCCCCACAATCTTTATTTTACTTTTTCAAATTTTTAATTTTGGCCTTTGCCAACTTATCTATCGCAGCAATTTCCTCTGATAAGATTTTTGATCTTTGAAAAGCCTGGCTTAAGGAAAAAATTAATTGAATAAATTGCTTTTTTGCGGAATATACCCTGCATTGAACACCTGAATTGAAAAAAGATCTGCCTCCGTCGCTTTTCTAATTCCTTTTCATCCTTCTACCTATATATATATAGGCAGCATCTTCTCTTGTAGGCAAGTATTGTTGAATATAAGAGACAACTTATGTCTGGATATCTTTTGGTAGATCCTTTCAATAGTCCGAATGTCTATAATTCTAATTATAGTTTTGTACTTATTACATAATTCCCGCCAAAACCATCTATAATACTAACACATGGTCTGTACCTGATTATCCTCATTCCCCTGAAGATGGACCTGAATGGGTCTGAAAGTACTTGGGACACAAATCAAAACTATGGCAAATTCATCAGCCAATTCCCCTCTGAAACTAAGATCCTGATTCGGACTATTGAAAGGATCTACCAAAGGATATCCAGACATAAGTTGTCTCTTATATTCAACAATACTTGCCTACAAGAGAAGATGCTGCCTATATATATATATATATATATATATATATATATATATATATATATATATATAGGTAGAAGGATGAAAAGGAACTCTTCCTTATCCTTTCTTCTCCCCTCCATTCTCAGTCCTACCTCCTCTATTCCTCCCCATCTCTTTCCCCCCTCTCTATTCCTCCTCCACTTCTCTATTCCCCCTCTATTCCTCTTCCTTTCCCCCCCTATTCTTTCTCCCTCCTTACACCGATTGTCTGCAAATAACCCAAAATGTTCTTTATATTTTTTGTTTCTCCCTTTCACTCAATTTTATCTTTTATATTTTTTTTTTCTGCAATTTTTATTTAAACTTTTAAAATTAAAAAAAAAAATTTTTTTTACCTGTTTTATCTTCATTTTTTTTTTCATTCCTAAATTCCAAAAATTTTCTTAATTTTCCAAATTCATTTTATAAAATTAATATTTCTTACGAAATAGGAGTTGGGAATATATTATAATTTTTTTTTTTCACATTTTATTTATTTATGTGATGTGGTATCGCATGATATCTAAATTACTTAAGCAGCACAAAATGTTCACCATTTGATGTTTTGAATGCTTCGGAAACCTAATTTTAGTGCTTTCGTTGTGGCCTGTTTATAACCAGCCACTTCCTCTGAAACAAACTAATGACCTTCACCTTTAATTCCTAGCTGGTCCTTCTCACTAATCTGTCTGATTTGACCTCAATTCATCTGCACGTCTACAAAAATGGGCTCGCAGTTAGACACGTACTTGGTATAATTTGGATGACTAAATGAACCCACGTGTCTGACGGCTCTAGCCACTCGGTCCAGCCACTGACTCGATTAGCTGCTTCTGTTGATGTTCCAGCTACTTCGTCTGGCTGATAACTAGCGCCTTGGGTCCAGCTGTTAATTCATCTAACCGTTGACTCTACCGGATGTAAATCGAGCCTAGTAACCAATTTCCATCATTCCTGATTAGACACTTGCAATCTTTGTCCTTCCCAGGAAAAATCCTGTCCTTTTTTAGGACTATTTCTATTTTAGTCTGCAGAGCTATTCTCCAAGCTCGGTGTGACGTCTTCATCTGACATGCATCATGGGAGAAACGACCCGACCTGATGAGCTGTTCAGCACATTCAGTGAGATGGGCACGCTTCAACAATCAACAGTGGAGAAGCAAACGAATAGGCATTCAACATTCCTGTGATGCCAATGACTAAACCTAACCATTTCATAATTGGTACCTTTCTGGCCAAATAAAACCGGCCATGTTTCTATACAATTTTAATTCCTGTGTTTGTCAACTTTCTTTGCCCATTGCCATGTTGTTGTTTCTCAAAAGTTGATGGGGCGACCTCCATGGGTCGATCCACAACAAGTCGTGACCCTCGATTTAATTCACAGGCAGCAGGTGGGCGAGGAGTGTGGTAGAACACAGACAAACCGATGATCGATGTATCAGCTCTCCTAGTACATTTGTCACTTTACGTTATCGCAGAGATATTAGTTTAAGGAAATGTGTGCAGAACAGGAGACTTTGATGGTTTAGTCACATTGAAAGAATGGATGAGTTTTTGGGGTAAATTTATAACAGTTGAGGTAGCAAGTTTAATTGGCAGGGGAAGGCCAATGAAAAATATGGGAGGAATTGATAAGAATGGACTTGAGAGTAAGAGAGATAAATAAAGAAAGCTAAGAGATGGGTTAGTTTGGAAGTCAATTTCTAAAAGCCGTCCAACACATGCCAGCAGGTAAAATGGATGTTAAACTGAATATAATATTGACCTCAACCATACCTGACCCAGTTCGGTTTCGAACAGTAAACCACCTGAAATGATTGTCAACATACTGAGAATTTGACTGAATACCCGATGGACAAAACTGAGACTCAATGGACATCGCCTAACCTTAACCCCTGTCTTAGTTTCAAGGTTACCAATCTCTTCCAGCAAACGACATCACAACCAACAATGTCCGAACATTCATTTTGTACAAAAAAATGTCCGAAATTTCAATGGCAGTCATCGCTTAAAAAGAACAACAGAAGAAATCTCACCAATTGCGCAAATTAATTCCTCGATAACTGGACGTTCGTTGATTAACTCTTTGATGAAAAGATCAACTTTGAACGGTGTGCACCAGCGACAGTACAAACTGTCTAGATTCACTTGCACTTATCACTTAGAATTACATTTGCCGACCCGCTTGCAAACAAAGCGCGCTGACGACATTGCAGATTCACTTGCACCACTGACCTCGACAACAGTGCAGACTCAAACATAAATAAAACTTGCTATTTTTATATTTACAAAGTTAATTTCTGTATTGTCATCTTTCTTAGCCGTTGCCGCATTGAACTTGGGTTTTTCGAAAGGTGTTGAGACGTCCTCCACAGCGCGCCCTGTTGTCGACATAAATGTCAAATATAGTGAGCGTTTTCTGCTGGCATTAGTTTTATAACTTTGTTTTTTGAATGTTTGTAAATTCTTAGAAATAAGTTTTAATTCGGCACCAACTCTCTTGGAGAAAACAGCTAGTTTTACGAGTAAATGAACATGGATTAAGGATGAAGCGACTAGTTATACACAACTACCATGGATCAAGTCTCGACTAATAGTCTGGTTGTGTGAGCTTATTGGCACCTAACAAGCACCCACTTTACCCTCCTCACTCTATCTAAAACCAATATGACAATACAAAGAAAAACAAACCGAAACCAGACACCCACCAAAAAACATCTTCCTGTATGCCTTTGAGACTAGCATTCACAAATATCCGAGGGCTTAGAACCAACATCAATGACGTAGAAACCTTTCTTCCCAGATATCCTAGCACTAAGTGAAACAAACCTACAATCCTCAATCTCCTCACACCATTTTGACATGACTGAATACCTCCCACTCTACCATAAACATATGCGTGGGCTAGGAGTTTATGTTCGGAACACCCTCCCCTTGACTAGAGAACATAGGCTAGAATCAGATGATCAAACCTACATGTGCTTTAGATTAACCTTACATCACAGCGTTAGTTACTTATATTTCTTATACCATTCTCCTTCGATCCAGAACTGTACCCTGCTTAACTCTGTCTCTGAAAACATAGGTCAAGTGAGAGTGCGGTATCTGAGTGCCCATTTGTATTTGAGAATTTTAATGTACATCACCGTGACTGGCTTGGATTCTCCAACTATACTCAGCTGGTAACTCCACGTATAGTTTCTCTATAGCGCACTCGCTCTCGCAGACTGTCACTTTCCCGACCCACCTCCTGATCGTGTGGACCAGCAAGCCTCACTTCTCGACCTGTTCTTGACTTCACTGCCCGAGGATTGTGTGATAAATGCCCATAGCCTGCTCGGGAACGCCGATCACCTTGTGGTAATGATTGATATCACCCTAAAATCTTTTCCCAAGGCTGATGAGCCAGTGCTCAAAATGACGAGATATTACAAGCAGGCTGATTGGGAATCCATCAGATCACATCAGCGACGCCCCATGGAGTGAAACCTTTTCTCTCCTTGCTGATCAGTGCGCAAATGAGTTAACCGAATGGATCAAAACAGGCATTGAAGCACATGCCCCATGCATAAATTCTACAGCAAGCCCCACTCTCCAGAATGGTTCACCTCGAACTGTGCAGCTGCTATTGCTCAGAAGTAGGAAGCATTCCGCAATAAGTCAACTACAAATAGACAGAAACTTATAGTGTCAAGAAATCGTTGTGAAGGAATCAGGGATGATCAGAAAACGCATTCAGTGACAGAAAGGAAAGTGATCTCCCTCTACTGAGCTAGAATACTGCTCACACCTGACAGTATCCTATATCTCGACAAAGCAACCATTCGTCCATGCATGGTGCACCAAATCCCATCCATTCACTGTGGAGGTCCCCAGATGCTGGAGAGCCTTTTTTCCTCAAGCTGCCGGCCTTTGGAATTTCTTCCCTGCTCCCTGTTTCCCCGACTACCGACATGCAGAAATTTAAAACTAATGTGAACAAACATCTCGCCTCACAGCTCCCAATTTAGGATGACCCCCAAAAACTTTCACCCTAATTCTCAGTAGCCCCTTACGTCTACAGTGGCAGCTTGCCTGGTTTGTGGTGAACTAAGTGGGTAGGTGGGGGGTGGGGTAAAGCGACTAGTTTTACAAAGAAATGACCACGGATTAAGGATGAAGCGATTAGTTTTACGTAGAAGGGAATGCAGATTAAGGGTAAAATGGCTAGTTTTACGGCGAAGGGAATGCAGATTAAGGGTAAAATGGCTAGTTTTACGGCGAAGGGAACGTTTATTAAAGGTAAAAATGCTAGTTTTACAGATGAAATTGCAACTCTTTAATTTATCTCTAGAAATGGTAAAAGTTTATTTTTTAGATGTCCTTGTATCTTTCTCAGTGGCTCCGTCTGTCTGTATCGCTTAATTTTGAAACGTCATCTTCGTTAAACACATTTAATGGGCGCATCTTAAGAATGGATCTGTTCTCTCGCGTAATAAACTTGATGCTAATAAGCTTTTGCAGAAATATTTTAAGAAGCTGTTAACATGAATGTCAAATTTTCTGAAACTGATAAAATTAGCACAATTTCAGTTTCGTATTGAAACTCAAGTATTATTATTTTTATTTTTTTTAAATTACTGAACCTGTGAATGACAGACTTTTCTAATTTATTATTGGACTTAGACTCTAATTTTTTTGCTTTCTATCTTAAACTTTATAGGAATCTAAAATGAAGTTTAATTAGTGATTTACAAAAAATAAAAAAATAAAATTAAAAAAAAACTATGAAAAATTTAAACTTTATAGAATTCATTAAAAAATATAATGAAAAATTGAAACGGTTTTAAACGTTATAAAATTCGTTAAAAAAAAAGAAATTATGAAAAATTGAAACAGTTTTAAACTTTATAGAATTTGTAAAAAAAAAAAAAAAAAATTATGAAAAATTGAAACGGTTTTAAACTTTATAGAATTTGTAAAAAAAAAAAATTATGAAAAATTGCAACAGTTTTAAACTTTATAGAATTTGTAAAAAAAGAAATTATGAAAAATTGAAACGGTTTTAAACTTTATAGAATTCGTAAAAAACTATGAAAAATTTAAGGTTTATAGGATTCTTAAAAAAGTATAATTAGTGATTTTGAAAAACCGAAACAGTTTTAGTAATTTCTATGCAATTAATGTTGATTCTGTATTTTATGTTTCCTAATTCCCCCTCTCCTGTCTGGTAACCATTTTTTTTTTCCATTTTGTAAACTGGCACTCTTCTATTTGATAATTACCGCCTATTTCTTTTCTTCTATCTTTTTATTCCAATGACTCTCCTCCCAACTTCTGACCGAAGATTGTCATTGACAACTATGAGCTTAGCTATAGAGAGCCAACAGGTCAACACAAAACAGGGTGTGGCACTCTCCATGACTGGAATTGCACAAGTAAGTGCTCCTCTTGTTGGCAATAGGGGGGCGGGTGGAAGGGGTCGGATGATATTTGTCCTGCTAGCTCCCCCCTGACGGTCAAATTGATCTCCTCCCCCTTCATCCCCCCTCCATTGTTACAACAACACACAAAAAAAAAAATCACCTAGCAGTGGCTGCTGCTGCTAGCCAACAACTAGTAATCGTTATTACTGTTTCTATGGTCGTCTCCATGGTAACGTTTTCTTTTGTTGGTTTTTTTTTTTTTTTTTTTTTTTTTTTTTTAAATTGTTGTCATCAGTTGGGAATTAAATATTCTTTTATATATATATTAATGTCATGTCTTTCTGTAACTGGTGCTGCCTTCTTTGCTTGTTTATGCTTGGATGCAGTTTTTTGTGGATTAGAAAATCCCCCCTTCCGTAAATTTTTTCCAATAACAACTGGGCTGGATTTAGGAGCCATTTTTATTTTATTTTTATTTTTTATTTATATTTTTTTAATTTTTTACCCCTAATTTCTTGCTTCTTCTTCTCTTGCACTTCTGCTTCCCTCCTCCCTTCTCCCTTCCATTGTCTGTGTGCGTTCTTTGGTTGGAGGCATGGGGTCTTGCATCCCATCTTTCGGACACTGAATCTATTATCAGTTAGTTGCCTTCTATGGCGCCATCATTTGTTTTTTTTCTGTTAACCAGGCTTTGCCGTCGGTAGAGTCACGTGATCAGACATGCGCAATTTCACCCACCACCCCCACCCCATAACTATTGATTCTGAGGCCGTGTATTTTCTCCATCGCGACTTAAATGCATCGATAACTTTATTATTAATCTACTAATTGCATAACGATTTTTTTTTTTCTTTTTAATACTTTTCTGTCTATTATCTTTCTGTGGTTGTCTCCTTTGTATGATATCGGTAACCTTACTAATAAGCAAGTGATTGTCATTCAGGTTATTTACATACGTCGTACGGACTTATCGGTAGTGAAGATGGGGGTGAGCTGTTATTTAAACGAGATAGACTATAAAACTAAGACCAGTTAAAACTGAATAAAAAGTTTGGTTTTAAAATATATATATATATATATATATGTTGTGTGTGTATTTAGGCAGCATTTTCTCATTTATGCAAACATTGTTAAAAATAACAAGATTCGTCTGTTAAATTATACCTTTTTTATTTTTCCAATTTTTCTGATGGTCTTTTTTGTATTAAAATCAAAAAAATTAATAAATGTTCCATAGGTTTCACGAACGTTTTCGATTCTTTGTCTACCCATCTTCAGGTGTCAAAAGCAAATCGAAGAATCAAAAACGTTTGTGAAACTTATGGAACATTCATTAAATTTTTTTGATTTTTTAATACAAAAAAGACCATCAGAAAAATTCAAAAAATAAAAAAAGGTATAATTAAACAGACGAATTCTGTTATTTTTAACAATGTTTGCATAAATATATATATATAATTAAAATATTAAACTTAATAGTATTATATTTTTGAAAGCCATATCAATGCATTCTTCTTTTTTTTCTCACTCCAAACAAGGGGGCATATTGCTACTGAAGCACAAAGGGCTACTGTGATAGGGGCCAGATTTATAGGAGGCAACCTGGATGGGGAGTTGGGCAGCAAGATGTTTCTTCGCATAAAATTAAAATTTCTGTGTATTGGTACTGTTAGGGAAACGGAGCAGGAAGGGAATTTCAAAGATAAGTGGTCTTAGGAAAGAAACTACCAGAATAGAAAATTTTCCGAGATCTCTACAGTGAAGGGGTTGAATTTGTCAGCTACTTAGGCAAGTCAGAGATATTTTTGTTGAGTGGGGTTATTAGTGCAACAAGTTTTATTTTAAAAAAATAAATAAATAAATAAATAATAATTTCTTAAAACAAATCTCGAACAAAACAACTTAAAAAAAACAAAAAAACAATGTTAGTCATTGGTAATGTAAGAAAACAAAAGCAATCAAATTTGACAAAAAATAGCAAAGTACAACAAGCCATGTAAAGAAACAGGTGAAAACTATTTACATTCAAATACAGTCTGAATGTTTGTCCAAGGCTGCATTAAACATGGATATGGTAGTCATCGTCACAACCTCCTCTGGAAGCTGTGTTCCACAGAGCAGAAACATGGACAAAGAATGCTATTGAGACGAAAGTGACGGTAGTACATTTTTGTGAGTACCTGCGGAGATTGCGACTTGCACTGGTGGGAAAAACTCCTTGAAATTTAGATTTAAATTCATGTTGATGTTGTACGCCAGAATCAAGTCTGCTCGCATCCTGCACTGCTCAAGTGAGAACAGATTTAGTCGTTTAAAACGCATCCTGGTTGCCAGCCGTTGAACACGCTCCAGGTGTACATTATTTTTGTGAAGATGAAAGATTTGTTGCTTCGATGGCAAACTAATCAGCAGCAGCTTAACTAATCTCGACTGAAAGGTAAAAAACAAAGTTGCGGTCAAGGTTAACTAGAAACGACCGCATTCGTAGCCACTTCGAGAGATGGGATGTTTGTTTACCTCCTTACCAGGAGGTTAGACACAAGGTGCATTTACAATTTTCATTTTCTGAAATGAAAAAGATTTTGTCTGAGAAATAAATTTGAGTGTAATAATTCTTTAAAAAAAAAAAAATAACTTCAGAAAATAATTTTTTTATTATACTAAAACTGAGTTAATCCCTCCTTGACCTTTTGGCTCAGATCAGAGTGTAGTATCTGTTTCGATGGATGCTACACTGTAGACCGGTACCGTCTTGGGCTTTGAGCCATAATTCTGCCGGTCTGAGGTATTGTCTTGTGCAGTTCTAGGAGGTCCACCCTCCCAGGCTTTGCCTTCTCACCCTTTGAGAAGGGGTTAGTTTATTGCTAATCGCCTGAGGCGCCCCTACTGGGGAATACTGACTAGGTTGGCCAGCCATTTTTTTGTAGGCCAGAGTGCTCTTCCTTTTAGGGCACTGGCTTTTCAATCCCATTTTCCTGACCTTGTGTCACATCTTACTGCTGTGGGAGGGAGATAAATATGTTTGTTCCCCTAAGGCTTTTTTCTATTTTAATCACACAAAATACATGTTAAAATATTCCTTAGTTTTTGGATAAAGTTATGTTTGAAAACAATTCCATTTAAATTTTCTAATTAGTCGTAATTTGCAATTAACTCCAAGTGACCCATCTCTTTGCTAAGTTTGTATCTCACTGTATGTTGTTTGATCCCCGTCTCCCATTCTCATTTTGTGGCATCTGTCACTCTTTCATTTATTAAGAAACATAATAAAACTAAGATTGGAATAGTCCATTATAAAGAAGAGATATCGTCACAGGTAGTAATTCTATTAAACTTGTAGCTAGAGACTGAGACTAGTTTTGGATTTTGTTTTATTTTTTCATTAAAAAATATTTAACTGGCTTTGCAAACTCATTTTTTCCTGATTAAAACAATTTAACCCAAGCTAAATTGCTGACTCAACGTATTACATTTTTTTAATAACTAATAATGGCTGCAGTTTCATTTTTAGTAAAGTTGTTTTATCTTTCAACAAACATTCAGCGGAGAAGTGATGTTAGTGAAATTGAATATTACTATTAGTTTGATAACAATCTGCTTCAAGTAATGACTTAATCACCAAACGATATTGTAATAATTCTATTTAAAAAAAAAAAAAATTTGTGAAACAAAAATTAAATTAAAATGACTCCCGGCAACACTGAGTAGGTATGACTAGAAAAATATATTCAACCTAAAAGTTTTTCCTTAGAAAAAAAACGTCATGCGATTTGACTTAATTTCTAAAATTTTTGACCTAATTTCCTTGAAATAACACAAATCTTTTTGTGTGTGTGATTGGGGTAGTGAGATAAGAAGTAATATCTTAAGAAAAGTAGTTACAACTTTATAACGATTTAGTTCAATTATTCATTTTAATCACCAAACGATATCGTAATGAATTGAACTTTAAAAATCCTCTTAAAGAAAAAAGTTGAGAAAATACAAATCAAACTGTTATTTTATTTATTTCTTTCTTTCTTTTTTTTTTTTTTCTTTTTTTTGTTGAAAAATTAATTTCTCTGCAAAATGAATTAAATTTTTGTCATCCCTCATCATAATTCATAATCAACTGGTTTATTTGTTGAATCGGCCCACAATTAATCCTCTGATGAGGGTGAGCCTGATTGTCTAGTCTTGATATAAGTTTTTTCCTCTCCATTCTTGTGATTGGTGAGGTCTGATGGAATCCATACCCATGGCTTTCCTATCACAAAATCCCTGAAAAAAAAACTCCCCTTGTCCCAAAAGTTAAAAAAATTCTTGGAAAATTCTGATTTTGCTGTTGAGTCACCAACTTTGCGGTTAGGGTTAAACTCGATGTTAAACTCATCGTAATCTTACGAAGGAATCTCTTCACGTGTTGGATAAAAAAAACTTTAAACTTATTTTTCAGATTTTATAATCGATGCAACCACACATCGTTAAAAGAGGCTTTGTATGTCTGATATGCATAAGTTTGCAAAAAGTATTTTCATCGCTAAATAGGTTCTTAAAGTGCATCCAATGGTCAGGTCCCAATTTAGGAGCTTCTTAGAGTGGACCTAGAAGTAATAACTGACGCAGAGTGCTAGTACCTGTCAGGGCTCCATCTGATTTAAATAGAAACTATTGTTTACAGATATGGATTACATACATGCGACTGAGGGCCCGCTTGTGAATTCAGTATGCCCTAGAAACTTCCTCTTTTGGAGGAAGCCAGCTTAACCCACCAACGATGAATGCCGCGCCATGTAGAGGGTACAGATATTGTTTCCAAAATATATGCTTACAAACCAATCCAATCTATGTACAATTCCCACAAAAAATGATCCAATAACGATGCTTGACATACCGTAAAACGCACCATCCAACATCTCCGTCCGTTCGTTCGTCACACTTCAGTTTGAAATTGCGTTTTCATTGAATGGATTCATCTTAGAACTATCCTTTCTTGTTCTGCTTTAACTGTTTCGATGAGATTTGAAAGAACGACGATAGAAATTACATTTTCTGTCGTAGAGAAGAACAATTTAGTGAATTTTAATATTTCCGTCTAAAATATAGAATCGCAGATGTTTAGGTTTGATGAAAATTGGTTAAGGTAGATATTAACATTTAACTGCCTTCCACACTTTTCTTTTTTTTTCGCTACAATGTTTTATTTAACCCACCGTTAAGACTTGTGGAAGTATCTTTTACCTTTAGCTGATAGTATTCCAAAAATGGATCCTCGGAGTATTCTTTCCCTGGAATTTGTGGAGGCCAGTTTGTAACTGCCTTTTAGTATCGGATCCGTAACAAATTATCAATATCAGATTTATTGCAGGGTGGAAACTTGAGGACTTTTAATGGTATTCTTCACAACACAATGCAGTTATTTATATAATAAAAACTATTATATATTTATATAAAAACACAATGCAGTTATTTATGATAAAAACAATATTTTTATATATTTGTATAAAAACACAATGCAGTTATTTATGATAAAAACAATATTTTTATATATTTGTATAAAAACACAATGCAGTTATTTATATAATAAAAACAATAATATATTTATATAAAAACACAACGCAGTTATTTATAATAAAAAAAAAATGAACGTACATGTGTCCGGCTCACTTTGATAATCACATATGCAAAATTGAAGGCTTAATATTAATAACTGATTAAAAAAAATTAAGGAGAGCATTTATTTCGCTTTTGATCGACAAAAAAAAAAAATTCCCTTGTTTTTAATATTTGTGTGACTAAAATAGGTTTAATCTACGGCCACACGGATGTTTTATTTACAGATTCAGAATAGTGGGTTTTAAAAAAAAAATTTTTTTAAGTAAAACTTATCTCACTTTTTTTTTCTTTTTTTTTTTTTTAAATCTCGGTTAGTTGTTTTGGTTATTATAGTATTACTTACCTCGCATGTGACGGCAGTGAGAAATCAATTGTTATCGATAAAAAAATAAATCGCTTACTACTCCGCCGGGTAGCCCTGCTAGTTTTAATTAAAGAGAAAAAAAAAATTGCTTGTTGGGATTTGGTACCGGATAAACTACTAATGCTGCTTGACTATGGGGCGTAACAAACGGGTGTCTGCTAATTTTATTAACTTCAGGTTTTCAACGTCAGTAACAGAACACGATTATTCTGTAGGGTTATCCCCCCCCCCCCCAAAAAAAAGAAGAAATTTAAACTTTCACCCATGGAATTGTTAATAGAATTCACAATCCTTTCTCCAGTACAACAATATTTGGTACAAATAAAGGCTTCAGTCTATGCTTGACTTGCCCACCAAGTTTCAGTCATGAATCTCCAACAGTTTATCGCCATTCAATGATAATCTCACTTTTGAGATAACCCTACAGATCAAAATATGGGTGACGGTTAAGGTCCGGTGAGTGTGAAGCTCATTCAGAATCACACCTACTGAAAAGTCAATCACTAAAGTGGCGATAAAACAAAGACTGTTGGAGATTCAGGAGTGAAAATTGGTGGACAACTCTGGCATAGATGAAGTTTATTTGTATTGGATATGGTTGGATTGCAGAAGAGTGTGAATTTTATTAACTCCTTCACGGGTGGCATTTTTGGGGGTGGGGGGTGACCCTATATTGGGTGAATGTGCAACTGAATCGCATTGGTGGTAGCCAAAATTTATAACTTGAAATCAAAATAATTTTTAAAAAATCTGGTTCTTAGATTTTAAACGGATACTTTTGAAAATTCATGCTTTTCCTTTGATTTCAGAGCACAAATGAATCATGATACTTGACTTTTAAACTTTAATTCATGACAGAAATGACCGATATTAATGGACCCATCAACAATGTTATTCAAAAAAAAAAAAGATTAACCTGGTTTGGACAGGTTTCCCTGATACCATACTCCAGCTATGTAAAGAAATAATATCAAGAAGATTTCAATCAAGAAAGATCAAGAGTATGACCATCAAAATGATGGGCCGACCAGATAAGAGTTGAGACTGGCATGCTGCTCCTGACAGCTGAAAGACTAACCCAAGACCATAAGTGTTGGAATTTTTTTTTTTTTTTTTTTTTTTTTTGGCGGCAAAGCTCTCTGGAGAATACAAATAAGTCAAGAAATGACTAATTCACGGGTCAAAGGCATCAAAATCACTTATTAATCTCAACCAGTCACAATAAGCATTTGAAGAGTTTGAATGCAAAATGCGATAAATCCAATCTGTTTAAATTGAGACATTAAAGAATAAGAGAGATGAACATATCAAATGTAGACTTTGACTAAAAGCTTATTTTATTTGGAAGCAAAAAAATCATTAGCAGTGATGGCTTCGTAATTTTGAAAATGGCGTTTATCTCATTTTGCAGTCAAACTCTTCACTTCTTTTTATGTATTATTAAACAGATTAAAATGACTGACTCAGTGTTTACTTTGTGGCGTTGAAAAATTGGAAGGTGATTTTGAAGCCTTTAAATGTTGACATTTTGGAAGGAATTTCTGGCTTGAATTAGAAAGTTACACATTGCCACAGGACATCTTCCTTGCGGATTACGACATGATTATCTTCAAATCCAATGTCAACAAATGCTTGTCTGGTCACCATCCTAAGTAATAAAATTTTCTCCATTCATCGTTTTCAATCCTTTCATAGTATTGTTCATCATCCAACCCTTATCCTCGAGTGGCTTTTGACCTTGGTAAGTGCCGACTCATTTGTATTAAAAGAAAAAAGGGAAGTGTAAAAGTGAGTCATTTGTGCTCCGAAGTGAAATAAAAGCAATTTTTCACATGCGCCTCTGTTGTATCAAAGAACCAAAAGTTCACGTTTGTTTTTGTTTTTTTGTTTTTTGTTTTTTTAGTTTTGAATTTAAATGTAATCTTTTTAGAAATTCATTTTGAACCCTAACAGCAAAATAAATTTCTTTGATTTAACCAAAAGGCTAAAAACTGAAGTCCGCATTTTGATGTTGTAATAATTTTCTCTTGCATCTTGCTTGTTTACCCCTTTCCTTCTTCGCAGTTGGTTGCCTTTCTTTGCTTGTTTTTGTTTCCCCCCTCCCCTACCCTGGAGAGACCTAACTCTACCAGTGCTTGACACACACGAGTATTCGTTGCAGATTGACATTAAATACTATGACTTTGGCAATAGAAAGCAGCAACGTCTACACCCAAATGGGGGTGGCCGTTTCCGTGACCGGAATCGCCCAGGTAAGTCCGACATGTCGATTTTAAAAAAAAAAATTTTTTTTAATTTTATTCATTTATTTTTAATTTGAAAATAGTGATTCTAACGTGAGTTTTTGTTTATCAAGTCGATGATGTGTTTCTTTTTAGTCAAAAAACGTTAAAACTGTCTCACTTAGATAAACATTGACAGCACCATATGCACAACTAGATTTACTTGCTTGTGTGAGCCCTAGGCCAAATCTTATTGGTACCTCCGTTCCCTTTTGTGAACCACTCAGATTATGTTTGCGCAAGCTCGTCACAGAGACCCCCCTCCACGAGCTCGCCTGAAGTCACGACACCCGTTCGTGGAGCATGCCCACCAGCTCCTGCTTTCAACATCTGGTGACGTCACAAAACGAATCTGGCTCGAATGTCTCTGAACGGAGGAATGGCAGGCAACAGATCAGTCAAGGCTGCACAGATTCGTGGAGGAACCGTATGAACTACCAGGCATGGACCTCCCTCAGCAGCAGTGGACACTACTCAACCGGTGTCAGACGTTTCGTTGTGACCGTGAAAGGATAGGGACTCGGGGACTCGGTTGTCTGCGACTGGTCACCCTGAACAGACAGTCGACCACGTCATAGTCAGTTCTAAAACACTGACCACCCAATGGCGAAGCTGGCATAGCTGCGCTAGATGACGAAACGTTAGCATGTCTTTTCTCAACTGAGCTGGTAATCTGACAACAGGATGCGGAAGCAAACGAAAGAAGGTGCACTGTCACATTACATTTAAATCTCTGCATGTTGGTACAGTCAAGGAAACGGGGAGCAGGGAGGGAATTCCAAAGGCTAGTAGTTTGAGGAAAGAAGCTATTTAGAGTAGAAAGCCTTCCGGCATCTGGGGATATTAACAGTGAAGGGGCGGGATTTAGCTGTTGGTCAGAGGCATTTATGTTGAGGGGGCACAATGGCAGCAAGTTCGTCGGAGCACATTCCATTGAAGTACTTGTAAAACAAGCACAGGGATGCAACATTGCGGCAATGAAACAGGGGCTGGAACTTGGTAGCCAGTGTAGGACCTATTAGATTAGAGGCTCTTTTTGGGACTCTAAGAGGAAGAGACTAGTGGTTGATGCACCAGCTCAGATGTGACAACGGTACTTCATGCATGGACGGATTGTGACTTTTAAAGATATAGGATACTGGCAGGTGTGAGACGTTTTCTAGCATGGTAGAGGGAGCCCACTTTCCTTGCAGCAGCCTTGGCAGTGTCTGTATTTGTTCCAATTCATGTTAACTGAATGTTAAGCTGAGGAGTTTTAATGATGGACTTTCAGGTCGGGTGCTATTAACCCTGGCAATCGGTGGTTGAAAAGGTCTCTTATAATTGTTAAAGTAAAGATTTGTCTTTGTAGCATTAAATGTTATCATCCATTTCTGTCCCCATTCAACTAGAGACTGGCGGTCCTTTTCTAAGTTATTAATTTACATTGAGGGGGGCATCAATGTAGCAAGTTCGTCGAAGCACATTCCGTTGAAGTACTTGCAAAAGAAGCAGAGATGCAGCATTGCGGCGATGGGGCTGGAGCTTGGTATCAAGTTTTATCAAGACACAACCTCTAAGTAAGTTACCATCCAAGGTCAACAGTCTTCATTCGATCAAGTCAGTCAGGTTTTCAGGGGCTGAACACCCACCCAAGTTAATTTTTTTACAATGAACATCTGATGCATTTCATTGAGACACATCTGACCAGGACGAGTCCCATACCATCGTCTAGAATTAAACTGGCAGTTGATGTGGGGCTGCTTATTGGGTATTCACAGCAGGTTATCTGATGATCGTTCCCAATCCGCCACCCGGGAACCTGGTAGATGGGAGATGGTTGCTTCACATCACACTTGTTGTCATCATCGTCATGATGATGATGATGATGATAAAACTGTTTTCAATAAAACAGAATCAACCAAACCGATAAACCTTTTTCTTGTTTTAAGATACAAATATGATAAAATAAGAAAACAAAATCATGTTATAACAATGGAAACTATAAGAAATACAGCATGCAATGTAATTTGAAAATTATGTTCCCTCAATTTTAAAACTTTCGTGCACACCGTTAGATACTTTATGTAAAATGAAATCAGATCTATTATTTAAAATGCTATTCATGTAGCGATATTCATTCCTACAGAGAACTCATTGCCTCTTGATATTGTGTGTGCATATGTAGAATCAGCCTACGGGAAAAAAACAAAAAACAAAAACAATAGAATACAAAAATTTGTGACTCTGTCTTCTTGATTAGTCTCAAACCAGCCCTTGGTTAGACGACGTTTATGCTAACAACACACACGCACACGCACACGTGCACATACTCACACACATGTGCACATACTCACACACACCATTTCACAGGCCGGTTGATTTATTTATTTTTTTAAAAATAAATTTGCATAAAAATTCCCTAAAATGTATATCTATCTATATGAATAAATGTGAAAATTTTTGTTTCATGTATACAACAAAGTTATGAATGAAATGTGTATTTTTTTTTTCCAGTATTCTAAATAGTGAACTTTACGAATCGGCAATGAGCTGGTAAAACCAGCTAATATAATATATATAAGGCTGTATGCCATGCCGAATAAGCCGGAATGGGGAAAGAGGAAATAAACGAATAATTAGAATATATGCAATATTTTTTTTTTTTAATTTATCTACTTATTGTTCAGTAAATTTTTCACATACTGTTAATAAAATCTGAGATTATGGAAAATAGTGTGATATTTCGGAAGAAACTCCCCCCTTATCAAAAGACAAACGTTCTTTCCACTTTTTTTTTCTCTGTAGAAATATGTTTGTCTTTTGATAAGGGGAGAGTTTCTCCCGAAATATCACACTATTTTCCATAATCTCAGATTTTATTAACAGTATGTGAAAAATTTACTGAAAAAATAAGTAAATTTTTGAATAAAAATATTGCATATATTGTCTTCAATTATTTGTTTTTGTTCAGCTCCTCTTTCACCATATCGTCTTTTTCCGCATTGCATACAGTCTTATTAAATATGTATATACTTATTTCCCAAGCAAACTACCATACCCATATTTATAAATGCATTGCATCACATGCACAAATCAAACCCAATTGAAAATAATTCAGTTTCTTTTTGTGATATTCTAAAATCATTTTTTTATCAGTTTCAAGAGTCATCAATATTTTTTTATTCTCTCCCCATTTTTATTTTTTAAGACTCAGCTGTCGATGCCAAGTGTACGTATGATGCAATTATTCCCCCTTGATGCACTTGTTCCCGTCTAATATGAACCAATGTCTAGTGAATTTGCCGTAAATAGGGGCGAATACAAATCTTGACATTGGGGGTGGGGTGGGGGGGATGATGCTCCGAAATAAAAAATAAGCCAATTTTTGCCATGGGTACTCCAGTAGTCTGCGTTGGACACCCTTGGGCAAGGTGTTAGCCTCGGCCCCATCCCGCCACCCCGAAATGCATCTTTTGCATCTCTTTCAACCATTTTTTTTTCTTTTTTTTTTCTTTTTTTTTTCTTTCATTCACCCCAAACAAGGCAATTGCCACTGATACATAAGTGGCTACTGTTAAGGACCATACCTACATGAGGCATCCTAAGTGGGGAGTTTTGTAGCAAGATGTTTGTTTACATTACATTTAAACTTCTACATGTTGGTACAGTCAGGGGGCAGGGAGAGAATTCCAAAGGCTAGCAATTCGAGCAAAGAAGCTATTTAGAGTAGAAAGCTCTCCAGTATCTGGGTACCTCTATGGTGAACGGGTGGGATTTTGCTGACTGACGGGTCGGCCGGGAGTATTTATGTCGAGGGGGTGGGGCACCAGTACAGTCAGTTCTTCAGAGCACATTCCATTGAAGTACTTGTAAAACAAGCATAGGGATGCAACACCGCAGCGATGAAACAGGGGCTGGAGCTTGGTAGATAGTGTGGGACTTAATAGATTAGAGGCTCTTTTTTCGACCCTATCTAAGAGGGAGAGACTAGTGGTTGGTGCACCAGCCCAGATGTGACAACACTACTCCATGCATGGGCGAATGATGGCTTTGTAGAGATATAGGATACTGTCCGGTTTGAGAAGTTTTCTATCATGGTAGAGGGAGCCCACCTTCCTTGCAGCAGCCTTGGAAATCTTATTTCCAAACCCTATCAATAATTCAAACTTTCCCTCCCCTAACCATTCTGGATATGACACAAGACCGCATCCACTTGTGAGACCCTAATTTGGGAGCTTGGAGTCATCCCTTATCACTCTACCCAGGTCGACTTTGGCCTGGAATGGTGGGACTTGTCAGAGCCCGTCTATCGGTTAAATAGAAAATGTGTGTGTGTAATTTAGAAGTAACCAGAGTGCTCAATGACTTGTGCAAGAGCATATATATTTTTATTTCAATTGACACTATACATTAGTGTGTAACACTATCAAAACCTCGACTGACAAATCGGTTACATTTGATATCGAATGTTTCCGTCAAACCGAAGGTATCAATGGATGATCAAACTAATGTTTAAACTAAAACAATTTTTAATTTTGTTCCAATCCAGAGTTGACAGAACGACACAATGGACATTTCTAGATGCTATGGCTGTTTAAGCGCATATCAATTCTGAGACAAATGCTGTCCATTATGTTGTCGCACTTGCCAACTCCAGTCAGATGTACACGCTGACTTTTTGACTAAAATTGCTTTTGCACATTTACGAATGATGTCATCAAAACGATGTTCTCATGGAAGTGTTTGATGAATGGGAAATATTCTTGATTTGTCTGTTTATAAAGTAAGTTCGTATGAATCAACACGCTACGACACTTCTGACCGGCTCAATTTGGTTGTTGGCATTGGTTTCCCTGATTCTAGAAAGAATCCGGGACTTTTGGTTCTGACTGGAATTGAACTTGGCACATTCAAGTTGTCAGTCCGCTTCACAACTGTTGGTTTCCATCAATCTATTAACACATCGTAAATATATTTTAAAGGGATTATTTTTTAAATTTTTATCGGATCACCAAAGTTAGGCACTGCGGATGGGGGACAATTTTGGGAATACCAGGTACTGTAAAGTTTGGAATTGGCTGCAAATCCACCTAATGCCCCTGGGCAAGGTGTGAAGCCATTTCTCATCCTCCCTAGTCGAAATTGTAGATTATCAAACATTTGTAAGGTAACTAATCTCTAAGGAAAACTCTAAAATAGCGCCAGTCTTTTACTCTCGTTTACCAAGGTCATCCGACCGAGCAGAAGATCCATATCTTTGCGAACAGAGTACCTTATCCCTACTTCAACGCTCCCTCTCTCTCTCTTCATTTCTATTCATCTAAACATGTCACATTTCACACCACACACTATAAATGACATCAGATGACTCTCGGAAAGACAGGAATTTTATGTAAATGATGAATCGTATGACAACCAAAGGATGCCCTCTGGGTGGCTCAAGCAGGAGAGGGAGAATATATCACCCATCAGAAAAAGATTTAATTGGAAACGACTTAGACCTGGCTAAACCGTACGATTGTGTCAGAAAATTGAATAGATTCTTTGTTTTACGTACTCGTAAGGCACACGGGTGTGAACAATGTAATCCTCCCATCGAAGAACATAAATCGCAAGATGAGATTATGAATCGGGATTACACCCAGTGTTCAGGATACCATTGCTGATCGTCAGTGCCCTGGAGAAACTTCAAACAAGCCAAGAATTTAGCGACCCCAACTATAAAAAGTGCATATGGGATAGCATTTCTTATGTTAGTGTGACATGAAACAACAATCGATTTTAATGTGTAATGTCATCAATGACCCAAAATAAACGCGTTTCAATAAAATATTTTGAAACTGCAAAGATGAACATAGAATTTTTTAAATATATTCTGTCTCTATCTCTCTCATTCTATCTCTATATCTCTTACTCGCAGTATATCTCTCTCTCTCACTGTATATCTATTTCTCTTTCTCTCTCATATATATATATATATATATATATATATATATATAATGTCTTATATATATAGAATCAAATATGAAACTAAAAGTAAACTTTTAGTAGATAGAACCTATAGTGAAATGGTTTAAGCTCAATATACGAGATAGAGCAATTATAAAGATAGATGAAAGAAGAGTGATAAACATGTACGAATGTCCAGATTTATTTCAAACTTCGATTGTTCAATGCAAGGTGTACTCGGTAATAACATTATGTTTATTATTCTTTCCTTAAGCCAATTCTACGATTTGAACTCAACATCTCACTATTGGAGTTACTTCATTTTGAACGCTTTTTCCATGCTGCCTCTACGAAAAACTTTTTCTTCATCAAAATCTTTCATTGGACACTTTATCAACGGACAATTACCATCTGGACAAACCCCATAACTTTTTTCACTCCATTTTTTAATAATATTTTTTCAAGTGTTTGAACTTTGGCTTTTCCACAGCCAACTTATCTATCTGTATAATTCCTGATAAGATTTCGATCTTTGAAAAGCCTTGGCTTAAGGAAAGAATAATAAACATAAGTTTATTACAGAATATACCTTGCATTGAACAATCGAAGTTTGAAATAAATCTGGACATTCGTACGTGTTTATCACTCTTATTTCTTCTATCTTTATGTCTTTATATATATTATATATATATATATATATATATATATATATATATATATATATATATATTATGCTCTTATTTTTTAATTTTCTTAATCAAGCACTTTGCTTGGGTTCTCTCCCACTAACCACACATATATGTGCATTCCAATGATCAGAAGAACAATCAATCTATTACCATACCTTTCATCTGTAAGAAGCCATAAATGTGTGTGTGTGTATATATATATATATATATACGAGAGAGAGAGAAAGAGTTTGTCTGAAGGTTACAGACAACATGAAGCCGATAGTCATCATAATTGTTGAAATCCATGTCTACAGGATGCAGGCCTCCATCTCTACTGAATGGGGCAATATTAATTGAAGAAAAGAAATAAAAACGATGATGGCTTAAAACTTGTTAAAATCTACAGTAATTACATTTTTTTTTCTTTTACTTTTTCTTTTTTCGCCTAAGAAAAAGAAATGGGTGCAAACTATTTTGGGCTTGGTCTTTCTTTTATAGGTTGAACCACAAAACAATTAAGAAATTTGTTAACGGGAGTGGGTCATGTTTAAATATTTAGGATTGGGCATTTTTTTCACATTCACTCAATCTTGTTGACAATCAGAATAAATCATGGGGAAAAACGGATGCGTAATTTTCCTTGCCAATTCGTCATTTCAGTTATTTTCCAGAGTTGCACAACTTCTCTCGTGATTTTCACTGTTTTAGCATTTGGAAACTTCTCTCTCTCTCTCTCTCTCTCTCTCTCTACGAAA
The DNA here is from genome assembly GCA_963556195.1 of Sepiola atlantica. Lineage (NCBI taxonomy): Eukaryota > Metazoa > Mollusca > Cephalopoda > Sepiida > Sepiolidae > Sepiola > Sepiola atlantica. The sequence continues at coordinate 4,355,145 of OY744534.1, read as the reverse complement.
TAATGTTTAGTCACTCAACATCATTGGTATTTCAGTGGCCATTATTTCCAATTTGAATAATTGGATTCTTTGAGAATCAAAAGAGCAAATCCATTTTGGCGGCCATTTCGTCCGGATGATTTTACATCTATCAAATTGGCTGAGGAGTCAGTCTTTTCATGGTGGGACAGCCTACCAAGGGTAGTGACGATGTCTGTCGTATCCAGGATTAAAGTCGCCTTGGACAAACATTCAGACGGTATATAGATGTACACATCTAACTGTCCATTTACATGGCCTGTTACACTTTCAAATTGTTTGCTAATAAATTTAATTTGTTTTAGGAGTCAGTCAAAATTGGATTTTAAAAAAAATTCTTTTTATCATTAAATGATGTTTGTCATCTTCAAGAAGTATGATCACGTCTTAATTACAAATTTTTTATATATATCACCAAGTGTTGGATGTAAAACCACATCCTAGTGGCACTGCCAGCTGGTTACCAATCTGCAACATCAGTGAACAATCCTTGCCCGTTTGTTGTGATCTGCACTGACCAGATACTGGCCAACGATGACAAATCGATTAATTTATCTTTCTAATTTTTATTTAAAAATTTTTTTATCACATCTTAAATTTAAAATTAAAAAAAAATTTTTTAAATTAAAAACCCTATCTATATATAAAGCAATTTTGTGTTTGTATGAACGTTATCACACTCCACGCCTCTTTAAAATAAATAAAGTGATCGGCGAAGATTCAATGCAAAAAAGTAATTTAAAAAATGTCATCTGATGTCGCTGTCCTGTTGACCGTGAAACTCTAATACACTTTCTTGGCCTTCGGGCTAGGATCAAAGAGTAGTATCTGTTCTTCCCAAATATGGTGCAATAATATCGTGGGGTCTACATTCATGCTGGATGTCCATAGAATGGAAATATGTCAGACTCCTATAAGGGTTTTGGAGATAGACCTATATATGCACGGCAGCAATATACAATAGATCAAGAACACATCCGTGGAATTTCCACAGGTCTCGTTAGTCTATCATTAAGAGTGGAAGACTTTTTAGGGCGTAGTTGAATCTATTAGAAATAAAGCATGAAGCAAGTCTTGTGCTTTGGGTTCGAGACTCCATCACGGCCTTACCTTACACCCGTTTTCTTATTCTCTTTCTCTCTTTAAAAATTAAAAAAAAATTTTTTTAAACTTTCTTTTCTATTTGGTATTTATCTTCCTCCCACAGTGGTAAGATGTGACACAAGGTCGGGAAAGTGGGATTGAAAAGCCAGCGCCGTAGAGGAAGAGCACTCTGGCCTATAAAAAATGCCTGGGCAGCCCCGTCGGCATTTCCTCGGTAGGGCCGCCTCAGGCGATTAGCAATAAACTAACCCCTTCTCAAAGGGTGAGAAGGCAAAGCCTGGGAGGGTAGACTTCCTGGAACTGCACAGGACAATCCCTCAGACTGGCTGAATCAAGACCCGACGGCCAAGACAATACCGGTCTACAGAGTGTAGCATCCATCGAAACAAATACTACACTCTGATCTTAGGCAAAAGGCCAAGGAGGGATTTTTAAAAACCTTTTAAGGTTTACTTTGTTTGCTATTTGCAAAAACTTTTCTAAGCTAACAATTTTCTTGTTAGAAAAACAGAATGTTGCTAATACTGCACTTGTGCACTGTAGAAGTCTGTCCCCCCCCCTCTCACTCTGAAGTAATTTGTTGTTGTAGGAAGGAAATAACAACTGATCAAAAGAGAATTTGAACCCCCCCCCCCCCCATTTAGTCTCGGCCATCAAACTCCTCCTCACTTCCTTTTATCCCCCCCCCCCCCCCACCTCTCATTCTGGCCCTTAATAATTCTGGGGCTACTTTCTATTTCAACTACATCTGTTTTTTCACTTTGGGGGATGTGGAAAATGGACGTTAAAACTTCTTTTCTCTTTGGTTATTTGATATTTCCTTTAAATCCAACCTTCTTCACATCTTTTCAAACTTGGGGAACCTGGACGGAATTTCGGACTGAACTGTTTATTCTATCAATGGGGGTAGAGTTTTCTCGTTTCGTCTGCCATGACCGAGTAGAAATGTTCATTTATGTTCTTAATTATCACCTGTAAATTAATACTTCCACCCCAGTCATGGCTGAGAGGATGAGAACAATCTATCCCCCAGTTCAAAATTCTGTCCAGGTTCCCAAGTTCGATATAAAGATTCCCAAGTTTTAGAAGGTTCACAAGTTTGAAAAGCTGCACTTGAAGACTAGAGATTACATCCAGTGAAAAATTGTGAATATAACAACCAAGATGAAAATAGTAGGCCGAATAATACAAACTATCAGTCCTCATCTCAAAAATTTCGAAACCATATATATATATATATATATATATATATATAAATAAAAGGAAATTGTAGTTTGCTGGTAAATATAAATGTAAGTTCGTAATCCGAGGCAGGAGCAATGTGATATAGGTACCGGAAGGTGGAACAGATGAACAAAAATAAATAAGAGAAAATATAAATGGAATCTCAAATCAATTTATTAATATTTCACGGTTTAAATACCAGAGCAGTAATTGCTTGACAGTAAACTTTTGTAATTTTTTTATTTTATTTACTGCTCTGGTATTTAAACCGTGAAATATTAATAAATTGATTTGAGATTCCATTTATATTTTCTCTTCTCATTTATTTTTGTTCATCTGTTCCACCTTCCGGTACCTATATCACATTGCTCCTGCCTCGGATTACGAACTTACATATATATATATATATATATATATATATATTCGGGTTTATTTAAAGAATATATATTTTTTTTTTATTGTATATATCTCTTATTATATCATCAAAATTGTTTCAAATTACAAGCTCAATGAAGCTACGTGTCCGGCTTCAGAGCATATGTCTAGATTGGTTGAATTCCAATGACCTTGCTGTTTCTTTTTTTTTTTTTTTCTCCATCTTTTTTGCTTTGGACCAGTATGCTTATTGCAATAATTAAACGAAGGTCTCTGATGAGCAGCTTGCAACAACTAAATACTGTATGTTTGTTTACAAGTTGCGAAACGGTCGTAAGATGATAAAAATATAAGCATTTGCAAAAATAAATCAAAAAAAGATATGATTGTAGACTGACTTATTCTGGTCATTGAAATTCAAACAATCATATAATATATATATATATATATATGTTTTTGTTATTTAAAATGTTTCCTCTGTTAAAAATAATGAATTTCTTCACATTTGACAAATGAATAAATAAATGAAAAAAAAAAAAGAAAAAAAAAGTAGCCTTTTGGAAAGCAAAATCATGTAAATTATAGGTGTTATTATAAATTTAATATTCTGCGCGGTCCTTTGCTCTTCATCAAATTTATTTCTTGATAAAAAAAATTGAATGAATATGAAAAACTGGACATTTTCGACTTTAAAATGCCCATTCTTTGTCCCAACGTACAAGTTGGTCCGTGCAAAATCTCTCCACCAGATGGATGACAAAGAAAGCTATTAGCTTTTTAAAAGTCAACGCATACGCATCGGTCATTTTCAACCAAACAGACCATTCACCAGATAACATCAAATGCATTTTAATAGACACCAAAATCCTGTTCACAGATGCACGCAAACAAGAGAAACGAAATGGGTTTAAAAACTAAACACAAATCAGGTCTGAACTTTGATGACAGTATTTTTAATATAATCTAAGATTTTGTTTTAAAATGAAACTTTGTGGACGAAGGGAATGCTTGATGCTAATTCATGGCGAGATGGATGGATGGATTGATTTTTAAAAAAATAAATAAATTAAAAAAAAAATGGTAACAGTTTCTTTGCGATTTGGTAGATAGATTTCCCATGGACTGACTTGTACAGGGAAACAAAAAATGAAAGTTTCAGAGTTAAAAATATCCATTTTTTTAATTAGGGTTTCATATTCATTCAATTTTTATCAAGAAATACATTTTTTGATAAAGAGCGGAGGACCGCTCGAAAAATTAAAATTATAATAAAACCTATAATTTATGTACTTATGTTTTCTATAAGGCTATTTTTTATTTGTCAAATGTGAAAAATCCATCACGTGTGGTCAGTCGGTCGGTCAGGGTTGAAATGTTCTGATCACTGAGACATGGGTTTTATCTGTTTCATCTTTTTATGGTCAATAAATGGATACCAATGTAATTACTTGAATTAATTATGTTTCCATGAAAGGAGTGGTGTTCTCTCCTGCCTTGGAAAAGAAGAGCCTTCGGGTGACCCACAATCACTTTTATTATAAAAAAGAAATTGATTTTTTTAATTTTTATTTGTTTTTGTCTTTCGTTTCTTGTTTGTTTTTTGTTATGTTTGTTTTTAAATGCTTTCACTTGTTTGTCAGATTAAAGTCCAAGGATCAAACGATGAGATGTTGCACACAGCCTGCGAGTTATTCTTGGGCAAGAATGAAAATGAGATTGAAAGTGTGGCCCGTGAAACACTGGAAGGTCACCAGAGAGCAATTATGGGAAACATGACAGTTGAGGTAAGTCTGTGATTGGCCTTCGAGGTGACTCGCATCCCAATGAATGTGACACGCGTAATTTACGTTCCTAGTTTTTATCTTTACATAAACTAATAAGATTGATTTACATAATAAAATATAATAAAATATAATAATATTTAATTTATAAGATATAATATATATTTAATCTATACTTATATTATATACTAGCGGGGCTACCCGGCGTTGCTCGGGGTCATAAAAACATAATTGAAGAAAAATTGCGTATGTAACATCTTTATATTAAAACTTCTATTTCTCTCCTTCTCTCTCTATAGCTGTCTCTTTATCTTTCTACTTTTCTCTACCCTGGTCGCTACTTTTAAATTTTGCCTTTTGCGAAAGCTGTTTCTTCCCCACCATTTCATCCTACGTTTCACAGGGCAATAGTATGACTTATTTCTATAAAAAGTACCACCACTGTCTGCGCCTTCTATATAAGTACTTATAACTGCCCCGGTGTTCATACTATATATTTTGAATCCCCTCATGATATCCTTCATCATTTTAACTCCCCTCGTTATATTCATCATTTTCGATCTCCTCATACTATTAATCATTTTCAATCCCCTCATAATATTCTTCATCATTTTCAATCTCCTCATACTATTAATCATTTTCAATCCCCTCATAATATTCTTGCTCATTTTCAATCCTCTCGTAATATTCCTAATCATTTTACATCCGCTCATGATATTCTTAATAATTTTAAATCCTCTCATGATATTCTTCATTTTTTCAATCCTCTCATGATATTCTTCATTATTTTTAATCCCCTCATGATATTCTTCATCATTTTCAATCCCCTCATGATATTATTCATCATTTTAAATCCCCTCATGGTATTCTTCATCATTTCCAATACTGTCAGTCTATTCTTCATCATTTTCAATCCTGTCAGTCTATTCTTCATCATTTTCAATCCTCTCATGACATTCTTCATCATTTTCAATCCCCTCATGATAGTCTTCATCATTTTCAATCCCCTCATGATAGTCTTCATCATTTTCAAACCTCTCATGATAGTCTTCATCATTTTCAAACCTCTCATGATAGTCTTCATCATTTTAAAACCTCTCATGATAGTCTTCATCATTTTCAAACCTCTCATGATAGTCTTTATCATTTTAAAACCTCTCATGATAGTCTTCATCATTTTCAAACCTCTCATGATAGTCTTCATCCTTTTCAATCCTCTCATGATAGTCTTCATCATTTTTAATCCTCTCATGAAAGTCTTCATCCTTTCAATCCTCTCATGAAAGTCTTCATCCTTTTCAATCCTCTCATGATAGTCTTTATCATAGCTCTATATAGGATATTGAGCACTTTTCTCCCGGACAACGCCGAGTACTTTGAAAATCAAGGAGGCCTCATGAGCACTACTGAAATCACTTACGTATCCTCTCTCCTTCTGATCTGCGAAATAGTCCAAAGGGGAGCAAAGATGGCGTTAAAATATTTTCCAAACCTATCACTACAGTAGCTCTATCTAGGACATTGAGCACTTTTCTCCCTGACAACGCCGAGTACTTTAATAATAAAGGAGGCCTCCTGAGGACTACTGAAATCACTTAGGTATCCTCTCTCCTACTGATCTGCGAAATAGTCCAAAGGGAAACGAAGATGGCGTTAAAATATTATCCAAACCTATCACTACAGTAGCTCTATATAGGACATTGAGCACTTTTTTTCCCGGACAACGCCGAGTACTTTGAAAATCAAAGAGGCCTCCTGAGCACTACTGAAATCACTTAGGTATCCTCTCTCCTTCTGATCTTCGAAATAGTCCAAAGGGGAACGAAGATGGCGTTAAAATATTTTCCATACCTATCACTACAGTAGCTCTATCTAGGATATTAAGCACTTTTCTCCCGGACAACGCCGAGTACTTTGAAAATCGAGGAGGCTTCATGAACACCCATGAAATCCCTTAGGTATCCTCTCTCCTTCTGATCTGCGAAATAGTCCAAAGAGGAACGAAGATGGCGTTAAAATATTTTCCAAAACCTATCACTACAGTAGCTCTATCTAGGACATTGAGCACTTTTCTCCCGGACAACGCCGAGTACTTTGATAATCAAGGAGGCCTCCTGAGGACTACTGAAATCACTTAGGTATCCTCTCTCCTTCTGATATGCGAAATAGTCCAAGGAGGAACTAAGATGCTGTTAAAATATTATCCAAACCTATCACTACAGTAGCTCTATCTAGGATATTGAGCACTTTTCTCCCGGACAACGCCGAGTATTTGAAAATCAAAGAGGCCTCCTGAGCACTACTGAAATAACTCTTATCGATTCCCCCATCTTTTTCAGCGTAGATGCTGTTAAAATATTATCCAAACCTATCACTACAGTAGCACTATCTAGGACATTGAGCATTCTTTTCCCGGACAACGCCGAGTACTTTGAAAATCAAGGAGGCCTCCTGAAGACTACTGAAATCACCTAGGTATCCTCTCTCCTTCTGATCTGCGAAATAGTCCAAAGGGGAACGAAGATGGCGTTAAAATATTTTCCAAACCTATCACTACAGTAGCTCTATCTAGGATATTGAGCACTTTTCTCCCGGACAACGCCGAGTATTTCAAAATCAAAGAGGCCTCCTGAGCACTACTGAAATAACTCTTATTGATTCCCCATCCTTTTCAGCGAAGATATTGTAAAAATATTATCCAAACCTATCACTACAGTTGCTCTATCTAGGACGTTGGGCACTTTTTTCCCGGACAACGCCGAGTACTTTGAAAATCAAAGAGGCCTCCTGGGGACTACTGAAATCACTTAGGTATCCTCCCTCCTTTTCATCTGCAAAATTGTCCAAACGGGAACGAAGATAGCGTTAAAATATGTTCTAAACCTATCACTACAGTAGCTCTATCTAGGATATTGAGCACTTTTCTCCCGGACAACGCCGAGTACTTTGAAAATCGAGGAGGCTTCATGAGCACTCCTGAAATCCCTTAGGTATCCCCTCTCCTTCTGATCTGCAAAATAGTCCAAAGGGGAACGAAGATGGCGTTAACATATTTTCCAAACCTATCACTACAGTAGCTCTATCTAGGATATTGAGCACTTTTCTCCCGGACAACGCCGAGTATTTCAACATCAAAGAGGCCTTCTGAGCACTACTGAAATAACTCTTATCGATTCCCCCATCCTTTTCAGCGTAGATGCTGTTAAAATATTATCCAAACCTATCACTACAGTAGATCTATCTAGGACATTGAGCACTTTTTTCCCGGACAACGCCGAGTACTTTGAAAATCGAGGAGGCTTTATAAGCACTCCTGAAATCCCTTAGGAATCCTTTCCTCTTTCTGATCTGCGAAATAGTCCAAAGGGGAACGAAGATGGCGTTAAAATATGTTCTAAACCTATCACTACAGTAGCTCTATCTAGGATATTGAGGACTTTTCTCCCGGACAACGCCGAGTACTTTGAAAATCGAGGACGCTTCATGAGCACTACTGAAATCTGTTAGGTATCCTTTCTCCTTCTGATCTGCGAAATAGTCCAAAGGGGAACGAAGATGGCGTTAAAATATTTTCCAAACCTATCACTACAGTAGCTCTATCTAGGACATTGAGCGCTTTTCTCCCGGACAACGCCGAGTACTTTGAAAATCAAAGAGGCCTCCTGGGGACTACTGAAATCACTTAGGTATCCTCTCTCCTTCTGATCTACGATATAGTCGATAGGGGAACGAAGATGGCGTTAAAATATTTTCCAAACCTATCACTACAGTAGCTCTATCTAAGGCATTGAGCACTTTTCTCCCGGACAACGCCGAGTACTTTGATAATCAAAGAAGGCCTCCTGGGGACTACTGAAATCACTTAGGTATCCTCTCTCCTTCTGATCTGCGAAATAGTCCAAAGGGGAACGAAGATGGCGTTAAAATATTTTCCATACCTATCACTACAGTAGCTCTATCTAGGATATTGAGAACTTTTCTCCCGGACAACGCCGAGTATTTCAAAATCAAAGAGGCCTCCTGAGCACTAATGAAATAACTCTTATCGATTCCCTTATCCTTTTAAGCGTAGATGCTGTTAAAATATTATCCAAACCTATCACTACAGTAGCTCTATCAAGGATATTGAGCACTTTTCTCCCGGACAACGCCGAGTACTTTGAAAATCGAGGAGGCTTTATGAGCACTCCTGAAATCCATTAGGTATCCTCTCTCTTTCTGATCTGCGAAAAAGTCCAAAGGGGAACGAAGATGGCGTTAAAATATTTTCCAAAACTATCACAACAGTTGCTCTATCTAGGATATTGAGCACTTTTCTCCCGGACAACGCCGAGTATTTCAAAATCAAAGAGGCCGCCTGGGGACTACTGAAATAACTCTTATCCATTTCCCCATCCTTTTCAGCGTAGATGCTGTTAAAATATTATCCAAACCTATCACTACAGTAGCTCTATCTAGGACATTGAGCACTTTTTTCCCGGACAACGCCGAGTACTTTGAAAATCAAAGAGGCCTCCTGGGGACTACTGAAATAACTTAGGTATCCTTCCTCCTTTTCATATGCTAAATTGTCCAAAGGGGAACGAAGATGGCGTTAAAATATGTTCTAAACCTATCACTACAGTAGCTCTATCTAGGATATTGAGCACTTTTCTCCCGGACAACGCCGAGTACTTTGAAAATCGAGGAGGCTTCATGAGCACTCCTGAAATCCCTTAGGTATCCTCTCTCTTTCTGATCTGCGAAATAGTCCAAAGGGGAACGAAGATGGCGTTAAAATATTTTCTAAACCTATCACTACAGTAGCTCTATCTAGGATATTGAGCACTTTTCTCCCGGACAACGCCGAATATTTCAAAATCAAAGAGGCCTCCTGGGGACTACTAGACTAACTCTTATCCATTCCCCCATCCTTTTCAGCGTAGATGCTGTTAAAATATTATCCAAACCTATCACTACAGTAGCTCTATCTAGGACATTGAGCACTTTTTTCCCGGACGACGCCGAGTACTTTGAAAATCAAAGAGGCCTCCTGGGGACTACTGAAATCAGTTAGGTATCCTCCCTCCTTTTCATCTGCAAAATTGTCCAAAGGGGAACGAAGATGGCGTTAAAATATGTTCTAAACCTATCACTACAGTAGCTCTATCTAGGATATTGAGCACTTTTCTCCCGGACAACGCCGAGTACTTTGAAAATCGAGGAGGCTTCATGAGCACTCCTGAAATCCCTTAGGTATCCTCTCTCCTTCTGATCTGCAAAATAGTCCAAAGGGGAACGATGATGGCGTTAAAATATTTTCCAAACCTATCACTACAGTAGCTCTATCTAGGATATTGAGCACTTTTCTCCCGGACAACGCCGAGTATTTCAAAATCAAAGAGGCCTTCTGAGCACTACTGCAATAACTCTTATCGATTCCCCCATCCTTTTCAGCGTAGATGCTGTTAAAATATTATCCAAACCTATCACTACAGTAGCTCTATCTAGGACATTCAGCACTTTTTTCCCGGACAACGCCGAGTACTTTGCACATTGGTCTTTATTATAGATACAAATAAATGCACATTTGTCTTTATTATAGATACAAATAAATGCACATTGGCCTTTATTATAGATACAAATAAATGCACATTGGTCTTTATTATAGATACAAATAAAGACACATTGGTCTTTATTATAGATACAAATAAATGCACATTGGTCTTTATTATAGATTTGCTATATATTCCCCCCCCCTAGAAAAAATTTGGCCTGAGGCGCTCACACCGGCGAATGCTGACACTCTCTCCTCGCAACAGATACTACACTATCTCCACCCTCTCAAAAAGGTGTGAGCGTCGGAGAATGCCGACACTCCCCCTCCCCCAAATTTGGCCTGAGGCGGCCATCCGGCGAATACCGAAACCCCCTCCCCCAAATTTGGCCTGAGGCGCTCACACCGGCGAATGCCGTCACCCCCCTCCCTCCAATTTGGCATGAAAGGAGGAGGTAATGCCTATCATGATAACGGAAGGGAGTGGGAGGAATATTAGCGTCTATTAAAAGCTTGTAGTGTGAGTGAATTTATTCCCGCCACTTTGCATTATTTTTCAAATTATCTGCCACTCTCTGACGTCATGATGACCTGATATAACCGGACACAATTTAGAGCAAGACCGGGTACATCCGGCAAGGGATTATGGGACAGGTGCGGATGTGATTGAGCAACCCTTGTTTCACTACACACTCTTAACGTAGGATTCCTATGTTGTTATTGATGCAACCGGACAGAAGTTATTGGATGATCTGATACAACCGGACACAATTCAGGGCAAGACCGGGTACATCCGGCAAGGGATTATGGGATGTTTACAATGACTCTGCATTTTTATCGGATTAGTACATAAATACATTAGATTATTTCGAATTTACTACATATTAACGTTGAAATTTCGTGAAAAATACGAAAAAACTGCTACCTTTTGTCGGAAAGTGGTCCGGTTGACTGTCAGCGAGTGAATCGATTTTCGCGATTTTTAGATATTTTACATCCGGGATTTGTGCGGTCCTGTAGATGTCAACTTTTTGACATGTCGTCGCGTAGTTTTTGAGGAGATACTGGACATACAAACAAACAAACAAACATACAAACAGACAACTGCCCTTTATATAAGAGATTATCTATATTTAATTCTACACTATATAATATCTAATAATATTTAATACATAATAATAATATAATAATATTTAATATATAATATATAAAAAGACAATGGTGAGGGTCTTGAACTCTAGAGACAGGAAGACGCCTCACAGTCGGTCATTTTCCGGGTAGTCAGCTTGGAGTGGCGGAGAGGGCGAGTCATTTTCCATTTATTGGTCACTCTGGGACAAAGACCAGGCATTTAGGATCTCTGGTCAAAGTTAATATATTGAGGAGTCAGGAAGTTTGTGGTAGTTTGTTTTGCAGCAGTTGGCGTCTCGAGTAGATGAACAGATCGGGACGAGCAAACGATGAGATGAGCTGACTTCAACTGAGCGACTGTGATACCTCGACAAACAAATTATCTCAGTTGGTTCTTGGCTGATACATTGAAATTTAACTACAATTTGGGAGTCTTTTTCTGTGGTGGTATCAGACACAAACACACTCGGAGCACAACAGACTTATACGCAATGTATCGGAGTTTGTGTTTTCTCTTGTGAGTCTGTGTTGTTTTGTCAGTGCATGCACCCTCGGTGATTGCCGTGACGACACGGCCAAAACGAAAGATCATGGACGGTGGCACCAGGGGGCAGCCCCCTCACTTTTTGACTTGGGCCCTCCCACTTTACGGTCATCAATAGTTAAGTTGATATGCATGTGTTTAACCGGCCCCCCCCCCCCACTTTTTAGGAGAAGCCCCCACCCCACCCCCCACACACACACACTTTTATAACTGTCCTGCCGGCGCTGAACATGAAGACGGCAGACAGCGTTGGGGTCGACGATCATCGATGGGACTGCCATATGGTTTTACAACTGCGCCATCGACACAAACTAGGAAGGAGAAATCTGACTGTTTTGATAAACAATATCAGCAGCAGCCGAAGAGTGCTCAATTCGTTTTTACAGAGAGATTTGCATTATCGCTAATGGCCGCACGTATGCAAATGGGTGAGACTGTCAGTATTATAATTATGGAAGTCGGTTTGTGTATCTTTATCATATTCCCTCCGATAAGAGGCATTTCATCAACCTATTTGCAATTCTTAAATGAGACGGATCCGACGAGATGTTATCACAATTGGAAGTTAATTATGTTCCGAGATGGAATATTAATGTCGTCTATACATTTATATATTTACATACTAATATTGAGTTCTCTGAAAAGATGAGAAAACAAAATTAATACATAATATGAACAAAACCAAAACTATTAGTTTACCGTGGGAATCAAAATGGCTTGTATATTTGATGTTTCTTTCCTTTTTGGAGTTAATTACTCGAGGGGATTTGGACTGAGGCCTGCACAGCAGTTGCCATAGCAATACGGCATCAGAACGCGGTCTCTCTTTTGCTAGGCAACTTCCTCTTGTGCGTGCATGTGTGCGGTGGTTGATGCTGCAGATTAGCAAACACAGGATTCCCCCCCACCCCCGCCTTCATTATCCCTCTCTCTCTCTGCCTTATTTCTAACCCCCCACCCCCCACACGCATTTTCTTTGCAAATCAATATTTGGCCTTGTTATGAGTGGTATGATACTCTAAGCAACAGCAGCAGAGAGATCTTTCTTAGCGTTTCCTCCCCCTCTTTCCTTCCCATCCTCCTTCTCCCTTCCTCCCTCCCTCCCTTTCTCTTAGCAACAATTGTTTCTTTTCGGTCGTGTTTCAAGAATAATTTTATTTTCATTTTAAATAAAATCTACATTTCACTGATTAATTGTGGAGAAGTAAACATTTTATTTTCCTTTCAACATTTTAGTAGATTTATTTTTCTTTCTCTCCGTTGTGATTTCAAGGGTGCTGGGTGGGGATGATGGTGGAGGGATGACTGTTCTTACTCCCATGACAAAAAAAAAAGTACACAAAGCTTGTGTTACGGCGTATGGTGGGGGATGGAGTTCTCAGTCAAGGCTTTTAACAGGTTTTTGTTTTTTTTTAACTCTCCCCCTCATCTATCTCGGGGGGGGGGGGGGGATAGGGGGTATGTGTGGGAGTTATGATGCAACACCCCCACTCTGTCAATATTGATTTCTGTTTTCATTTGTTTCTCATCCCTTACTTTGATTTTTATGACAAACAATTGAACCCAAGCCCCACTTAATGTGTGTGCGTGTGCAAGCAAGGTTACCCGGTGTTGCCCAGGTTGGAGGCAGGGATTATATCACCTGCAGCAATATAGGAGTAATTTTTTATGTCTGTTTTAAATTTCATTAAATTCTGTCAAGTGGGTTTTTTAATCCATGGGTACATTTATTGTTGTGGGAAGGGGTGGGTGGGTCTTCCCCCCCCCCCCGGGAAGGGGTGGGTGGGTCTACACCGTTTTGACTCCGTTTTATGTCTACTATTTATGTTCCAAATTTCATTAAATTCTGTCCAGTAGTTTTTCCTCCTAAAGATTTACAGACTCGCTCATAGACAGATGCACACGCGTTCATCTTCATATATTACGGAGCAATAAATAGCCCAACTCATTCTAGTTAACAAAACAGTCTCAAAGTAAATACACACAGCCCCCCCCCCCCCCCCCCAAAAAAAAACCTTCCTTCTGTGGGGCTGAGAGTGAGGGGGAGAAGGGAGGGCGGGGCATTACTTATTCCGTTTTTGAGGAAAAGTTATTTCATTTTTGTTAGACATATTCCTTCATTTTAATCTTTGGTCTTGACTGGGTGGTAGTAGCCAGTCCAGCTCCCACTTAAGTAGGTAACAGTTCGCTGGAGTCCCTTCAGCTTGGACCAGCCCCTTCCTTCCACTTTCACACCCATGCACACGCCCCCCCCCCCCCCACACATATATATATATATATATATATATATAGTCTTGGAAGTTTCTCAACCATTAAAACTATATTAAAAAAAAAAAAATAAATAAAAAAAAAAAACCTTAAGTCCCAAGTCGTTCAGTGGAAAATCACTCATGTAAGTCAATTTAACTTTTTCAGTTATTATATTAGTTTGCTTCTAACATTATTTAAGGGATCATCAGTTGTTTACCATGAAAAACTGTTTCGGGAATTATATATATACATATATATATATACATATATATATATATATATAAACGAAAAATATGTCCTATAAAGTTATGGTCGACTAATAATGCGATCTTCTGCATCAATGTGTCACTTAGGAAGTGAACGACTGAGTAATGATGCAAATGGAATAAGTAACAAATGCTGCAATCACCTACAAAAACAATTACATACAAAATACATTAAATATTTAGGTGATAAAAACCGTACATATTTCTAGGCAAGGCATCATAGTCCAGGGGTAAAACGCTAGACTATTGACATCAACATCGAAGGTTCGATCCTTGTCTAAATTAGCCATGCTGATGACGGCTGTAAGCTAGAAACACGTGTCCATGGATTACTTTTATGTACGTATAACATTAATAAATATATGTATATATATTATTTTATATTTTTACTTGCCGAATTTCAAAATAAATTCAATGACAATGTTCTGACTAGCTTCATGAGCGAAGAATCCTGATAATTATGTGTTTAATCCCGGTTGTTCGTTTCTACGCAAAACATTTGTGAAGAGTTACATTGAATTTTTAAAAAAAAATTCTTCAAGTAAAAATATGAATAAAGACTTAGTCATCAGAATTTAAAATACCATTGTTAACCGTTCTTCCCCCTTTGTGTCCCTTTTTATATCCGTTTAAACTGTTTTCTACACTGTCTTATCTGATTTGTGTTATCCATATCCTACTTCCGTCATCCTATCCAATTTTCTGTATAACTGGGAATGTTAGACTTTATTTTCCTGATGCTGGTTGTTGGCTTCTAAGTTGGTGTCTATACCTTGTGCTGCTGAAGAGACTTGATATTAATAAAAACATATAACATCTCAGAAATGATCGTACACAAACTATTGTTTATGTTGAAGTCTTGGAGCGTAAATAAAAGATCATGTCGTAATTAAGTTTACCTAAGATCTATATTAGTGGAATACCTGCCCCAGGACTGGTATAATCAACAAATATAACATTAGCTTTAAATTTTAATGTTTTTTTCTTTCTTTACTTGAGATAATTAGGTATTCAAATATTCCATTAAAGTTCTCCTGTACCCTGCAAAGGTTGAGTTAGTAAAGAAGTTAAGAACATTAATTTTCCTCTCCCCAATTGACCAGTTGATTATGTTATTGTATATCTTTCTCTTGGTCTTACCGGATTCCATTCATCTAGTCTGGTGGAGTATCAAGCTAAGTGATGTTACTTGAGGTAACATGACTAGAAGAAGGTGCCCCATTCCTCGTATAAGCTGGTGCATAGCCAAACCAAAGAGATCTTATTTGGGCTTCGAATACTATGTTATTTTGAATATTTGGTCATGGTTTACTTGTAGGGGAAAGTATCCTCATGTCAGGTTTTCCTGAGAAACCCTTGTACAAAGAGACCGAAGACAATTGAGGATTGTGTCTAGTAGGTAATTTAAACTCTCTCCAAGGTATATATATATATATATATATATATATATATTCACCTTTTCGTTTCATTTTACTTCAGTCGAAGTTCTCAGAAATCAAGGGGTCCCTACCTGGGGCTAACACTTGATCTCTATATGAGATACATAGATATTCGAATATTCCATTAAAGTTCTCCTTTGCCTGTCAAACGTTGAGTTAGTAAAGAAGTTAAAAATATTAATTTTCCTCTTCCCAGTTGATTATGTTATAGTATATCTTTCTCTTGGTCTTACCGGATTCCAGGACAAGAATTCATCTAGTCTGGTGGAGTATCCAGCTAAGTGTTGTTACTTAAAGTAACATCACTAGGACAAAGTGCACCATTTCTCGTATAAGCCAGTGTATAGCCATACCGAAAATATCTTATGTGCTGCGAATGTTATTTTGAATATTTGGTCAGTTTACTGTTAGGGGGAAGTATCCTCATGTCAGGTGGTCCTGACAAACCCTTATATAGAGAGAGACCAAAGACACTCGATGGTGGTGTCTAGTAGGTAATTCAATATATATATGTATATATATTGTGTATTTCGGCAGCATTTTCTCATTTATGCAAACATTGTTAAAAACAGAATTCGTCTGTTTAATTATACCTTTTTGTATGTTTTCAATTTTTCTGATGGTCTTTTTTTGTATTAAAATCAAAAAAAATGAATAAATGTTCCATAGGTTTCACAAACGTTTTTGATTTTTCGTCGAATCATCCTCAGGTGTAAAAAGCAAATGAACAAAAAAGCTGGGTAAAAGAGAATTTTAAAAAGACAGTGGAGAAACACGCCTAGAACGTTTTCCGTATTCTTCCAGGAAGTCGTTGTCGATTTTAAATTTATATAAATATTTGGTTCTTCTGCAGAGAAGGGGGCCACTGTTTCGATCGATGGCGGCGGAAACTGCCGACTCCTTTTCGGGCGAAAACGTGAGCGACGGAAAGAAATTTGATTTTGGGGAAGATAACTGTTGAATTGACAATTGAGTATAAGTTAAAATTATGAACATTTATTTATTGAAACAAATTAAACATTATGTACAGCAAATAAATAAATAAATTAAACTTTGATAAACATTTGAAATTTAACAAAAAACGAATTAAATAAAACTTTGATAAACATTATGTACATCAAATAAATAGCAAACTTTTTATTGAAATAAAAAAAAAACGTAATAAGTAAAACTTTGATTTGAAAAAAAAAAAAAAGTAAACAATTGACTGAACGATAAATGTGGAAAAAAACAAGTTTTTTACAGGGTATTGACTGAATGATAAATGTGGGGGGGAAAAAAGTTTCGCCACACAAATCCATCGCCTTTATTGCTCTCTGGGATGAATCTCATATCAGCGCCACATATACATGTCTCGGCACCTGAGATTAAATTATGCGCTTGCAAAAAATCAACAATTTTGCAATTATCCCCGAGTAAATGCAAGAACTCTTCAAAGTTTAATCGGTTTACGTCCATTTCGTGAAAAAGTAATTAACCCAATATTAGTTATCTCCCCCAAAATCAAATTTCTTTCCGTCGA
This sequence comes from Sepiola atlantica, assembly GCA_963556195.1. NCBI lineage: Eukaryota > Metazoa > Mollusca > Cephalopoda > Sepiida > Sepiolidae > Sepiola > Sepiola atlantica. The sequence goes on along the minus strand of OY744534.1, from coordinate 4,337,955 downwards.
TCACGATTTCTCCTGAAGAGGAGTCGGCAGTTTTCGCCGCCATCGATCGAAACAGTGGGCCCCGTCTCTGCAGAAGAACCAAATATTTAAATATAAATATATATATATATATATATATGTGTGTGTGTGTCTGCAATGCTAGTATGATATAGCGCTTATAATTTTTATAACTAAATTTATTTTTTTTCAGGAAATCTACAAGGACCGTAAAAAATTTTCAAAAGCAGTTTTTGAAGTGGCTTCGTCAGATCTGGTGAACATGGGCATCTACGTGGTGAGCTACACGTTAAAAGACATCAGGGACGATGAGGTAAGCCCCCACCCCACTAATCTTTTGTCAGCTTTTTGGCCCCTTTGCAGGGAAATTAGAATACATCCAAACTCTTAGGAGATTCCATTTTTTTTTTTTTTTTTTTCATATTTTTATTGCATTCAAACAACTTTCTGCCGGTTGGTCTCGCTTAATATTGAAAGTCAATTTATAATAAATATGTATTTCATATAACCACTTCCAACTGTGATCTTACCTCTGCCCCAACGCACTTGCTACTAACAGAAATTATAGCGCTTATATATTTTCTTTGTTTACATATTTTCCATGCTACTGTCTAGAGAACTATTTTTTATAATAGAGTATTGCTTTACACTAAGTGGAAACTGGTATTTTCCCCTACATGCATTCAGAATTTGTAGTCCACAATATCGAGATGAAGAATTCAAATACATCAGAAATTTACTCAAAACATTGCAATACCCCACATATTTCATATTAAACTAAAAAAAAAAAGCCCTACAAATATTTTCCAAAAAGAATAAGCAAAAATCAAAACGGGAGGTAGCAGTCGGACACCCTTTCCCTATATAGTGTCGCTGAGGGGAGAGGTCAGTTAGTCCCTTTCTAAATGCTTGTTTATGCCTTGTATATCTTTCTCTCTAGTTAGTTTAATTTAAATTACCTCCCATGAACAACAAATATTTTAAGAAAGGTTTAATAATTTATCCATTTTTTATTAAACCACTTTAATTATTACTGTTAATATCCACAAAAATATTGCAGATATATGGAAAAAATAGAACTAACATTTCAAACATTAATTTGTTATGAACTGTTTAAAAAATAGTTATGCAAATATGAACCATCCGAAGTTCTGTCTTGGCCATTAGTCTCTATGATATATACACTATTTCAAAATATTATGTTGTATTATTGATTTAAATAACAGTAACCCGTTTTGATGGTAATATAGGAGTAATAAATGAAAAGAAACTTTCGCATTTATTCATTTCGATATCTAGATAATTGCATCGAAACGGAACCCTGGAAATTCCATGGTTGTTTTATCTATTTTGATAATATTTCTGTTCAAATAATGTCGATCATGATTATTATTTAGAAAAAACTGACTTTCTTTCCCCATAAAACTAATTAGTTAAATAAACAAATGTCTTTATGTAAAAATTCTAACGATTTAAATCTTTTTAAAATACTTTCTTAAACATATATTTAAAAAAAAAAAATGAAGACCATTTTTAAAAAAAATTTATTTAAAATTATAACAAAATGTATTAAAATAATAAAAAGAATGCAAATCGTATGTTTTTAAGTCTAGCTAAACTGGCATAGTGACAATTTTATGTATGACAGTTAGATATGTAGATATTTTTAAAATGAGAAATATCTTGTGATATTTTACCCAAATAGTATTTTGCATTTCATCTTTGGCGGTCGGGCAACCTCATTTGTGACGTGCAGATTGTCCTTTTTCAACGTGTTTTTTTTTTTTTTTTTGTCTTTCTAGGGGTATCTTAAGGCATTGGGCTTGAAACGAACTGCTGAAGTGAAAAGAGATGCCAAAATTGGCGAAGCTGAAGCCAAAAGAGATGCAGGAATCAGAGTAAGATTTAACTTTCACCCCCCCCCCCCCTCTTTTCCCCCTATCACTTCCTCTCTCCCCTCTTTTTTTCACCATCACATTTTTTTTCATTCCCCACTTGTTTCCCCCCCCCCCCACACACACACACACACTTTTTTCCTCTTTTTTTCTTTTCTTTTTTTTTCTTTTTTTCTTTTTTTTTCTTACTTTGAAATTTAAAAAAAAAAATCTTATACATTTATTTTTCCTATCAATTGCCCACTTTTCTTCCATGTGAATTATGCCTGGAAATTTTTATTTTTTTATTTAAAATCTAATTTGTTGCATTAAAGTGGAAGGTCCGAGTGGAAACTGACAAAAAAAATCGTTCAGTCGTCTTTTGCTACTAGAGCTAAATACTACAACTCGAAAAATCTGAAAGATCTGTTTAAAGACACAAATCTCACCAAAATCTTAGACTTCATCAAAGTTGGACTGTTCAAAAAAAATTTAATCTTAATTTTTAATTTTATTTCTTTATAATATAAAATAATTAACATACCTTGAAATTTCATTTGACAACTTTATTCGACATTAAATAATCCATCGATGGTTGTTATGCCGTAAACCAAACATTGATGTTATTGTTTTTTCTTTTCCCTTTGCAAAACTCAATCATGTTCTGCAAAGTCAAAAATAAGACAACAATTTTCCTTTACAAAACAATCAAACCAAACCCCGTGAATAAATAGTTGAAGATATAAAGAACTTGAAGCATAAAAACTTTTACCAAAATGACCGGATTTGGCATTAAATAACCTGAAAAGGGTTGATATGCTGTAAAACAAACCAACCAACTAGAGCTATAAAATTCTAATGGTAGCTCATGTGTCAGAATGATGCAAACTAGGAAAAACATATCACATTACCAGTTCGTTTTAAAACTTGATGTCTCGTGCCTTACCCGTGGAAAAAAAAATTAAAATAAGATATATCCAGAGGTGGAGGAGGATTTACATTTTATTTTTATTTTTTAAAGCAAGTTGTTTTTTGTTTTTCTTTTGTTTTTTTTACACATTTTTTTGAAGAAAAATCTCTTTTTGACCCCTCCCATCCCAAATCTTTTGCAACAAAAGAATCTTTGAATTGTAAAATGCGAAACTTTTTCTTTTAGGAAGCTAAAGCTGAAGAACAACGGATGGCCGCTCGCTTAGCCAATGACATCGAGATTGCGAAAGCCCAGAGAGATTTTGAATTGAAGAAAGCTGCTTACGACCAGGAAGTTAATACAAAGAAAGCCATGTCTGATATGGCGTACGAACTGCAGGTAACAACAACAACAATTTTCATTCTCTCCTCTCTTTTTAGATCGACACATCACATCGCATCGCAGCACAATAAACACACGCTGTCCACTTGATCCCACTTAATCTTGAATTCAACCTTCACCTTGATTACTGCGACAGCTATTTTTCCAGGTTGTTTTTAATTCTTTCTATTTACTTGCCGCCCCACGAAGACAGTTAAACACAAGGTTGATTTTTAATGTGGGGAAAATCCAGCTCCCTAGAAATGGGTACTCTGAATTGGAACAAAAATTAAAATTACCTCAGTCTAGAAATCCTTCTCCTTGACTGACCGAGGACAGAATAGTCAGTGTAGCATCAGAACAGATTCTACACTTTGCTCCTAGCCAAAAGGCCAACTTTATTGTATCGATCTATATACTACTAAAACTATGGATCTTGTTTGTCCTCGTGCACACTGGATGACGTCACAAAGCAATGTCCTCCACTAAAGCAGGTTTTTGTTTTTTTCCTTTGTAAAACGCAATCATGTTCAGCAAAGCAAAAACAAAAACTACACCCACCCACCCTAAATTATTGATGGATTGCAAAAAATATGAAAAAAAACTAGAAAATACTTTAATGAAAAGAACCTAAAAACATTATTTGAGAAAGTAACACCTTACAAAATTTTGCATTTTCTAAAGAAAATAAACCTTTTGGAACTCATCTAAAAGTTCAGTACAAAAAAAGACAAAACAACCAAAATTGAAGTTAGGCCCTAAAACGGGGGCAACAAGATGCATCTAACCTCGAACAATTAAAAAAAAATATGAAAGCTCTCAACTAATATGCCTATAAATGACTCAAATGAAAGATATTCCCTTCCACATTCATCGCATAAAATGACCCTTAGGGTTGATGTGCCATTAAGCAATATCTTACCTTAACTTTATTTCAATATTTATAGACTTAGGTATATGTATTTAGATATATTATATATATGTATAGTCATCCACAGACCGACTGTTTTGCTGTGTCACAGTTCTTCAGTGCA
>OY744534.1:4281259-4331259 GCA_963556195.1 Sepiola atlantica | reverse complement strand
AGTGCAGAGTCAACCTTTTAGTTGGGATACGTTTCTTTTTTTTTTTCTAATTTAATGTTTCTTTTCTCTCTCCAATTTCTAGGAACCGAATTATCTTAGAAGCTCAAGCAACATCCGAATCCAAGAAGGTAACCTTTTTGTTATTTAAGGTTTTTTGTTTTTCTTTTTAAATCTCTTGTGCTATACATGCGACTTAACAGGGGAAACCAGTTGAACAGCTCTTTCACAAGGCCTTTTCTCCTTTCAATCTTTTTTTTTCAGATAAATTAAGTACATCAATCGCCCCCACCCGCCGCTGATAGTGTTTGTAATTGTTCTTGCAGGGAATATCCATTGTCTTTAAAAACAAAAGGAGCCACTTCATTTAGTTTGTTCAATGTTTTGTGTCAGGTTATTGATTGACTTTGCCCGCACCTAGCAAGGGAAGCCCCCCCCCCCCTATTCTTTTATCTAGCTGTAGAAGGATTCTTTTCAAGGTTGATTCGTGTTTTTCTGAAATGGTTTGATTTCTAACTCAGCTACCCTTTTTGTCTGTGAACAATTTAATGCTTTAGTTTGTTTTTTTTACCATTTCTTAATAACACGTGTGGCATTCAGATTACAGGTGGACGCCTCCACCGCCCACCCGCCCTCCCCTCCTCACTTGTCTGTTTCTAGTTTTAGTTTAATCCACTGTGGAATTTCCTATGCTTTCTGTTTTCACAACAAAACGAAATTCATTTAATCTAATCAATAAATCTTTGCCTTACTCACCTTTTTTTTCTCTCATCCGTTCTTTTTCTTTCGGTTCATCAATACGCCCAACAGCTGCTTTCATTTTTTCTCAAACGTGAAACAAATAATAAATACGGCTTCATTTATTTGGATTATTCCGACTACTATTCTTATCTTGGTTGTTATTTTCACAACGTTTCGGCCAATGTAACCTCTGACCTTCTTCGGGTGTGCCTTTTCGAACTCTGGGAATCTTCTAGTCAGATTCGTTAACTCAGAATTTCGAACTGAACACTTTAAATCCATGAAGGTAGATTGTTCTTGTTCTATCAGCCACGATTGGCTAGCAGTGTTAATTATGTTATTCTTTTTATCACCTGTACTAAGTATTGAACCTTCAACCTCCCAAAGACTGTCACGTAGAATTGATTGTTAAGCAACACTTTTATCCATTACGAATTCTAGTATGAATTTTGGGAGGTTTTTTATTTTTTGAAAATTGTTCAAGGACAACGCATTGTCTACCCCACCAAACAGTACGTTCGTGATCAATTCTCAAAGTATAGCTAAACGAAAAATAAGTTATTCAAAATCAGCCGATGTTCCCACATTCAATAGATCTTATATATAAAATAAAGTTGCTTTTTTTTCCTATTCCTTTGACTCTAATAGGTTTAAGCAAATATTGGTCCTTGTTAAAAATAATTGTATTTGCAATCGATTTTTATATTTAATCCTGATCAATTTCTTTTTTTTAATCATGAATAAAAGGAAGGGAGGAATTTTTACTCCCTAATTCAGATGTACTCTACCCATGAACACCAGGAAATAAAATGAATGAGACCAATCTTTAAAGATTCACTAGTGAAAAAGAGGAAAGGAAATCTTGATTTGTCCTTTTCTTTTTCTCCTTTCTTTTCTTGCCTTTGGCTAATGGGTGGAGGTGTAGAGAGAATGAGGGAAATGCCACCTGTTCTGAATTTAATCAGCATTTGACTGAAAGAATTGATTTGGTGGTTGAATCGGTTAGCACATATAAAATCAGTTGTCATATGATGATGATCACTAAAACCGAAGCTGATTTGCCAAAAACGATTTTCATTTTAGTAATTTGCACTATTTTTCGTGAAACATTTATTTATTGTTTTCCTTTGAAGAAATGATGTCAATCAGCCTTTAGCTAGCTGGGTGCTGCCTGTTTCAACGAAACAGATCACAACATATCAATTTCCTATCTTGGTTGCACTGTTGTCACAAAAGCTTTTTTGTGGCGGTGAGCAGGAGAGGCAGCCGACTGCTGTGAACCAAGACAATTGTCCGCGGCGATCGAAGAGAAGACATTTGGTTTGCTGCTTGTGCAGAGGAGAGCTGTCGGCGTGAACCCAGAAACACAGTCGCGAAAAGTTTAATTTAATTTCTCTTTTAAAGAGGAAATGGCAGCGGGCGGCTTTGGCGTGGCTCATTAGCATATGTGAGATGTCGTTACTATAAGAAGCATGACAAAACGTGATTTTGGGAGATGCGTTGGGAGGTGAACGCGAACGAAAGAAGAAAGTGCCACATTTATTTTGGTGAAATGTTGTGTTGACTCGTTCATTTTTTCTGCTCAGCTGATTGGTATTTCATATATAAACATGTTATGTACATTCATTCCTCTACGATAAGTCAAATTTCGTCGCCTACAACAGTGTAAAAATTTGAATATCATAAACTCTATTTTTCTGGCGAAAACTGTGCACAAATAAAAATAATTGCCCAATCGAATTCTTTTAACATAACATTACTTTTATAATTACGTTATTTTCTGTAATTTCATTTTATTTGTGTGCAGTTTAGGGCATGAAATATGCGAGGCTGTGAATATTTACAATTCAGATCACATTTTAAAATTTTATGCTCTTGCATACTCGGTGAAAAAAAGAAAAAAACTACACAAATTAAATAAATTTTTAAACTTTTAAAGGTTAGGACCAGTTCCATTTGTTGTGATCTGCACCAACCAGACACTGGTCGATTTAAGATTTTTTTAGTCTTTTAAAATCTGAATGTTCCAATTTGATAAAAATCCCATTCCTCTGTCGTCTGGATCTGATCCAGTCAGATAATTTCAACTGCGTTTTCGTTTTGTGAATGTGTTTTGTTTTTTTTCTGTTACAGCTGAAGGGTGAAGCCGAAGCTTTTGCAATTGAGGTGAAAGCAAAGGCCGATGCCGAACAGATGAGACGTAAAGCCGTTGCTTGGCAATCGTATGAAGATGCCGCCAAGACTGATATGATCCTTGAAGCTCTGCCCAAAGTAAGTCTTAATGTAATAAATAATAAAAAAACAAACATCCCTAATGATGCTTAATTTTCAATGCAGTAACAGTTGAAGCAGATTTTGCACCCAATCTCATTTCAAAACAAGAACATAAATCAGTTGTGAGACTGTATATCTCCGTTTGACAACATAAGTATGGGCCTTACTTCTCCATATTGTATGAAGTATTCCCGAAGTTGATAACTCAAAAACCGTTTATCTGATAAGACTGAACTTTTGCTGGTTACTGTTATCAAAGGGCGTCGGATCCATCCATCAAATTTTTGAAAAATCGGAAGTTGAAATTCCGTCAAAATTTCGATCTTGACCGAATCTTTTAAGGTCATATAAGATGCGGGATTTAATTGGCTACAATATGGGTTAAGAAGCAAGTATCTACGATGACCAGAACCAAAGTTATTGCCAAAAGTGACTTTCACGTTTTCCTTGACTTTTGACCTCGATATTGATTTTAGGGGAGCAGGGAGGGGGGGGGGTCTGGTTTCTCGTTCCTGTCCGTTTCTGAAGATCTAAAAGTCCCTGGTCCTAGGACTGAACAGAACCATATCTCAGCCTGACAACAACAAAGCCGCTGTCTGACTGATAGTCGAGGACGTATCCTCAACAGATAGTTCTGATAAAAACAAAAAAAACTGATACAAAAATAATGAAAAATGCCCAAAACGTAAAAAAAAAACATTAAAATCTTTGTGCCATTATTATTGTTGTTAATGACAAAGATTTTTATGTTTATTTTGGTTTGGGCCATTTTTATTATATATGTAATTTTCGTTTTTATTATATATGTAATTTTCGTTTTTATTTAAAATTTTTTATTCTTTCAATATTTTAAAAAAAAATTTTTAGATTGCATTTATAAAATAACAAAAAAAAAAGTTGACTTCGGACTTGAAAAACCGGTTTATCTTTTTTAGAATCAAAAAGTTATAAATAAAACATAGAATATATATATAACTTAGAATATATATATAACTTTGTAATATAGCAGGAAAATCCCAGCAAAATGTTCGATTAATTGAGAATTAAAGTTAAAAATTAAGAGCGTAATATTTATTTATTTTGGGCAACAGAATGACAACAGAAGCTGAAGAGAGATGGATGGCTAAGTCCTTCTGTGCTTGAAACCGACGGTACGAATGCTGTACTAATTTTTCTGTACCAAAATAAATATCTATATTTATAGTAGAAGAATATTTCTTTAATCAGTTGAGTGTTTAGGCTATCAACTCAACAGCCGTGGGGATTGAATTGTGCATAATTGAACCCATTTGAACTCTGCATAGCTGATTCCATAGCCTGTATCCACTTTGCCAATAATAACATCTCCCCTCCCCTCAATTCCTGCCGGTGAGTCTTGTTCTTTGTTTTTTATATTTGTTTTTTCTTGTTTTCAGGTTGCTGCTGAAGTTGCTGCTCCATTGGCCCAGTGTCGTAAAATAACAATGGTCTCCAGCGGCAAAGGTGAAATCGGTGCTGCCAAATTGACCGGTGAAGTCCTCCAGATTATTGAGAAATTGCCACATGTCATCGAGGGGCTTACAGGTGTCAACCTCATCAGTCAGGTGAGTTTTTTTTCTATATCTTTTTTTCATTTTTTTTTTTTTTTTTTTTTTTTTTTCATTTTATGTCTTCATTTTTTCGTCTTTTTTTCATTTTCATTTCATTTTTTTCATTTCATTTTTTTCATTTCATTTTTTTCATTTCATTTTTTTCATTTCATTTTTTTTTTTCATTTTTTTTTTTTCATTTTTCTTTTCATTTTTTTTTTTTTTCCATTTTTCTTTTTTTCATTTATTTTCCATTTTTCTTTTTCTAGCTTTGAATGGTTTTTTAATTTTCTTTTTCTAGCTTTGAATGTTTTTGTTTTTTTTATATATTTTTTCTTTTGTTACGATTGTTCGTTGTTTGGGGTGGGTTTTTTTAATTTTTTTATTTTTTTCAAATAAAATTCGTTTTCACTTTTAATTTGTAAGATCAACCTGAAGCAAAATAATTCAAATAGTTTCATATTTAGATTTATTCACATTGCTTTATTTTTATCTTTGGACTATTGTCCTCATTAAGGCTTATCTTGTGGTCACTTAGCAGTGAGAATATTACACATGCATAAAGACAACTTAAGATTACGAATGATGTTGGCAAACGTACAAGAAATAAGGCGAGATGATTTAGAAAAAATTCAACTTCTCGGGTCTGTTTTTAATTAGTTATCTCCAACATTATTTTAATTGAAAAACAAAGATCTGATGACCTCAGAGGAAGATTAAATCTGGAGAGTATAGGGGAAATGTGAAGAACAGGAGACTTAGATTGTATGGCCATGTTGAAGGAATAGATGAGTGCTTGGGTTAGATGTAGAACAGTTGAGGTAGCAAGTTCAGTTCAGAGAGGAACACATGGGAGTAAGTGATAAGGATGGATTTGATAAAGAGGGATAAATAAAAACCTGCTAGAGATAGGTTAGTTTGGAAGTAAATTTCTAAAAGCTGTCCAACACATGCCAGGACGTTAAACTGAATATGATGATGAAAGATCAAAAACTTTTTCCTATGCTCACATGGATATGGAAATGTTTTTTTGTGGTCATCATGCGTGCACAAATTGTGAAGGGATTTTTTTTTGGGGGGGGGGTGTTCTAACAATATTTCGGATTCCTTACAGACATTCATCCTGGGTTAGATGTGTTTATCACGCATACGTCACATGTTAAGTTAGAGTAGCCGTTCAGTGAGTAGTAACATTCCTGATTCTGAATTATTTCCACATTTTCTTAGTTTGATGAACCATAAAGATAATTATCTAATTAAGGTATAAAGCATCCATCCGTATCTTAGGATGAGGTATAAATCTTTAAAAAAAATTTTTTTTAAATTAGATAAAAAGTTTGAAGAAATTGCTGAAAATGAAAGTACACAACTGAGTTATTTCCCTTCCTCACGACTTGTTCCAATAACTTATACGAACATAAAGCAACAGAAGGAAGAGAAAAATTGGAACTGCTCCCTGATCAAAGACAAGGTATAACATTTTACGTAGTCAGAATCGGACATGCATATCTAACACACATACACCTAAAACGGAAGCTGCACCTCGATACACTTACTGCAATCAACTACTCAGTCAAACATATTCTCATCGACTGCACAAAATACAGGAATGCCTACAAGAAATGGTATCATGCAACAATCACTATTATACTGTCTCTGGGATGTGTATGTTTTGTAGAAACGTCCAAACAGCTAGCATAAACTCTTATCAACAATCAAAACTCTGAGGCATGGTATATTTTGAACACAGGTTTATTGATTATTGACAAAGGTAAAACTAAAAAAAGAACAGAAAACATTGTTTCAGAAACACGTAAATACAAAATGAAGACAAGGCTGAGACGAGGAGTTTAGTAAAACCTAAAGAGAACCGTAGACTAAATGATTTAGCAGAAACGATATTTTAGCGTAGAAATGAAGATAGAAAGTGAAAAATATTAGGTAGGATCTCATTTACGAACAATAAGAAATAAATGCTTTCATGTGGGAAAAAGTAAATAAGATACGCTAAATATAGAAATAATATTAAAAAATAATATTTTGCAATGTCGGCACACGTAGCTGTTAGTTTTGAAGGAGACAATCTGGCGTGTCCGGAGTCAGTTCAAGGTTGCTGCCTGAGCCGATATGATGCGAAACCCAAAATCGGTAATGAGCACTATTTAATTCTATTCTTTGAAAGAAGAAAAACAATATTTCTTACCAACGATGCTCAAAACGTTAGGATATTTAAAGAGACAGAAAACTGCACCATAAGGGTCATGAATAAGGCAGCTAAATAGATCAGGGACATGCATCGGAAGGATCTTTTCAGTCTGATGGAATCCCCTAAGAAAAAAGGGCTGGCTAAGGGAGATAAATGCTCGAGGACCTATTCTACGTTAGACAGAGCAACTTTGCTGTTGGAAAATGTGCCGACCTCACAATTAATAAACGACCCGAACAAAAAATCATTTCCAGCTTCTTTCATAGAAGCCAAAGATACAATTATATAACTTTGCAGAATTTATCGAATTACTATTTTATAAATATAGTATGGACACAAAATGACTTATAGGGTTGATGTGCCGTAAAATAAACAATCTCAATACATTGAAGTAAGAACGGAAGTCTTGCTGTCAGGTTTGAAAGTTTTGTTTTAAATTTTATTTTATTTTTTTTTTTTGTTATAACATTTTTACATTCTTTAAAATTGTTCTGTTTAAGGTTAATAATTTGGTCGCGTTTCAGTTGGGAGTCGCAAAACGTATAAAGTTGAAGCTCTTAGCAACAATTCGTCTTTTTTTTTTTTCTGTAATTTTTCATTTTGGTGTTTTAACTTTAAATGTTCATTTTTTGCCTGACCATTTTTCATCAAACATGGCTTTTTTTCTTTTCTTTCTTTTCTTTCTTTTCTTTCTTTTCTTTCTTTTTTTTCTTTATCCTTTCCTCCGAAGCAATTTTTCGTTTCAGTTTCTTGTATCGTTTCTGTTCATTTTTCTAATAATTCTTTGGATTATTCGGACGACTATTCTCATTTTGGTTGTTATATTCACAACGTTTCGGCTGATGTAACCTCTGACATTCTTCAGGTGAATTTTTTTCGAATTTAGGAACCTTGTAGCTGTACTTAGGAACCTGGATGGAGTTCGAATTAAACTTTATTTAATCCGTGGGGGTAGATTGTGACCATCCCCTCAGCCATGATGCGTGTTGGTGGTTACATTGGCTGAAACGCTATAAATAGAACAATCAGGATAAGAATAGTTTCAATAATAATCCTCATCTCAAAGTTGCAACACATAATTCTTTTAGAATTTTTTTCAATAAATCTTTTAATTTAAAAAAGTTAATTTTAGTTTTTATTTTAATTTTATGATAGTTTATTTTATCCCTCACTCATCCATGATTCTTTTTTTTTTTTCTTTTTTTTTTTTCCTCCTTTGGTCGAAAATGCTGAATTAATCTGAAGTGTTTTAAAAAAAATTTTTTTTTTAATTTTTTGTTTTATTACCAAAGCAAAAATGTTTTGTGATTTTATTATGAATATTCCTGTAACTGCTATCATCTCCAAACAGTGTCTTCTGCTGCTGCTAGACTTAGGACCACGCTATCCTTTGGGGGCTCTTTTTTTATTTTTTGTTTTATTCATTTTTTTTTAATGTATTTTTATTTTATCATTAGTTCGTATTCTTTAAAGTAAAATCATCAAAAATTACATTTGTGTTAGTAACGCAATACTTGTAAAACTGACACGCTCACAATTTGTTGAAATAATTGATTTTGCAAGAGAAAATTAAATTTTAAATAAAAATGGAATTATAAATTAAGTTTTGATTAAATATTTCTATGGAATATTTAAGCAAAGTAAATTATTTTCTATGCAGCAAATAAATTAGTTAAAAATGTCGCAAATTTTCTATGCAGCAAATAAATTAGTTAAAGACGAATATTTTTGAACTAATTTAATTTTATAAACATTAATAAACAATTATGTATTAAAAAAATTTAATTTTTTTTTACCCCAAATTAATATTTAGAAAAGGGTCTCCCAATTTCATTAAGCTGTAGGCGAAAGTCTGGCCCAGAATACAACTCCATTAAATGTTACTGTGTAAAAAAGGGATATCACGATATCAATATATATATATATATATATATATATATGATATATACCCGAAGGTGACCTTAAAAAGAAATGTCACTCATGAAAGCATTAATAAAATTCACAATCCTTTCTGCAGTACAATCATATTCGGTAAAATTTAGCGGCATGCGGAGAACACTGTTGATCATGTCATTAGTAGGTGGTATGATTCTGAATGGGCTTTACACTCGCCGGACTTTAAACCCCCCCCCCTCCCATGGAGTTATCTCAAAGATAATCTCTATGAAAGCAATCTCCAGACTTTTCCTGAACCGAAGAGAACCATCACAGCCAAAATCCTAACCCTTGACCATCACGGCCAAAATCCTAACCCTTGACCATCACGACCAAAATCCTAACCCTTGACCATCACGGCCAAAATCCTAACCCTTGACCATCATGGCTAAAATCCTAACCATTGACCAAAATCCTAACCTTGACCATCACGGCTAAAATCCTAACCCTTGACCAAAATCCTAATCCTTGACCATCACGGCTAAAATCCTAACCCTTGACCAAAATCCTAACCCTTGACCATCACGGCCAAAATCCTAACCCTTGACCATCACGGCCAAAATCCTAACCCTTGACCATCACGGCCAAAATCCTAACCCTTGACCATCACGGCCAAAATCCTAACCCTTGACCATCACGACCAAAATCCTAACCCTTGACCATCACGGCCAAAATCCTAACCCTTGACCATCATGGCTAAAATCCTAACCATTGACCAAAATCCTAACCTTGACCATCACGGCTAAAATCCTAACCCTTGACCAAAATCCTAATCCTTGACCATCACGGCTAAAATCCTAACCCTTGACCAAAATCCTAACCCTTGACCATCACGGCCAAAATCCTAACCCTTGACCATCACGGCCAAAATCCTAACCCTTGACCATCACGGCCAAAATCCTAACCCTTGACCATCACGGCCAAAATCCTAACCCTTGACCATCACGGCCAAAATCCTAACCCTTGACCATCACGGCCAAAATCCTAACCCTTGACCATCACGGCTAAAATCAGAGCAGTGTCAAGAGAGGCGTGTGTCAGTTATTGACAATTTTACGCATTGTATCGAGGTGTGCTTATCATTGAACAGCAACAAAACAAACTGTTGGAGATTTAGAAGTTAAACCCGGTGGACAAGTCACATAGACCAAAATGTATTTTTACCGAATATGGGTGAATTGCAGAGATTTGAATTTTACTACTGATTCCATGTGTGGCATTCTTTTTTGGGGGAGGGAGGAGGGGTACCCAATGATGTCTTTAAAATTGAAAAAAAAAAAATGTATCACACCGGCAGTTAATATCTTAGTCCGACTTGCTCTATTGTACTCGTTGGATTTTTAAAGTTTTTAATTACATTGTATTTTTGTGTTTCAGGCATCCTGTTGATCAAAGAGGCATCTTTTAATGAACCCCTGAGAAATGGCTACCCATCAAGAGTAGGCGCAATGTGTACCATAGTTTATTGAGACAAAATCAGACGAATAGACTCAACAAAATTACAGAACAACGTATGGAAGAGATCCGCCATCACGTTCGTCAATTTATGTACAGCACAAGAAACGTATGGAGACTATGAAAAGGTTTCTCCTACACGATCAATGTTTTCCTCCGATGTTCCAATTGCACACTGCTTTTTCTATTTCACGCCGTCCCTTTCTCCGTAAGTTTCTTGTGCTATGCACGAATTAACGGACGAGGTAGTGGATCTCTACCATATGTTGTTCTGTAGTTGAGTCTGTGCATCAAATCCTTCACTCCTCACAATCAAACATTTCCATAGAAAAAAGGAATCTCGTGCACCAAAACTTAACACGCTGTTCAAAAATGTGCCGACCTCTTAAATAATATATGAAACAATTTCAAATAGAATATCACTTTCAGTTTCTATAGGAGAAACCAGATATAATTATTCTTGTCAGATCACAAAAGTTAAGCGATTTTGAGCCAAGCTAGTACCAAATGGGTGACCATTTTGCTGTATGTAATAAAAAAAAAATAAATAAATAAAATAAAATAAAAAAAAAAATCTCTTCAAAATAATCTTGTACAAAAATGCGTACAGTTTTGGCACAAAATGATCCAAAGATGGTTGACGTATGGTAACCCCCCCCCCCACGCACACACAAAAGTCAAACCCTTCCTCACTGTGGTAGGGGCGGTGGCAACGTAGTAGTGTCACAACTATTGCTGTGGTAGACAGGTTTGTCCCTAAGCAGTATTAGGGACGCAACCCAGCTAACTAGGCTCTGGTAAAAATTCAGGGAGTCTGCATCAGGATGCGTCGTTCTCTGGTCGTCTATCTCCTGCGTGTGGCAAGCAGAGATGTGTTGGGTGCAGAATAGCAAATTAATGGAGTGAAAGTGACAAGATTGCTTCTGCGCCATTTCTTTGTGGTTTTTGGCCAAACTTTCCCCGACTTCACATGCAACTGCTGAGCCTTGCTGCTCTCGGTGTCGGGGATAAAAACCTACGATCTTATAGGTTAACAACCAACAAGGAAAACTTCATGCAAACCAGACGATTCTGAGGTTCGATCTTCGTAACCACTATGCAGAAGTCCGACTTAACAACAAAGATACAATTAAATAATTTTCTCCAGAACCTATCAAATAACGATTTCATAAATACACTAGAAGAATACCCATCCCAGGACGGGTAAAATTAATTCCTGAACAAAAGTTTTGCACCAGTTTTATGTCCCCCTTACAAAGATTAAAATCAATATATAATGATACTAAACCTTATGTCTAGAATCCTTATTACAGTGTTGATAAAAATCCATCCCATTATTTTGATTCTAAAAAATGTCTAAAATATAAGGCTGAAACTTTAGGGGTCTTAAGAAGAAATTGAAATTCAGGGAATCTTGCTTAATTGATTGATAATCATTAAGACACCAAACTGAAATTGAGAAAATACTTATTAATTGATGTCTAATACCTATTGTTAAAATTTTTTTAAATCTGAGGTCTCTGAATTTACACAAAGGACTTCCACCCCCTTTGCATAAAACAAAATTCAACTATAGGCTACATTTGGACCCTTTACTCAAAACAGCTGTTTACCAAAAATATGATAATCGGTTAGTTTAGGAGTGAATACTGTACATATAAATTTATAAAGCTAGAGATTGTATAGCACACCATGACTTGTAGGGTTGATGTGCCGTAAAACAAAAAATCCCAATCCAGTTTTTTCTCAATAAATCATAATACATATCGTCTTCTCTTGACGGGTAACCATTTTGGGGAGTTCATTCAAAAGATGTCTCGAAGTCCAATCGAACAAGTCGGATTAAGATATTTTTCGATTGCTTTTGTAATACATTTTTTTTTTTTTTTAATTGGAGATAAACTTTATGGCCACCCTGCATATATAATTTTTTTTTTTTAATTTATGGGGGCTTGGGTGTCTGAAAGGAGAATACTTGTAGTGTTCTTCTTCTTGTTCCGTTACGCAAAGACCGTTTGTTGACGCCTCGTCTTTCTCTGTTGTTCCAGCTGCTCAGTGCTGAAATGAGCTTCCCCCATCGAGTAAGGGGACAACAGCAGCCACAACTACCATCACCTTTAAAACAAGAATGAAGACTCAACACAAATGACGAGAGAGAGAGAAAAAAACTTTAAAAAAAACAAACTAACAGCTTCCTACTACTACTACTACTACTCCGTTGACCAACTCCCTCTTCTTCTTCTCCTACTCTTCCATGGTATATTCTTGACCCGGCTCTTCTTCGACATTAGATGTTAGTGGCTAACGTGATTCTCTTTACTCTCAGTGTCGTTTTGATGTTGTCCTTTTTTTTTTTTTTTTTTTTTTTTTTTTATTTGTCTGCAGGACTGGATTTAGGCCTTAAGAGAATTTGGGGTCCCTTCTTTACATCCCTAGATTCGTGTTTTTGTTTTCTTTTTCGTTTAATTTAATTTCTTTCTGAATTATCTCGTACTCTGTTGAAGGAACAGAATGTTTTTGTTTTTTATAATTTGAGGGGGGTTAGTTTTCTTGAAGCATTGCGTGTAATATGTATATAGAGAAGTCATAGAAGGTTATCACAATGCAAGAAATGGAAATATGTAGGTGTTGAGAAGACAAAAACGGTGATTTAAAAAAAATTAAAATTTCGGTGCTTATGTTGATTAGCGACCTATGAAAAAATTATTTTTATATAAAAACAATAACATATACTTATTAAGCATTATATTCTTACTCACTGTACGAAAAAGTAGAAAAAATTATCCACTAGAACTTTAATTACAAGTATTTTTCCATTCTGCGTATCATAACAGCGATTCGTTCAGTAAGCCTCCATCTTGTTTAAGATTTCAAGAGCAGATAACTGAAATCTTCTTAAAAAAACAAGATGATGGCTTACTGAACGAGTCGCTGTTATATGCAGAATGGAAAAATACTTGTAATTAAAGTTCTAGTGGATAATTTTTTCTACTTTTTTCATAAGCCGCTAATCAGCATAAGCACCGAGATTTATTTTTATTTTTAATCGCTTTGTTTTTGTCCTTCTGAACACCGACATGTTTCCATTTCAAAGAACGCTATACATTAGTTTGATCGTCCATTGATACCTGCAGTTTTGCAGAAGCACTGGAAATTCAACCGACAATTTCCAGTTTTTCCATGAAATTACAGGTATAAACGGATGATCAAATATCTGCTCTTGAAAACGTAATTGAGCACTCTTGTCAATTCTCCTATACCCCTCACCCGAGAAAATTCGAAACTTTTACCCCAATGGGACCACTTTAATGACCAGCACTCAGATCTATTTATTAAATCCATAAAAATGTCGGATTTATTAATCCATAAAAATGTTATATTCAAGGATGATAGTGCTTCGCTTTTTAATGGAATTCCGCTTTTTAGTAATTTGGAAAAAGCTGAATTCCGTTTATAAAACGATTCGTCTTCCGCAAAATACGCCTCAGTGTCCAATGTCAGTTCTTTATTGGAACCAAATTTCTTTCCCTGAAGCATTCTTAACTCTTTCGAGTCTGCAAATAGCCAGTAGTCGGTGGGGGCCAGATCTGGAGAATAGGGTGGGTGCAGAAGCAATTCGAAATGCAATTCAGTTTTGCGATCGACTTGTGACACGATGCATTGCCTTGGCGAAAGAACACTTTTTCTTCATTTGTGACCTTTTTTTGACGATTTTTCTTCAAACGCACCAATAATACGATATAATATTTTCTATCGATGGTTCTTCCTTTCTCAAGATAATCGATGAAAAAAAAATAGCTTGCGCATCTCAAAATATGATGGCTAAAATCTGGCCTGCTGATGTTTGTGTTTTTGGTCGCTTTGGACGGCTTTCACCTGCTGCTGTCCATTCAGCTGACTGAGTGAAGTGATGGATCCATGTTTCATCCATTGTCACATATTGATGCAAAAACTCCTTTTTAATGCATTGAAAGAGTTGAAAACAATGCTCTGACTCGTCAACACGTTTTTGATCGACTGAGCAAATGCTGCACCCACTTTGAACACAGCTTTTTCTTTGACAAATGTTCATGTAAAATGCCTAATTTGCATAACTAGGTTTTTTTTTAGTTTTTGGAAGAAAAATTGACCAGAGTGCTCAATTACCAGAGTAATAGATAGCATATTCAATAAGATATATTTTCATATTGGATTATTTCATACCATGTGTTTCGTGCCACAGCATTTATCAATGACGCATCAACTTTGCCTTCAAATCAAAGGGAAAGTTAATGTTATTGATAAGTGCTGTGGCACAAAACCAATAGTATGACATCATCCAATATATGTATATATATATATATATATATATATATATATATAAGAGGTAGTTTGCTTGAAGCATTGTGTGTAATACGTATATAGAGGAGTATTAGATAGCTATCACAATGCAAGAAATGGAAATATGTCGGTGTTTTGTTAGATTTGAAACACCTACCATTTGACAAAGAGGTCTTCCTCGAAATAGATTATGGAACACGGTCACACATATTACATCACAGTGTTGAAGTCTTGCCTAATCAAGTAAGATTTGCTATATAGGAAAAAGAAATTATTTAAAAAAATATTTTGAAAAAATATATAAATTAAAATCACTTGTTTTTGTCTTACTTCTCAACGCCGACATATTTCCATTTCTTGCATTGTGATAGCCTTCTAATACTCCTATATATATATAATAATTAGAAACTATTCTAGATTTCAGACAGTTCTTTCTGTCCATTCCAAAATGGAATGGGTTGAAACAATTGTCTGATAATAAATTGTTTAGGGATGAAATCTGGAATAGTTTCTGAATAATTATTATTATATTACATTATGAGCTCTAGTCGTTTTATGCTATTGAGCTACTACATAAACTTTTGTGTGAACTTAAAGAAATTTATGTAAAATATATAAAGGTGTTGTAGTTTACTTGAAGCAAAGTGGGTAGGCAATGACAATGCAAAATCAGGTTGAAGACACTGTTTGATAGAAAATCATATTAGGCAAAAATAGATAAAACAATAATATTGATTAATTTAATATTTACCTAATGTACTGTATCAAATCAAAAATAATGTCTGATGTCCAATTTAAAAAAAAATTATATTTCGAGGTTAAACCTCCTTCTCAAAATGGTACAAAATCTCTTTTTGCCTATAAACTGGAAGCAGAAGTGTTGTGATTTATCTTTTGAGCAGTTCTGCAGAAAATTATTTAATTTCCTTTTTAATGATTGATTAGTGTGGATACATGTTTTAGTAATTTACTTTCTATTTTGATGTATGTATTTATTGTTACTTATTTGTTTAATATTTATTTTTTGTTTTTAATTATTTTTTATTAAAATATTCGTTTGATTTGTTGCATAAATTTCGGCATTAACTTGTTTAGGGAGAGGGGTTTAACTAATCTGTTGCTGTATAAAAATTGTATTGTCTCCCTTGGTGGAAGAAGATTTTGTATTCTGATAGGTATTATGTTTGGGAGTGTGTGTGTATATATATATGTATATATATATATATATATATATATATATATATATATAAATTTGAGCATGTGTGAATTGTTTGCATAAGTGGATTTTGGCTTATATCTCGAATGGATCATCTGTAGAATTACTGCACTAAAACCCCTTTCTTCGTTTAAGAAAGAAAACCGCCTGTTCTGGTTTATGGTGTTACGCTACTGACCCACCTTGACTGAAGAGTGAGAGCACGCCAGCACTGCAGATGCCTGTTCTTGGTTTATATACTTAATAGCATCGCTTTTTCCTAATTGTCGAGGTGGCTCAATCGGTTAGCATGCCGAACATACAGATGAAGGTTGTGAGTTCAAGCCTAATCCGGGGCAAAAGTATGTTTTGCCCCAAAATGAGCTTTCAGAAATGTAGTCCACGTAATTGACAGAAATTTAAACCCTGGACGATGCCAGGTCGGCCGGCTAGTGTGTAATAAACTTCCCATAAAGTAAAGAAAGTTTTCTCATTCCTTTCTACTCTCCTCTGTCATGCTAACTTTGCTGAAGTGATGAAACAATTCTAACCTACTTTCACTATAGACAGATATAACCTATGAATGAGGCTACTGTCAACGCATACACAATCTCCTTTATTTAAAATTTAAAAATTGAAATTGGTGAGAAACTAGCAAACTAAATATCAGGTTGTAACAAAAGTTCTGTCTCTAATTTAAGAAGTTGAATAAAACGATTAAAAAAAAAAAACCTTCTTTATTTGATTACAAGCAAAAAAACTACTCTCCATCCGCCAGCCATTAATCTCGTTCTAAGTGATCTTTTTAAATTTATAACTTACATTACATATCTTTAATATAAATTTATTGTAATTTTAAAAACTACTAGTTTCACTTTAATTACTTTTAATATCGATCAAACTATTGCACATATATATATATATATATATATATATATAGGCAAAATAGAAGAATAAAATTACCAAATTAATAACACCAAACATAAATTTATTATAAACTGTTTAAAAAATAGTTGTGCAAATTAGATATGCAAATTGGTGTTTGGGTCTTTGTTCTCTACTATATATACAGTATTTCAAAAGACTAGGTTGTTTTATTGATTAAAACAAGTGAACCACTTTGATGGTAATATAGATGAAAAAAAACTTTTGCATTTATTCATGTAATCCCTAATCCCTGTTGTTCTCTCTTGCCTCTTTCCATCTGCGAATTAGATTTGTAATATTCCTTTCGATTTTTAACTGAAAAAAGAAAACTAACTCATTTTAGATGCCTTCTCGATTTGAAGTAGGTTTTAATTCACTGAAATGATTTCATGTTTACATTTTTAAAGCGGTAGTAATCTGATGAGAGACCATGGAGAATATGGTGGGCAATGCATTATTTCACAAGCATTTTTTTTTCTAGATCATTATCTAGTAATTTATGTATTACCCACCATATTCTCTGGAAATCACACCAACAGATTACCACCTCCTTTAGAAGTTTAAACATTTTTTAGCAGATTATGATTTCAAGAAATAAAGTAACAAAATAAATAAATAAAATTCCTTGAGTTTTGAACGGAAATTGCAGAATTTTTGGAACATGACGATAAAAAGCTTAACAGATGGAAATAGTTCATAGAGAAGAAAAATGACAAAATCTACATCTTTCTAAAGGATAAGTATGTTCTTATGTGTGTATGTTTGCGGGCTATCTTGCTTGTTGCTGGAGCTCAACATTTTGAACCAAGTGAAGGACTTAGCTGTCGTACAAAGCTAGATCTCTATATTATCCTTCATTGTATCAATACTCCTTCAGACAATGACACCTGTTGAGATGTGTGGGTCTGTGAGATGTGTGACCAGACTCTATTGTCAAAGGCAGGTCTTGTCAATCACATGGAAGCATTTCATCTACAGCTGTTTCTTTCCAAAACAAGCGCAGAATCACAGCTTGTCGTACTCTTAATGCACTAAAGTGTGTCGATCAGCTGGTGACCATAAACGGAATACGAGGGTGCACGATGATGGAAGTTTTGTACCTTCTGGATGGACCCAGGCCTATAATCGACATGAGTGTCAGGTCTGCCTAAGGATATGTAATCTGTTGGCGAGACTGAAAAGCTATCTGCGGGCCCATGAACGGGCATTAAAGAAGCGGCACTCGTCTGACAAGACGTTGCAGTCATCATAATTATGTGTACAGGATTCACTCCTAAACTAATTAACCGATCACTATGAATTTTGGAACACAACTACTAGGTGTAAGGCATCCAAATGTAAGCTATATTTAATTTATTCAGTTTTATACAAGTAGGTAAATGGGGGAGTGGAAACTCTTCATGAAAATTTAGATACTTCCGAGTTCAGTGAACTTTTAACAATAGGTATTAGACATCAATCAATAAATATTCTCTGAATTTCAGGTTCTTTGGAGTGTTTTAAACAGTTATTAAGGGCATACCATGGGCACAACCTCCCATTTGCAAATTCAAATATATCGGATTTACGTTGAATTTGATCCATAGTAAAGCAAGATTTCTTGAATTTCAATTTCTTAAGCTTAAAGGCCTTAAATTTTAAACATTTTTTAGAATAAAAATCATTTAATGGATTTTGATCAAAATTAGAATAAGGATTCTAGACGTAAGGTTTAGTATCATATCTTAATTTTAATCTTCATAAGGGGACATAAGTGGTACAAAACTGTTCTTTTCAGGAGAATTAATTTTACTCATCCTAGGACGGGTATTTTTCTAATTAACTATAAAATTAATCTAATATTGTGTTTTTGAGGGATGGCGGGATTATTTATTACATCTTAAAAAAAACGGACAAAACTTTCCTTACAACCTCATACTAAACGGAATGTTATTATAGTCGTTGTAATTTTTTTCAATGAAAATAGTTTCAATTTTCTTTTCTTTTTTATTTTTCAGACGATGGCTTCCTCACGAGCAATGGTCTAAAGAGCAAAAGTCCTCCAAAATAGCAGACTTGATGACAATGTTGTCACCACTTTTTTTTTCTCCCCACCCATTTTTTTTTCCTCTCTTCTAAACCAAGACGTTTCTAATTTTTTCATCCTGGTTGAGTTCATCAACTTATTTTTCAAATGCTCAATATTCAATAAGTTCAAATCAATGGAACCTTTTTGGTTTGCAACTTCGCGTTTTTTGAAAAGTTTTTTTTTTTTTTTTCTGTTTTGCATGAATCATTCCTTCACCCCCCCCCCCCCCCCAAACAAACAAAAAATGTTAATTTTTCTAACCTGTTCCGATTTTCATTGTCTATATACCTTCGAAGATTTAATTCTTTCTTTCTCTTCCTGGAACTTCTTTTTGTTGATGCCGAAGAAATTGGTCAGTTTGGCATCTGACAAAACCGCTTTGAACATTGATAGCATGTTTTGAGTTTTAACACATTTAAAAAGAAAACCAAACACTTATCCATTTTTTTTATTTTTTATTTTTTTTTTTTAAATGGATTGTAGATGATGTGAATGTCGTTTTTCTCAAAATGTTTGCGGAAAATCCACAAAAATGTCATTTCGTGTTTGATTTTGTTTTTTTTTAGTTTGAGTTATCGAATGTTAACTATTCTGGACTTTTATCGAAAGATTAATAAAAAAAATTCTCAAATTCCCCTCCCATCTATATACACACACACCTGAGTTTGATCATTTTGTTTCCTATGTAACAACTTGTAAAAAAAAATGGTCCCCAACTCCCAATGCCTTAGTTTACTTATGTTTCTATTTGAATTGCCTTACGATAAAAATTTTTATTTTTTTTATTTTTCATTGGTTATTTTGAAAATGTTCATTTGTTTTTTTTGATTTTCTGTTTACGGTGGGGGCTAGAGAAACCTTTTGTTTGAGAGTTGCATAATTTTCTTTATCCTTTATACAAAGAAAAGAAAATAAAAAAATTAAAAGGGTATTGAAACATTGTGTGCGTGTGTAAGAAATTTGATCATTAAAAGTAGTCAGTTTGGTATTATGTTAAAAACACTGTTTGATAGCGAAATCATACAAGGCAAAGGTAGATAAAATGACAAGATTGAAGGATTCAATAATTATTGATTAAATATTTACCAACATATTGAATCAAAAATAGTTTTTTTTTTGTTTTTTTTTAATGATATTTAGAGGTAAACCTCCTTCTCAAAAGTCTGAAATCTATATTGAACTCGGAGAACGTTTTTCTGCAATCTTTGCTTCGTATGATTTTCTATCAGTGTCTTCAACATAATATTACATTGTCTCTACATTCAATAATCAAACTTAAATAATAAAAAAATAAAAAATATGAACGCCCCAATCTCCCCCCCCCCCCCCATAATTTTTTTTTTTTTTTTTTTTTTTTTTAAATTCTTGCTGAAAACCTGAAACCATTTTCTTCAATTCCTTTCAAAGAAAGAAAGAAAGAAAGAAAGAATTAAAGCTTTTACTTTTTTTTACGTTCCAATTTCTCATTTTGGAACTTTTCTTCGTTAAATTTTCATATTTTACTCGACAGTATTAAACAAACAAAAACTAAAAACCCTAACGCAGCATTTAAAAATCTGAGATTTCTTGACATCTCTTCCCATTCCCCCAATATATTTCACTCGACTCTTCAACCTCTCCCCTCCCTCTGTAAAATATTTTCTTAATCTATTATCTAAGTTTGGGTTCTTTGATACGACAGTGGCGCAACCAAAAATTCATCTTTACTTTTGGTTTAGGAACACGAATGAACAATATACTTGACTTTTGCCATTAAACATTAATTTAAGCTAGAAATTACTTTTTAATCGTGAATTTAAGACTTTAAAATCGCTTTTGAATTTTGAACGTCCATGATGTAGAGTGTTGACCATTTTAAAAAAAAAGAAGATTTTTTGTCATTACAAGGAGCGTGGAGGCTAAGTATATACTATCATGGCCATTCGAAAGTTAATTTGGAGCCTTTTATTCTAGCAAGAAATTTACTTTCTATTTGTCAGTTTAAAGTTAAAAGAGCAGTCAAGTATTACGGTTAATTTGTGCTCCAAAACCAAAGGAAAATGTTTTTGTTTTTTACTGCTGTATCATTGAACCAGTTTTTTTTTCTCTCATTTTCTCTGAAATTGAAAACTTGTTAATAATTATTTAGCAACTTGATATACAACTTTTGTTTCAAAGGGAGATAATTAACGACTTTACATTTTAATAAAGTAGCGAGATATATATTGGTTGGTGGATGATGACAGGGTATCGTCTGACCTGCTATCATACATATGTTAAAATATACACACAGACTAGTAAAAGAAACCTAGAAATCGGAGGAGAACCAAATTAAGACGGCAGATCTTGAACAACGAAAGTGTTCAATCTCTTATAACATAGAGCTATATCAATAATAAACGGTAATGAAATGTACTTGGCTTTAACATTGTACTGCAGTTTCACAGTATCACCTATTATAAGAAATATTTCTGATGATAGGTGATACCGTGAAACTGCAGTTTAGTACATTTTATTTCTACATATCTCTCTTGCACACATACAGGGTGAATCAAAAGTAATCGGACAGTCGACACATTTTAATTCCAATAAGATCCATTGGTATTTCATTAATAGCAATAAATTTGATTATTTGAATTGAACATGTTTTGACTACCCGGTTACTTCTGACTCACTTTGTAAATATAATGTCGATCTTGCAGATTTTGAATAACAGTTTTGTGTTATCTTTTTGCTGCGTGGCGACATTATATAATGCAGGTCGAGATACTTGTTGGGAAAGAACAACAAAAAAAAAAAGGAATATGGAAGGAAAAAGATTACAAAAAAAAAAAAAAAAAAAAAAAAAAAATCAAATCCTGTGAACGTTGATGACTGGGACTGGGTATCTTGTTCGCTTGTTAAGCATGATTATTTCAGGGTTTGTTTTTTCTTTCTCTCTCGCACACGTCCCTGTTGTTACGATTGAGGTAATGAAAATCTATGACCTCAATGGCGACAACACGTGCGCGTACTTTCCTTGACCATCGACATTGACAGTTGGCGTTTTCATTCCACTCGCATCGGATGTCCGATGCAACAGTCAGAGAAACTGGCTGATGTCTCTGTGCAACAAGAAGAAAACCACAAACGCATGTACAGATGTTTTTTTAGTTTCGTGGGCAAATGACAACTGACCAGTGTAGATGGTTTAGTCCAGAAATAGCAAAATGAAGGCGGGAGTCTGGCCTTTCTCTCTGAGGCATCTTAAGAATGGGTCTGAGCTGTTTTTTTTTCCTTCCTATGTCCTATACCTTTTTTAGAAATTTGAGATTTAAGCCTAAAAAAATCCGCCCCCCCCCCCAATTGTTTTCATGATCAAAATGTCTGCATCATCAGCAGCAGCAGCAGCAGCAACAGCCAGGTTTGGTATTTAAGTTGCTGTGAGTCTCAGACTTCAAGGTGGGCAGCGCCAGGCAATGTCTCACACCTTCTCTCCATGCGGTCGATTGCAAAGGATTGATATCAATCATGCTGCATGCAGTCAAATCACTTCTTACACCCTCAAGCTAGGTCTTCCTCGGTCTACCAGGGTGCCTAGGGTGTCCAGACATGTTATCGAGTTAATGTAGGATGTGCACACTGTATGTGGCCAAATCACCCGAGACGCTGAGCGCATAAGGCATCCCAAATCCCACTAATACCAAGTTTCTGGTGAAGCAGGTTGAACGGATCTCTTCCTCCAGTTTTCTGCTGCACATACGATTATGGCATTGTCATTACGCCGCAGCTGTTGCAGATCAGAGGCGTTTGGGACTCTTGTCTCACTGCCATCCAATTTCAAAATTCATTTTGCAGCTCTGGTCAACTCTGTCAAATACTGGAATTTTTCCAGCATCTTCTAATCCGTCTCGCTCACACCATCAGATATATTTTTTGTTGCTTATCTTTTTTGTATATCGAGTTGCTGACATGTATTATATCTACATCTAATAACATTTCTTTAAAAAAAAATCGCTTTGTTTTTCTTATTTTTTTTGTGCATATGCCCTTTAAATTTTTATCAAACATATCTACTATATATATATATATATATCTACATATATATGCATATAAATGTGTGCATGTGAGTTTATATTCTTCAAAATGTTTATTTATTTTAGTTTTTATTTTTCCTAGAAAATGAAACTTTATTTTATTCATTTTTTTTTTTCTTTGTTATTTTGTTCTTGTTTATTTATATTTCTTTTATCGCTTTGTAAGGGTTTCATATTAACGGAATAAAAAAAACAACAATTTAATGGTGACTTTTTTTTTTTTTTTTTGCAAAATGGCGATTAAAGTGTCTGCTTTCTTCTCTGTCACCTCCTCAGCCCCCAACCCTCTCCCTGGTAAAGTCCCAGGAGGCCATCCTTCCTTCTAGGCATTTATCTCTGAGGAATGGAGGGATATGTTTATTGCTTCAGTCTCTCACTTGTGAGAGAATTACGAGGAGGAGGGGGGGGGGTCAGGCTATAATTTTGTAAAGTGAACCTGGCCTCCTTTTTGACGTGCTGGACCCCCCCCCCCCCCCATTTAAAAAAAAAAGAGAAAAAAAAGGGACCTTATGTTGCATCTTGCCATCAGTGAGAGAAGGCAGATAGATCCCTTTTTCCACTTTTGATCCTTCTCATCTGTCACCCTTCCGACCTTTTTTGGCTGTGTCCCTTAGTTTTTGTAGCGAAGATAAAATCGTTTTGTGTGTGTTATGCAAAGTTTTTGGAATTAAGTTTGTAGACAACAGGGTTAGGATGTTAGCACCGTTAGGGTGTGAGGGTTAGGGTGTTAGCACCGTTAGGGTGTGAGGGTTAGGGTGTTAGCACCGTTAGGGTGTGAGGGTTAGGGTGTTAGCACCGTTAGGGTGTTAGCACTGTTAGGGTGTGAGGGTTAGGGTGTTAGCACCGTTAGGGTGTGAGGGTTAGGGTGTTAGCACCGTTAGGGTGTTAGCACTGTTAGGGTGTGAGGGTTAGAGTGTTAGCACCGTGAGGGTTAGGGTGTTAGCACCGTTAGGGTGTTAGCACCGTTAGGGTGTTAGCACCGTTAGGGTGTTAGCACCGTGCAAAGAGATTTACCGTGATGTTCTTTAATAAATTTTTTAAATCTAAAAGATTAAAAAAAATTTTTTTTTTAAACCCAACTGAACTTAACTTTCTAATAAAACAAATTAATAAATCCCTAACTCTTATGGCTCGATATGTGCCGTTTTCGTTTCCATGGAGATGTCAGACATGCTGGGTTCGAAGACAGTGATCTTATAGATTGGAGGCGAGAATTTATGAGAGAATAAGTGAATGGTTATACCAGAATAGCTCTATCTCTCTCTCTCCCCTTCTCTCTCCCCTTCTCTCTCCCCTTCTATCTCTAAAGTGAAAATAAACATTTTAAAAACATTTTTTTTAATTTATTTAAAAAAAAAATTAAATTTATTTTTCTTAATAGAAATATAAAAAAAACGCTGTAATAAAGGTCTCTCTTTCAATACTTTAAAGATTTTGCAATAAAAAAATTGGTTAATTTTCATGAGAAAAGAATATGCTACTTAGTATTTTGCATAAGAGAGTAAGTAACTACAATGAATGGGTTTAGGTATTGCAAGAAAAACATTAGAAATGATGTGTTTAAGCTAATTAAGTAATTATCTCTATTGGCAAAAAAACATTAGAAATTTTTAAGCATAAATAATTTGATTTAAATTAATGCTAAATATGCTTTGCCTACTTTTTTGCGGATTATAAAAAAAAAATAATTTGAAAACTTGGGGCCTTGTTAAATTTAGTATAGGGGAGAGATGACTTTCTTTCAAACTTTGATATAATTGTAAACGGCAGAAACTAACTTGGCACAAGGCCATTATAAGTTGAGCTCTTGATAAATTAGCACAATAATCAGCTTTTGCTACAACAAAAGAAAAAAATACCTTTGCATAATTTATTTTCCCTGTTTTTTATTTTTTAAAAGTTTTAAATCGGCTTCTTTACATTTCAAGTGCCTTAACTTCTCGCAGTGTCGCACTTAGAATTCAGATAGCAAAAACTAAAAACTCTTTAAATGCAGGAAAATCCAAAAATAGAATATTTGGTTGGCAACTAAGTTCCCGCCATTTTAATATTTCAATTTAAAAGGTAAAAAAAAAAAAAGAATTAATTAATAATTTATTCTTTCTTCGCAATGTTCAATAAGATTTTCAATACCTCGTTGGTAGAAATCAAAAAATGGTGGTCGTAATTCATTTTTCTTGACATTTTAATGATCTGAAAATAAACACAAATTAACTTAAATTTTAACTTAAATTAACTTGAAAAAAAAAAAAAGATTACAGAATGATTTTAAAATAGAATTTTTTAAAACGCAATACATTACAAAATGTACAAAAGAAAATGGCGGGAAGTTAGTTGCAGGAGAAACAAAAAATAAAATTAAAAAATCAACTAAGAGTTTTGTGATAATAAATGAAATCCTGAAAGATGAGGTACCTCGTTACGACATTCGCATTTAAAAAAAAAAAATTTTTAAATAAAAAAAATAAAATAAATAAAGAAATGGATCCATTCACTAAGATGTATTCATTGAACCTGCGCATTCAGCGATGAAGATGCGGTTTCAAACTTATGCATGACTGACGGACAGACACAGCATGTCATGCGACCTTGCTCAGGACCGCCATGATTCGGGATGAGGCTCGTTACGATACTCTTAAAAACAAAACATATTCGTCCATTCAATCTGCGCATTCTCGGAAGAAGATGCATTTTCAAACTTCAGCGTGACGGACGGACAAACGGAGTGTCTTGTAGAGATGTTTTCACACATCTGAAATAAGCCGCGTCTCCGATTCAATTGGTGCGTTCATTAATAAAAATGCTATTTTAAACTTGAGCGTGACGGACCAGCAGACGGTCATGAATAACTAACTGAACCTGAATTTCCTTGGTAATCTTTGCATTTTTATTACGAATAAATCTTTAAAAAAAAAAAAAAAAAGTTTACTTTTGAAATAACGTTCTTAACGTTAAAAAAACGAACGGACTTTTCCACTTTTCTCGCCTCTTGGACACCTTGCTACACTCCCGCAAGGATTAGCAGACTTATCTCACAAGCTGTTGCCGATATCCTCAATCTTGGTGCTCAATTAATCTTGTCCTTGTGCCAGATTGATTCCTTAACTGATAAATTAGCTTATATCAAATAAAAACTTGTATGTTTCTCGGCTATACGTTACTTTGGTAAA
Source organism: Sepiola atlantica (assembly GCA_963556195.1). Lineage (NCBI taxonomy): Eukaryota > Metazoa > Mollusca > Cephalopoda > Sepiida > Sepiolidae > Sepiola > Sepiola atlantica. The sequence goes on along the minus strand of OY744534.1, from coordinate 4,305,348 downwards.
TACGTACTGAATTATTTTTATTTACATTCAGTTGAATATTTAGTGAAAGAAAAAATAAAGGAAAACTAAAAAGATTTTTTTAAAATCCTATTAAAAAATTCAAACTATTGCAGGATAGTATCTGTTCTGTCCTCAAGAGAAGGAGAAATCCTTTTTAACAGGGGCAATTTTATTTTTGTCCCAATTAACAATGTCCTTCTTTTGGGAAGCTAGATTTACTGCCTTCCTCCACATCTGTGTATCAATAAAGCTATCAGACAAAATTTTGTGTCTGTGTGTTTCTCGCCTCTGTTACTTTAATAAATACACATTGGGTTTTTGTATTATTATTAATCAAATATTTATTTATTGAAATCAAATATAAAATAAGGGAAAACTAAAACAAATTTTTCAAAATTCTGAACATGACTCGATTGTGAATTATTTTTCTCAAATCCCTCCACCCAGCAAAGTCTGCAGCCGTTTCTAATAATCTGAGATGTAATTCTTAATTGATCTTATTTCTTTTCACACCAATTAGGAGTAATGCCGAAGAGACAGGCATTTTTGTAAACGACTCAAAGCGATGAAAGAATGGATGAGTTCTTGGGTCAGTAGATGTAGAACAGTTAAGGTAGCAGGTCCAGTTCACGGTGGAAGGCCAAGGAAAACATGGGAGGAAGTGATAAAAATAGGCTTGAGAGAAAGAGGGATAAATAAAGACCTGTCCAGAGATAGGTTAGTTTGACAGTCAATTTCTTAAAGTTGTCCAACACTCGGCAGCATGTAAAACGGATGTTAAATCGATGATGATCGCCATTGGTTTCCTTCCCACATAAAAATGATCTTGTACCTCATCGTCCTACTTCGATGGGGGAAGAGAGCGACAGATTAATACTCATTAGACCGTTTTTTTTTTCTTTTCCTTCCAGAATAGTAGAACCTGTTTTATTTCTTCTTCTAAAGACCAAAAACTGTATTTGGTAAATGATTTTTTTCAATCTCTCAGCAATTCACTTTAAACAAATCAAGAATTGATCCATTGGATTATTCGGACTACTGTTCAGAGAACAGTTGTGGGAAAAGTAGTCCGAATAATCCAAGTTATCAATACTTCTCTCAAAAATGATTATACAAGAAATGTCGAGTTATCCTCCTTTGATAATTTTGTTATTTGCACCATTTCTCTCGACTCTTTTAACCCTAAATTAAAATCGAAGCTTATGAGTTATTGCGATGAGAATAAGGACCTATCACTGGTGTCAGATCCTGATTATAATATTTGTCTCGGAACATAAAGTTGCATCTGAATACAACATTTGTGACAAGAGTTACCAGAATATAACGTTCATGGCATTGTTGTCAAAATATAACTGCACGCTTGTGGAATTCTCTTCCTGCTGACTGTTTTCCTCCTACCTAAAGCCTTGGTCTTTTTAAGACTACGGTCAATAGGCATCTCCTGTCTTTGCGTTAATCATCTTTCATTCTTTTCAGCTCCTTACATCAAGTGGCTTCATGCCTTGTCTGGAGCGATTTCCATTTTTTTCTTCTCAGAATAGTAAACCCTGTTTTGTTTATTTTTGTAAAGGCCAGAAATTGTATTTGGCAAATGAGTTTTGAATTTTGACCATTTCTTTCAATCTCTTGGCTCTCAGCAATTCATTTCAAACAAAACAAGAACAGATTCATTCTGGGGATAAGTCCATTCAATCCTTCGGATGGGAAAGCCGCCGAAACTGTTATTTTACCAAACACGTTTAACATTTTAGGGGTGCACATAGATTTGGGAACACTTTCATTGTCTTTCCCATTAAATTTTACATGAGAATAAACTTTTAGATTTTATGTAGATTCTCTAACCTTTCTTTCTATAGGGAAAACACATACAGACATTGAGTTTTATATAATGATATGAGTTTCTTCATTTGTTGTCTGACAAGCCTTAAAATAAAAAGTTCTTTCTCAATTTGTGAATGTGTGTGGTGAGTTGGTTGGAAAAGATTCTCTTGGCACAATATCAAATAGGTTGGTGTGAGGTTTTTTTTTGTTTTTTTTTTTCTTTGAAAGGATTTTCCCAGCGTAAGATCAAACAAGGTGGTGAGAATTAGCTGGCTGGCAATCTGATTAGATTCAGAGGAGAACTTTTGTTACACACCTGCTTCTGCCGACATTCTGGTTATCTCATAATCCAGTGGTTGCTGATCCTAATCAAAGTATTTTCTCACACCTACAGACATATCACTGTCAGTGACCTTCTTTTTGACTCCTGCACATCGACCCTCCTTAACCTCCAACCTCCCATGGTCAAATATTCTTTGTGCTTGTCTGTGAATTTCAACACCAAAAATATCACAAAAGGTAAAATAAAAATTATTTTCTACTAGTCGACATTCAGTATATCGCATTATGTTCACTTTCAGGTTAATTATTTTTGAAAAGGTATGAATTCACTATTCCCCCCCCCCCCCTAGCTATGGGTTGAATAGCATTATTAACCTTGGTCTACTAACATACCAGTGACAGATGAGCTGCGCCAAGTACAAATATCTTTAGTGCAATGGAGGGATGCTTTTTATTTCTTTTCTTTTATTTAGATGGTGACTTTGTTACAGCCATATAAAAACTATTGCTAACAAGATAAAGATGTTTAATATTATTATTGTCAGAAAATTCAATCTGACCAGTATCGGGAGATGTGTGCGGAAGAGTAGACTTCGACAGTATTGCCATGTTGAAAGTTCTTGGGTTAGTAGATGTAGAACAGTTAAAGTAGCAGGTCCAATTCACAGGGGAAAGGGAAAGAAAACTATGGGAGGAAGTAATAAAAGTGGACTTGAGAGAAAGAGGGATAAATAAAGACCTATCCAGATATAGGTTAGCTATTTTTTTTTTTCTATTAAAATATTTATTTCACCATTTTTAAATATTTAAAAAAATACTCTTCTCATGACAAAAATAAGCGTTAGCTAAATATCCTTTAAATAAAAACGATGTCACTTAAGTCGACAACGAACAAACCTCTATTTATGACGTTTTGTTCGATTTTGGAACAATTAATTTTGAAATAGCCCAAAATTTGTAATTTTTGGCACCCAGTGACATTAGATGTTCCACAATTTTTATATATAATTACTCAATTTTATCTTAAGTGATTGGACGATCTCATTTTTTAAAATGGAGGTGTAATACCTTTTTTATGAGATACAAGTGTATTATTAAGCAGATTGCTATGACTTGCTGGATCTTTGTGAATTACGCTGCATTATTATTGTCCTTTGGTTTGTGTTTGTGTTGTCTTTTTGCGTTTGCAAATCATCTATTAATATCTTTGACTGCTGTAGACATAGCCAAACATCTTACGATTTTGAATTTTTAGAAATATTTAACATATTTTATGTTGTAACGATTAAAAAAGAAAAAAAATAGTCGTTTTCAAATTATGAAAAAATACTAGAGCCCCAGGGATCGAGATGTTTGTCTGGCAGACGACTCTTGAATCTTTGGGTCACAGTTCGTCGAGATAAAGGACCCCCCCCCTTTCTGAATTGACGAATCACGTCACAAAACAATGACGTACCCGGTTATCCCCCCCGGAAAAAAAAAAGAAACGATGACATCATCCAGTGTGCATGAGAACAAGCAAGATCCACAGAGTTTTCGTAGTAAATAGATTAACTCCCCGATGTATTAGGTTTGAGAATAAAACTAAAAACTTTATTAACATCAGATAAATATTAAATTGCTTTTTTTCTTTACGCCAGGGCAAATTCATTATTCCAAAGAGGGATTGACAGGTAATAAAGGTGCTACTAATGTTGGAACATGGCTATTATTCTTATCGTTCATTTGTATGGAAAACGAAGGACCAGTCTAAAATGTTTAAAGGAAGGGTGGATATTTTCAAAACTCAAAGAATATTGTTACCTGTTTTTGTATTTAAGGATTTTTAATGGTGAAATTTAATGTTTTGAATTTGATGTGTTTGGCTATATTTTTTTTTTATACTAATGAATCACCGCTTATCATAGCTTGAAGGCCACTCGAGGATAAGGGTTAATGAGATTGTCAGTTGGCGATGAAAAACACGATGAGAGAATTGGAAATGATGGGTGAAATGGCGAGAATTTGATTCTTTAAGTGGCCGGCCGTGCGACGAGAATTTGTTTACATTGGACTGAAAAACGACCATGTTGTATGCAGCCCCGCAGTATTGTTTTCCACAGACGGGAAATTCTTGAAAAGAAACTTTGTTGATGGAAGTTCCGTTTCGTTAAAATTGGTCTCATGCAAAATATCAAGCAAAGTGAAAGATTTTACGTTCAAGGATGTCGAAAGTGAATCCGCATGGAAGGACTTTTTTTTACCAGCTTCATTCTATTGTTGTTGGCATTGGTTTCCCACAATTCTTTTTAGAAGCAGGTACTCACATGAAGGACCACATGAAGGTTGCAAACCTCTATAAGTAAAAATTGTGTTTCTTGACCTCCAACTAGATTCGAATTTGGCTCGCCCACATTGTCAGTCCACGTCATTATTCACTTCTCTATGGCCACTTTCTGAATATATCATCGAAGTTACACTGAAGTCTGACTTACACGTCGTAGGAATCACCGAAACACGTGTCATCGATGAAAATACGGCACTGAATTCTGGAATGTGAAATCTTAGCAAAAGTCGACCAAGAACAACGTATGGTATCAAGGAAAATACTGCCTTTCAATTTGTGCAGGATGACGTAAACAAAATCTAGGCACACTTGAAATGATACGTTTGGATAAAATTGTTGGCACCCGATAATGTTAACGGATATGAGATGATGATCTCAGCGAGAAAAAAAACAAATGGTGGACGAATGTCATGCAGAAATATCGAAAATACCAAAATCAAATAAATTTCAATTTCGTTTTCTTTTGTTGTTTCGTTTTTTAATGTCCAAAATATGAAAGCAGGAAAAATGTTCCTTGAAATATTTTCGTCAATTTTCGAAATTTTGAGAAGGATCTTTTAGTGTTGCAATTGTTGGCAATTACTATGCCGGTCGGATTTTTTTTTTAATGGAGTGACAGACAAGAGAGGTACGCACTTGACATTCACGACACTCTTGTCGCTTTTTGGCATCACAAGAGGCGAAATCATAATTGGAAAGTTATATCAGATTTTCTTTGAAATCATTCTTTTTTTTTTTTTTAGATTTTTTTTTTTTTTATGTTAATGTGGATGGGACACAGTTTGTTAAAAAATACCCCACCCCCTCACGTGTGTGTCACTATTTTTTTTTCAGAACTGCAAAACAATTGAAACTATCCAATTGGTTTATATCCTAGGAAAACAAAAATTGTTAGAAATGCCAGGGTTTTTTGTGTTGTTTTTTTATTCATTCTGAAAAAAGTTTTCATTCTACAGAAATCATTTTTAAATTTTACTTTGTCCATTTTTTTTCTTTGAAATTTTAAAGGGGGGAAATTTTTCTTTTTTATCTTTTTCGTCCCCCCCCCCCCCTGCACATCTTTTCCCTTTTTTAATTTTTATTTCATCTTTCTTCTTAAAAGCTTTTTATCTTCAATATTCTGCTGAAGAAAAGTTTGACACAAGGCCATATATTTGGACCCCCCCCCCCCCTGTCCCTTCTGATCTACATCCAATGTGAACCAATTATTATTTTATGGTTTGGAAGTTTGTTTCTCTTCTTCAGTTTCTCTCTCTCATTTGAAGTGTTTTCATTGGTCCATTTTAAATTCGTCCCTTCTTTAAAAAAAAAAAAAAAAAAAAATTGGACCTCAAAAAACCAATGTCTCCACTGTCTCCATCAAATGTCAAAAATGTCCCAAATTGTATTGGGGAGAATTTCTTTTCACATATTTTCTGGATTTTGTTTCATTTATATAATTGAAAAACGCAAATCTTTAAAAATTCATGTTTTTTTCTTCTTTTTTAATCTTTTGACAAAGAAGAGTTCTACCTCGGTTATTTTACGCTTTTTCCAGCCGTTTCTTCAATCATTTTTTTTTATGACAGGGGCACGTGGTAACATTCATGTTTTCCTTTGATTCAGGCCCACATATGAACCATAATATTTGACTTTTGTCTTTAAATTTTAATTCAAACCAGAAATTACTTTATCATCTACAGTTTTGAAAGGCAACAATATAAAAAAAACGTTGTCCATTGTTTTTTTTTTTTTTTTTTTTTTTAAATAATAATGAAAACAAAATGGCTGATTGTCTATTATAGGTCTTCAAAGTTCGAAAGTGATTTTTAAGGCAAAGGTTAATATCAGGGTGACTTCCCCTCCTCTCCCCCACAAAAGAAAAAGAAATGCCACCCATGGAGTCGGTAATAAAATTCACAAATCCTTTCTGCAATCCAACCATATTTGGTATAAATAAACTTCAATCTATGCCTGACTTGTCCATCAAGTTTCAGTCATGAATGTTCAACAGTCTTTGTTTTATTGCTATTCAATGATAAGCACACCCTGGATACAACATGCAAAATTGTCAGTAACTGACATGCTCATCTCTTGGCTCTGTCCTCATTTTGTCTGTGATGGTCGTCCCCTTCTGCTCCGGAATAGTTTTGAGGATTGTCTTGATAAACATTATCTTTGAGATAACACCACAGATAGAATCAGATTAGTGTGAAACACATTCACATCTCCTACTGATGAGACGATCACCAAAGTGTCCCCACATATCAATGAACGGCGATAGAACAAAGACTGTTATGACTGAAACTTGATGGACAAGTCATGCGTAGACTAAAATTTATTTGTACCAAATATGGTTGTCTTGCAGGAATTATCATGAATTTTCGTAGCGATTCATTCCATGGGTGATTCCATTTGAGGGGTAGGTGTCATCCTGTATCATGGTTAATTTAGAAACATGAATTTTTTAACGTTTCCGCTGTCGAATCATAGAATTTTTTTTCCGTCACAATTTCTTTCTCATTCACTCTGTTTCTGAATCTTTGCAATGAAGCCCAATACAAAAACGCCAGCTGCTAAAACCAAAAATGCAAAACTGCACAATTCAGTGTCGTCTCCGGATGGTTATAAAAAAATCTGTATCTTTTTTTCTTGTCGTCTGATTGTCTAATAACTGCACATGTCTTTCTATCTCAAATTGTTTTCTTGTTCATTATAAAGTAACAAAGGTTCAATCTTAGCATAGTGACTGTTATAATATCTCGCCTGTTTTGCTCGGATTTTGCCCACATTTTGGATAAAATTGACTTTGCATCACTTGCTTTCAACGTTTATCCCGCAGAGCAGGGTCAGCACTGGACCACCCCCTCCTACCCCATCATACATGGCCAAAGGTATGGTCAAGACGAAGTCCGATCGTCTTGAGGTCTTGGTGTTGAATATCTAATTACCTTCTTTTTTTTTTTTTTCGACCGTCCTCTCGGTTATTTCTCAAGGCCTCCCTCTTGAATCCCATTTTTGCGACAGTGTTGTCATTAACAATTGTTATTAAATTATTGACTCGTATTTTAACAACCACTTTGTTTTTTTTTCTTCTTTTAAATTCTGTTAAAACTTTGTTTTTTTTATGTAAAACTAATCTCAAATTTTTTTTTTTTCTTTTCGTGCATAATATTTTAGAAGAAAAATATTTTTAATGTCATAAAAGAAATGACCGCCACCGATGAAAACAATTTTCAAGATTTAAAAAAGTAAATTAGAATTTTATTTTCAAGAGAACAAATCCAATTTAAAACCAAGAATCAATTTTATGCAAAATGTTGGTCGAAATAGGCGAGATGTTCCAATGGTCTTGATGCTACAATTGAACCGAAACAAATATACAATGCTCAATGTGTCTACCATATCCCAATCCCCCCCCCCCTGCGTCCCGCATCCTTGTCTATAATAATAGTAAATACTAACTGACACCTGGTGGACAAGTCAGGCTTAAACTGGAGTTTATTTGTAGCAAATCTGGTTGGATTGCAGAAAGGATTGTGAATTTTGTTACAGATTTCATTTTACACTCTGCCTCCCCCTCTCTGTCTCTCCCTCTCAAGGGGTACTCTTATAGTTTAATTGTGTAATATCAGATGGATTGGATTTTAAATATTGTGAGCTGTTGCCACTGATAGTATCGCGAAATATCCCTCTCTACATCCAGGCTAAGTTGTATAGCAGCTGTGTGAGGAACGTGATGTTATATGGCGGTGAATGCTGGGTTTTCGCCTGACTGTAATGCAATAACAGATCCATGATTCGATGGATCCGCAATGTGAAATCTGACCAAACACAACACATCAGGTTAGAGGATTTGCTACATTTGCCCAGCATAGACGTTATACTAAGGATGAATCGGTTACACTGGTATGGCCATGTGGAGCGTTCAATCTTTCTGAATAAATCATTGTAGAAGCATGGATATCTTGGATCGCAGGAAGGTTGGCCGGCCAAGGAAAACTTGGAAGCAAGTAATTAGACAAGACCATACAGAGTGGAATTTGGAGACTGCTGACCCGTGAGAAGTGGAGAGTGAACTTGCGTACTATAATTAAACGTCTAACCCATGAACAAGGGAAAAGTGACGTTAAAAGAAGTGTTTATATCATAAGAATAAAATTTCAACCATAATAGTTACAATGATATTTTCAGCAAACGAATTTGGGAAGATCCGATGAGGACAATGAATTCGATGCTGGCCCAGTTTCCGCTCCAGTTTGTTTCCGCATTAAATCTAAAAGCTCTCGATAGAATTTGTATCATTAAAATCAGAGGTTCCAAATCTTATTTAACTTGTGAATCTCCTGAGAGCTATTTTGTCGCCTGTGGACCCCATATATACATAAATAATTTTTTAAAAATCAAATATTTGTTTCTAGGTTCGTGAAAACTTACAATAAATGAAATTCTTAAAGTCTTAATTAAAAAGAAAAAGCGTCTAAATCAATGTCATAAAAAGCAAACATATTTGGTTTTTAGAAGGGGGTTCAGTTGAGGAAGGCATGGAAATTTTTAAATACAACAAAGATGCCGATCAAGATTGTCAACAAATTCATAATTTTTTTTCTTTTTTAGGAAGGAGGCGGGGTAAAAAACAAAACAAAAATTGTTTTTACGGTCTAATACTTTGCATGGATTTTTTTCTCTTTTCTTTCCTCTTCAAGCCAGATGCCATTTCCCAATTCTGTCGCATTACCTCGTTTTTCGCCTTTTTTGCGCTCGGAAATGGGCTGGGCACTCACAAATCCAACAATAGCCATAGCATTCTTATTTACGACAATAAAGATATATGCAGCATATTTCCAAAAGAAATCAAAGTGAATGAAAATAGACGGAAGAATGACTTCCTGTCTCCTTCCACCTCCCCGCATGTCCACTCGGTGTCTTTCTCTTAATTTTGACTTAGTTGAAAGTGATTGGAGTTGTTTAGGGAAAAAGTTGTTGTTTTGGGGGCTGCCCTCTTCACACACGCCGGAGAGCTGTGGCTCCCAGGATGGGAAGTTCATCTCGATTTCAGCTTTTTTTGCCATTGGCTACTCGCATCTCTGGTTTACGTAAAAATATACATGGTTATCTGCATGGGGTGCACAGTAATAATGGCACAGGTAAAAATGGCACAAGTGAATAAATAGGGGGAAAATGGCACACAGCAAGAACATAGAGCAGTGGTTTCCAACCTATTTTACCGGTGACTTCAATCATGCACCTCAAGACATGACTATTTTTAGTGTTATTATATATTACTAGTTGCTGGCTGTATAAGTAAGGGACAAGCATGAGAAATAAAGCTAGGGGCGAATTTATTAAAATTTAAGGTTAAGATTGATTTTTTTAAACTTTTAAATGTGGAAATAATTTTCTTTTAATTTGACAAACTTTATGTTTTCCCTTTTATGCATTGTATATTAGATTTTGATAAACTTATTGTGAGATTTTCGTCTCTATATTTTCCGATGTGCCTTTATTTCCTATTTTTCCACTTGTGCCATTTTACCTAAATTCATTATAATAGAGTAATTTGACAAAAGTCACTTTTTCCAATATTTCACATGTAAAACATTGGTTCATTTATAGAATAGGGACGCACTCGAAAAAATACTGTTTTTCTTTGGTTTAGAAGCACAAAAGAACCTAAATACTTGACTTTGGCCTAAAAACTTTAATTCTAGCCAGAAATTATATTTTGCTTAGATAACTTCAAATTCATTTTCGAACTTTGTACGGCCACGGAGAAATCATTAACAACAATATTTTTATCTATATCATTATATGTTAAGCCACGTCATGTTCGTACATACGTTATCACCTTTCACACACATTAAAAAAAATGAAATCGTCCAATTAACAAAGATGGTGATTGGTAATTAATTTGATGTCGCAAAGGGAAAAAAAATCCGAATTTACTTATTTTAAAATGAATTGTCCTCAAATCAAATTGTCTCGTTGACTAAAACAGTACAATTTCAAATAAATGCATTTCAAAAGGTGACATTCGTTTTATTGATTTGAAGAATATTTAGGTGACAATTATTTTTACTGTATTTAAGGAAGATTAAATTGCTACAATTTAAAATAAATTAAGAAGCAAGATATTCGTTTTACTTAAAGAATTTTTAGCTGACAATGACAATATTTACGGAAGAAGAAAGAGTCATTTCTTCTTAATAATGTTGACCCTGACAGACATTTATTATTTCAAAAGGAATATTATTTTTTACAGTAAATCATACAGATTGATGTAGAAAGCACCGGGGAATTTCCGCGGAGTCCACTAGTTTCTAATAATGGAGTTTGTTTTTGTAGTATCCGAGATTCGAAAGTGATTTTGAAGCCTTTAACATTGCGGATAGTAAAGTAGTTTCTGGTGTGAATCAAAGTTTATAGGCCAAGGATGGATCCATCTGTGCTCTTAAAGCAAAGAGAAACAGGATTTTTTTCAACCGCACCCCTATCGTATGAATAAATCGGACCTCTTTTCTCCCCCCCCGGATCATCTCCTCCCCACTTCCAGGTGAAGCTTTTTGCATGTCTCTTTCTTGTTATCTTATGAAATATATCACTGTTATTACATGAACGATATTATTAAACATTATCCTAAAGTATATTACTCTATTAATAATATTAATAATATTAATACTAACAACGTTGCTTTTACTGGTTAAGATTTGACCAGTTGTTTTGTTGTTTACTGTATATTAAACGCATGTCAAAACGTTTTTGTAACTTTTTTTTTTTTCCCATTAATAAAATTTTCCTCATCGGGCTGCGGTCTTTTTTTTTTTCTTTTAAGATACATCCATGCATCTTTATACGAAAAGAGTCTGTCAATCTGTCATGCTTAAATTTGAAATAAATGCATAGAAGATGCTGCCAAATCTGCTGCAAAGAAGATGGGTTTCCTCTACCAGGCTTCTTTTATGTACTAACGAGTCATCACTTATCAAGGCTCAAAGGCCACTCGAGGATAAGGGTTGATGAGTTTGTCAACAGGACAGTGAAACAACAACGTAAGGATTGGTAACGCTAGTTGAGACTGAAATGAGATTATTTAAGAGAACAGCTCAACAAGAATTTGTTAACATTGGACTTGAAGACGACCATGCTATAGTCAGCTGGGAAGAGAGGGATAGTTCTTGGAAAGAAACTTTGCTCATGGAAGTTTCGTTTAGTTTTCGGTTCACAGAGGGAAAAAGGAAAATTTTTTACAGTTGTTGTAGCTAGACGAGTTTTTATTGTAAATGTTTTACAGAGGGAACTCCAGAGATTGGAGCTCAGTCGAGCACCTACCATGAAAATAACGATAGAGTAGAGAAAGACTAACAACATATAGAAAACTTCTCACACCTGCCAGTATCCTATATCTCTCTAAAGCCACCATTCGCCCATGCATGGAGTATTGTTGCCACACATGTGCTGGTGCACCAACCACTTGTCTTTCCCTCTTGGACAAGGTACAAAAAAGAGTCTCTAATCTAATCGGTCTCGCATTGTCTACCAAGCTCCAGCCCCTGTTGCATCGCCACAATGTTGTATCCCTGTGCTTGTTTTACAAATACTTTCAAGGAATTTGCTCCGACGAACTAACTGCACTTGTGCTTCCTTCCCAATGTAAATATCCCCGAAAACCCGACTAGCAGCAAAATCCCACCCCTTCACTGTAGAGGTCCCCAGATCCCCCTTCTACTCTAATAACTTCTTTCTTCGGACTGCTTGCCTTTGGAATTCTCACCCTGCTCCCTGTTTCTCCGACTATTACACGCTGGTTCCTGAAACAAAAAATTGCATTTTCAAATAACTTCAACACTCTTGGATCAGTCTGAACAATTTAAAAAAAATTTATGAAACTGTCTGTGTTAATGGTTACAATAGCCATGCCTAAAGTAACCATGCCTAAATAGCCCTGCCTTGAATAGCTATGCCTTAAATAGCCATGCCTTAAATAACCATGCCTAAAAAGCCATGCCTTAAATAGGCATGCCTAAAATAACCATGCCTAAAATAAACATGGGTAAAATAGCCATGCTTAAAATAGCCATGATTTAAATAACCATGCCTTAAATAACCATGCCTAAATAGTCATGCCTTAAATAGCCATGCCTAAAATAACCATGGGTAAAATAACCATGCTTAAAATAGCCATGCCTTAAATAACCATGGGTAAAATAGCAATGCTTTAAATAGCCATGCCTAAAATAACCATGCCTTAAATAATCATGCTTTAAATAGCCGTGCCTAAAATTGTGTTTGTTGAGTCAAGAGTCTTAAGATTACTTCGGTAAATGCAATTGGTCTTAATCCAATTGTCTGTGAAGGAGTCAAGATGATTTGCTCGTCTGGTTTTAAAGGACGTGTGTGTATTGTTTGTCAGTTAATATTATGTAATGTAGCTCATTAAAACTGATTTTAGGTTGATAGATTTTGTTTTTCGTTAAGTTAATAGTCTTCTCTCTCTTCACGGTCAACTTGATCTCGGACAAGCACACAGAAGGATATACTGATTGAAGGCTTTTGGCAACCAAACTTTATTACTTGTTATTACTTCCTTCACTGTGACGTCACTGTTTTAACTTTCGGTAACCTACACCCAACGGTGTAGGTAACTCAAATAAGGATATTATTTGTTATTTATGGAAAGGCTTTCTTTTCCTTTCTTTGACAATTGTTTTGTTGGTCTTACAGTCCATACAAAGAGACCAAGTCTCTATAGAGGTTTGGTGATGTCCGGTCCAACTCCTCGAAGACTCAAGTATAATACTAAGAAATATTATGAGTAAGGGAAATGGTTTGAATAGGATTGGACCCCCCCCCCTTTTTCTACACGCCACTGAGTTGAAGTTTTAGCCGACGGATTTTTTACCTTATTTATGTAAGAAATTTGGCCCAAAAGTCCTTGCTAGAAAATAATAGTTGGCCAAAATATCTGCCGGTCAAACGTCCAATCCCAAAAACATCTGCTGAAAAAGAAATTAGATCAAAGTTTGCTTCCTTGACTCTCAAAAGTTCAACGTATCATTTAAGACCAATGATCTCAAACTTAAAACTAAAATGAATGTTTTCTTGCCAATTATTTTTTATGTAATTCCTCTTCCATCAACGTTGATTTAATTTGCCCGATCTAACAAATATCTTTATTTTTTTTAATTCTGTGTACATCGACTGTATTGAATTCAAAAATAATATTCTTGGCTTCTTTTTTTTTTTTTTTTAATTTAAACTTGCCCCTCGTGAACCATGCCCGAGTTTTTTTTAAACACATAAACAAACAAATAAACAAATAAATAAATAAATGTAAATAAATAAATAAAAAAAGAAATTCAAAGAACTGACAAACCAGAATTAAATTGGATGAATCATTTGTTCTTTTTTTAGTCAATTTTGGGTTCAAAGTCTCTTCACGTGTGAAAAAGGGAAAAATCTCGGCGAGGCATTTCCGGTTTGATCATTTTTGTTGTTGTTTCAAAGCCCGACGGCCACCATTCTTAACTGGATGCTCTCTTCCTTAAAAAGTGGGGGAAAGGGATACAATTCTTTGAAAAGATATTTTTTCATTTCGTCCCCCAAAAGGGATTAAAATCGAATTATGTATAGCGACGATGAAGATGAGCTGTTTTCCCTCGCCGCCGCCATTCCCTTGTTACCCCAACATCGGGGCAATCCTAATCTGAACAACAATCATTATCTTTATGGATCTTCCTCTTCCTCTTCTGCGTGGACCAAAAAAACGGGTGCAAAACTTATGCAAAGAAGTCCTCTCATCAAAAACGTAAATATTTTCGCTTTTTTTAATTTATTTTTTTAATTTGTGCATTTTTAGTTTAATAGTCCAAATCCGATATGGCTGTCAAATGTTACCAAAATTCAATTTTATTTTAGCGTTTCATCCTAAGCAAATTTGTATCCATTGAAGCGGTTGGTTCTTGAAATGACTGCCACATTTTATCGACTTGTTTCGTCGGCAATCATGCAGTATAGTTATCAGTCGAGATATCGAAAATTAGCAAAATATACAGTATATATATAACTACTTATTTCTTTCTCGATTTGTTCGAATTTTTCTTTTTTTTGGGGGGGGGGGGGGCGTGCCACCCGAACTTAGGGTTAAATGTTGGTATGTTTTTTTGGTAAGAAACGAATAATAAAATCAAACGATGTTTATTAAAAATTAAATTGAAATATATTACAAACAAATGATAATGGCGTATCCAATATAGCAAACACCCCAGCTGCCTGCCACATGGTTTGTGTGGATTTGGGGGTCGTCGGGCTCATCAAAGGAAGGCACAAGGATAATTTACACGGTGGACTAATCCGTAAAATCAGAAAACATTAATATTTGCACGATGGATTAATTTGTCTTGTCACCGCTTGGAAAAAAAACAGACACAAAAAAGCAACCACGCAATATAGTTAACACCTGAAAAACCGAAAACAAACAAAATATATAACATAACTTTTACCAAACGCATTAAAATTTAATGTCCTGTAAAGTTTCAATGTTTTGAAAATGTTAAATTTGGGGGCATTTTTAACGACAGCTAACAGAACGAAAAAGGGGTTTAAAAACAAACAAAAAAAGAAATGGGCAACAAATAAATGTTACGAAATGCAAGATAAGACTCTTCTAACTTGGATAATTTTCTACCAGTATTTTGCTTAATTTTCGTTTTTTGAGCGATTATCGAAACTAATTTTAGCCATTTTGTTTTCTGTTTTAACTAAACAGGTGGACACCAGGTTTGTTTTGAACAAAAAAACGCTTTAAAATAAGTTAAAACACAAATAAACTAATCGAGGTTAGTAGAAGAGTAACTTATCTTGCCTTTCGTAACATTTATTTGTTGCCTATTTGTTTGTTTTTACCCCTTTTTCGTTCGGTTAGCTGTCTTTATAAATGCCCTGAAATTCTTTGGAAGTCTATTCTGCAGAAGCAGCAAAAAGTCGATTAATAGATTAGAATGTCCTGCACGGTGACGATTGTATGGCCGAAAGTGATTTCGGACTTGGATTAAAGTTCATTCAAGTATTATGGTTCATTTGTGTTTGTTCATAAATGAAATGAAAGTATTTTCTGACCACGCCTCTGTCGTATTATTGAACTCCATTTTTTAGCCTGAAAAGAAGTCTTTTATGTATTTAATTTTTTGGTGCTTATCCAGATTAAGGGAGACATTCGAAAAAAAAAACCTGAGGAATATCTGTTTGATATACGTATTTGTCACGGGATGAATATATCCGATACCAAAAATCACGTAAATTAATTAAGTAGTTCTTATTTTATAAAAGAAAATTAAATTTTAACGTATAACATGGAAATATGGCCGCCATTAAGGCTTATTTTGAATTTCGGTTATCTCCCTGGAATAAGTCTTACTGTCGGGCGTATTTCCACGTTATTCATTTAAATTTAATTTTCTTTTATAAAATAAAAACTACTTCCTTTTGGCTAAGATCAAAGTGTAGTATCTGTTCGGATGAATACTGCACCCCATAGACTGGTATTGTGTCGGCCTTCGGGGCTTGATTTACGTCGGTCTATGGGTCTGTCCTGTGAAGTTCTAGGAGGTCCACTCTCCCAGGCTTCGCCTCCCCTCTTTGGGGAGGAGTAAGTTTATTGCTTACTGTCTGAGGCGCCCCTACCGGGGAATGCCGACGGGGCTGCCCAGGCAATTTTTAAACCCCACTCTCCCGACCCGACCTTAGGTCACATCTTACTTGTGGGAGTAAGATAAAAACTGGCCTTGTGCCTAACTCCTGGAGAGGAGTAAATCAATACTTGATTAATTTACGTGATTTTTGGTATAAGATATTTTCATTCCGTGACAAATACGTACATCAAACAGATATTCCTCAGTTTGTTTTGTTTTGGGTTTTTTTCTCTCTCGAATATCTCCCTTAATCTGAATAAGTACCATTTTATTTTATTATTTAAAAAAATGGCTCTTGTAGAGATCGAATACACGAGCGAAATTTATTTTAGAAGAGTTCCAATGGTTTAAGGGGCAGTAACTCTCTTTTTTTAGTTCGCAAGGTCTCCGAAAATGGAAAATATCCATTTTTTTTAAATAAGAAGTCATGCAAATTCAATTAATAGAACGTTTTTCGAAAAAATAACAATTTGAGAAAATCAACAGTATATTTTTTCATTTCAAAACCAGCAAAACGAACAGTCGTATTGTTTGGATTAACAGATTTTTTATTTTTGTTATAGTTAAATTATCGCAGATATTGGCTCTTGTATAGATCGGGTCTTCGAAAAACGTTCTATTAATTGAATTTGCATGACTTCTTATTTAACAAATGGATATTTTCCATTTTCGGAGACCTTGCGAACTAAAAAAGAGAGTTACTGCCCCTTAAACCATTGGAACTCTTCTAAAATAAATTTCGCTCGTGTATTCGATCTCTACAAGAGCCAAAAAAATCACTGCTTTCTGAGATAACGATTCCCAGTAACTGAATAGTTACTAACTACAGTAAATGCAAACTTGTTATTGTGTAATAAATAAAGTAATAACTTAATAGGCCCCATACTGTCTACCAAGATCCAGCCCCTGTCCCATCGCAACAATGTTGTATCCCTGTGCTTATTTTTTTTTTTTTAACTTAAATTCACCCACAAACAAGGCACATTGCCACTGAGACGTACTGTACTGTGAATTAGGGGGCCATACATACCTACATAGGCATCCTAAGTGGAGAGTTGATTCTAAATTTTATGTTAAAAAAAAAAGTTTTATCATTTATGATCATCCGTACTTGAAATTTACTGCAGGATAACCCGGAAGTCAGCGGGATCGCGAACCCTTCTGGAGAGCCAAATTTTAAAATATATAAAAAACACAAAAAAAACACTGTTCGCTGTTAATATTGTTCGCTTTATTAATTGTTTTGGGGCAAGTTCTAATTCTATATTGCTTCCGGTTGATTGTCTGTCCCTGTTTTCAAAATTGAAAACAAATAAATTCTGATTCACAGCTAAATTAAAGTGCCGTTATTTTTTTTGTAATTAAGTTTTTGGGTATATGTTACGACGCTCAGCAGAGGCGCGCTGGTGGCCATCTTGCCTAAAAGTAGTTCTAACTAAAACGTTGGTATTCTTATAGCTGACGTACCATGTTTCCGTGACTTCGCATCGCGAACGTTCGGGCAGGAAGCGCCCGAAAGTTGACAAGGCGAAAACTGCCAAACTCTAAATTGAAGATTGGCAGCCGATAAATTACGACGAAGAAAATCAAACTAAAATACATATATACAAATAAAGAACGAACAAATCATAGCTAAACAACTGTTAGTAATTAGATGTTTATTTTTCAAAGGAACCATTGTTAATCAAATGTTATTTTGTTAGCGCACCGGAAAATATCAAATGATGATTTGTTAAGCAAATGTTTTGTTTTTTTGTTTTTTACCTTTTTTTCAAAAACAACTCCTTCGGGAGATTCAACGAGCTGACAGAGATTATAGAAATTCATTTTTTGTTATTGAACGCGATTACTTTCTTCCAAAAGTTATCGGCTGCTTGATTAATAGTTTCGTCAACTCTCGGGCGCTTTCATGACCTGTCCGAACGTTGACGACGCGAAGTCACGGAAACATGGTGCGTCAGCTATAAGAGTACCAAAAACCGCTTCAATATAACCGTTGTATTATTTTTGTAAATTGTTGCTTTTTTTTTTTTTGTAATTAAAAAATAAAAAATAAATTAAAGCAAACTTTATATTAAAAACAAAACATTGCAAGGTACTTTTATCTATCTTGAACCAGCTGTCGTGACGTTCGACTCGGAATCGTTCGGCTGTCCTACGCAAACGGCCGAGTGTTGACGAGCCGATTGCGATTAGCCAATCAGCGAGCAGCCGATAACTTTGTTACAAAAAAATATGTCGTATTAACAGTAATTTTGGTAAGTTTTTTTTTTTTTTGGTTTCTTCAAAAAAATTCCATGTAAATAAAAATACAGTATTCATTTTATAACAGTAACCTCGCTATGTTTTTTTCCTGTTGTTTCTTCCAAAAATTCATGTAAATATGTTTAATTTTCTTTGTTTCTTTAAAAATTCCTAAACCCTAACCCTAAACCCTAATCCTAAAAAAAAAACAAAAAAAAATAAGCAAAACATTATCATAGGACGCAGCACCGTATCAAAAATGTCGGCTGCTCGCTGCTTCAGCTCGGCAACTCTCGGCCGTTTGCGTAGAATAGCCGAACGCTTCCGAGTCGAACGTCACGACAGCTGGTTCAAGATAGATAAAAGCACCCATTGCAACAATATAACTATATCAGCTATTATTTTCGTTTTTTGTTTCAGGAACCCGAGTTTAATTTTGTGTTGTCGCCTTTCGGCTGTTATAATTCATTGTCGGATTTCACCAAGCTAATATGGACAGCCATGGGGGTGATCTTAGGGGTAAACTTTTTTTTTTTATCAGCCAACCATGTAAACCCTTTTTTCCATATTGGGCTCTTGAATGGGCTTATTTTTTGGCTAGCCTGTTTGGAGTCCAGGGGATTGAACGCTGGTGGTGGGGTTTCATTCATGTTTTGTTTGTCTCGAAGTGATTCTACCTTACTCTCCCTTTTTATTATTACATAATACATAAAGTGGCTTCATGCCTTGTCTAGAGCGACTACCATAATCTATATAAATACCATTTTATTTTTAAGATTTTACAAATTTAATTACCTTTCGGAAAAGGGTTCGTAAATGGCTACCATTTTGAATGTTTACATGAGGAAACGGCAAATTTTAGCAGTCATCGATAAGAGAAGATAACTCGATCGCGATTTAGTTTACAAAATGGCGATCTGACTCTTTCAATTTGAAAATTGAAAAAATTGAAAAGATCATAAACTATACTTGTTTGTTTTCACAAATATTGCTTTTCTACACAAATAACAAAGTCTGCGTAACATACATAATAAAATGGCAGCCATTTATGAAGTCTTTTCCAAAAGATGAGAATTTGAAAATCTTAAAAAAATAAACCACTAAAACTTGAAACCTACAAAATGATTGGGAAGTAACTCACTATTATTATTAAGTGCTCATAATTTATTACTGGAATATAATTCTTATAAGAAATGCATATAAGAAATTGTATAGCCTAGAGTTTTTATTCAGAATTCAATATGGGTGCCAGCATTCGCCACCAGCTCCTAAAGTAGACTGGTAACCGCATCAACTGATTTCACAAGTAAACCTTTTTTTATATACTAATTAGTTAACCACTTATCAAAGCTAAAAATTATAAAAAAACACTTGAGGAAAATGAAATTCATAGATTGACAACAATTTTTCCCCCTTTGTCAGAAATAAAGCTAAAGAAGGAGGGAGAGCATCGCAACTCTCGCTTCTCTCTACTTTGTTCGATGCGTGATAATAATAGCACAAGTGGATGAATAGGAAAAAAATGGCACACATAAAGAACAGAGCAGTGGTTCCCAACCTTTGTCACAGATGACTCCCCCAATCATGCACCCCAAGAAACGACCACAACCCTATTAGTTTTAGTTCTATAAGTGTTATTATATATTGCTGGTTGTATAAGACAAGCATGATAAATAAAGTGATGATTGAATTTAGAAAAATTTAGGGTTAGGGCATAAATTTTTTTATTTTTAAATGTACGTAAAAAATTTTTTAAAATTTGACAAACTCTTTAATGTTTTTCCTTTATCTATTGGATCCTAGATTTTGATAAACTCATTGTGAGATTTTCATCTATATATTTTCACATGTGCCATTTTCCCCCTATTAACCACTTGTGCCATTTTACCTGTGCCATTATTACCTAAATGCATTTTTACCAAAATTAATTTTTGTCCTTGAAGCTGGTGGCGAATGCTGGCACCCAAATCAAATTCTAAATAAACCTCATGCTATATACACTTTCTTATATATATTTCTTGTAAGAATTCTATTTCCTTTTCTACTTGATAACAAAACTGCATGAAATAAAATTAGAATCGGATTCTACTGTAGTTACCGACAATTGTTATCTCAAAAAGCATCGAAAAGAATGTGTTATTGTTTTTGGCTTAAAAATACATAAAACAAAGAAAGACTTTGACATTTAAAATTATTTTCAATTTTCTTTTTATTCTTTGCTGTTTTTTTTTTATTGTTTTAAATGTTTTTCTTTATTTGTTTTAAATGTTTTTCTTTTTTATTTGTTTAAATGTTTATTTTTGTTTGAAGTTCCCGACCATTGATCAGAAAATTTAATTTTTTTTGTTTTTCTAGAACAATTACAATTAACCTCCTCTTTCTTTCTGTATGTATATATATATATATATATATATATTTCATGTATCCACATAAAATTTTATAAGGAGATATAATTTTTTATGTATCAGTTTTCAGTTTTACTTCAACTGTGCTCGATACGTAAATAGAGCTAGGTAGTAAGTTATGAAAATATATTTATGGCAATTAAGCTACACAGAGGCTCCCGCGTTTCATCCCCGGGGGAATTTTCAAGCTAAAATGCATTTTAGCCTGAAGAATCCCCCCCGGGGATGAAACGCGGGAGCCTCTGTGTAGCTTAATTGCCATAAATATATTTTCATAACTTACTATATATATATATATATATATATATATATATATAGTATTACTTTTAATTAGCCACGTACCTGACACTTGATTATGTTCTAAATACGGAATCTCATCACATGTACATACTTTAAAAACGTTATAAATTTACTGCACAGCTCAAACTCAGCAGTCATGAATAAGCAAGTCCAATTGAGCGAGTCGGTCGAAAGTACTCACGAAAAAAATGGAACAAAACACCTACGGAATCCGACAATTAGACAAAGATTATCTGAAAGGTCGAGAAGATCAAAAAAAGAATAATTAAACAAAAACATTCCGTGATATACAATGACGTATATCTAAATGAAAACATGCTGCCTAAATACACTATATATATATATATATATATATGTGTGTGTGTGTTTTGTTCCATTTTTTTCGTAAGTACTACAGAAACAACATGCAACGGCAGGTTCCTCCTAATTGGTCAGAACTGGGCTATTTTCTTATAATATAGAAAGTTGACAACTTTAGAGCTGAATCTATGTTACCAATTTTACATGATTAACGCTCCCCCCTTTAATGTTACAAGGAAAGACTCATACTACTACTTGCGAGCAACGGCGCAATTCGTTGCAACTTTACGACCCACTTTCTTTTTGTATTGCTTTGTTACTAAAGACACTCGTGAGGCTGATAATAGCAGCCTCACGAGTCGTTTTTCCTTTTCCACCTCCTCATGCGGCAGTTTAGAATCATGACATTAAAAAAAAACTATTGCTCGTAGGACACTTATAACATTTTTGTTCTGTCAGATATTTGCTGTTATTGACTTGAGTAAATTTTTATTTTTTTTAGGTAAGTTTTTTTAGAATTTTTTTTAAATTTTTCCTTTTTCTTACCCCTCTCCTTCAGGCAAAAGCATCGATAGTCGTGCCGACTTCGCATACAGTTTACAAAAATGGAAAACCGAAATACGAAAATTATAAAATAAAGATTGTGGTAAGAAGAGAAAATATATATATTTAAAAAAAAAATATTTTAAATCATCAAACGGTATTTTCTGTTTTTATGTAATAAAAGTGAACGTATGTGTGTCCGTCTCACTTCAATAATTATGTATGCAAATTTAGTTTCCATGAGCAAAAGGCTCATCTACACATGTAAAAACTCAGGATTGCCAGATTGGCCTTTTTATGGCCAGATTAGGCTAAGTTGGCTTTTTTTTCAACTTCAAAATTGTATTTGACTTTTTAAAAAAATTATTTGGCTTAAATGTTAGATTATCTTACATTTTATAGTAATTATTAAAGAAACTGATATAATTCATTTTTGACTTAATTATTACATTGTTCTTAATGCTTAATGCTGGATGGTTATGAAATAATCACCAAAGTGTCCCCGCAGTCATTTCAACAGGTCATTTGAAGTGTGGCGAGTTTCCCAATCCTGTCGAAATCACTGTTCATCCCTTGCAACACCACGGATTAACGGATAAGAATAATCACATATGCAAATTTAAATTGATAGAGAGGCTTAATCTCAATGATTTTCTTTCACTTTTAATATAGACACAAAAATATTCTCTTATTTTTATTAAAACAAAACGATGGGAGAGAGTTTGGTCTTATCGGTTAGTTTGGTCTTATCGGTTAGTTTTGTTATGTTATTGATATAGAAAAAAAGAGAGAGAGGGAGGGTGTCTTTTTTCTTATCAATTAGTTTTGTTTCAATAATTTCAAGTACTGAATAGGAATTAAATTAAGAAACCAGCTAGTCTTTATAATAATTTCTAGTTGAAGTAGCTGTTTAAGTAGCTATGGTATTAACCCCAACCCTCCAACTGCAAGAAAATGTGGCACAAGCTGAAAGGTGGGGTAGTGCACTTTAGCCCCACAAAAAATGCCTGAGAAGCCCTGTCAGCATTCCCCAGTAGAGTTGCCTCAGGTAATTGGCAATAAACCAACTATTTCTCAAAGAGAAAAGGTAAAGCTTGGGAGGGTGCACCATCTCGGACTGCACAGAACCATACCTCGACCTGATAGAGCAGGGCAACTGGAGCCGCAGCGACCCATCCCGTCAGACTAATTGTTGAGGACATATCCTCGATTGGTATGCAGTGTCAAAAAGAATTTTAACGCATGCTACGTAGGATAAAAGAAAAAGATCAGCTTCATTCAGGTGTCACCATGTAGCCCTTCACCGATTGCTTGTGCAGCGTCCGACCTATCCGTGGAGTGAATGGAGCTTTGGTTGATGTAGTTATCCTCTGAATACGGCTGTGTTGGGTTGGTGATGGCAATCATCCAATGGTGGGACTAGTGTTTGTTGCAAACAGACGTAGATCAAGTTCACAGAGCTTTGGTAACTGTTATTTCCCCTTCTCAGGTGTTTAGGCTTAGGATGTAGACCGCTATTCGGGCTAAGCTTAAAGCAGAAGACTCAACGTGCCGACGATAAACATTGTTGGGAAACTCAACAACATTTTCATTAAAGTAGAGAAAGTTGCCGTAAAATTCAAAGCGAAAAAAAACGTCTCTATATATCGGTTGCGAGTTGAGATTCTTTATGTAATCTTGGCTTCAAGAACGTTGGAATTCTACGGTGATCTCCGCCCAAGATGCTACCCATGGAATCGTTAATAAAATTCACAATCATATGCTGTACAAATAAACTTCAGTCAATGTCTGACATGTCCACCAAGTTTCAGTTAGTAATGTCCAACAGTTTTTGTCTTATTACTGTTCAATGATACCGTTCCAAATGTACAGCTCTGGATTGATCAACAGAGACCCCCCCCCCCCCCCCTTGTGGTCATTAAGAAGTTTGGAGCAGGCGAAATGGTGTTGCAAGGGGATGAACAGTGTTTTCGACAGGATTGGGAACTCGCCACACTTCAAATGACCCTGTTGAAATGACTGCGGGGTACACTTTGGTGATCATCTCATCAGTAGGAGGTGTGATTCTGAATGGGCTTTACACTCACCGGACCATAACCACCCAACATTAAGAACAAAGTAATAATTAAGTCAAAAATGAATTATATCAGTTTCTTTAATAATTACTATAAAATGTAAGATAATCTAACATTTAAGCCAAAT
>OY744534.1:4261497-4271497 GCA_963556195.1 Sepiola atlantica | reverse complement strand
CAATTTCGGCTTCAGACAGACAGATACCAAATCTCCATTAGTAATAGATTTTACAAAATGTACTTATTGATCAGATCTTCTATTTCCCCACTGAGAGGAGCCTGTTTGCTTCGTGCCCTCTTGGGCAGCTGATCAACCGTTGTCTAATCCATGCACCTCCATCTATCTATCCATCTTTCTTTCTTTCTTTCCAGGTGCGTCGATGTGAAGCATCTCGTGGCCGATGAGATGTTCCATTTATTTATCCAATCAGATTTCTCTGTGACAGAAATGACGAAGCAACAAGAATCCGCTAACAACAAACTTTCGTTTTTCCACTGTTTCTCGGCGTGCAGTCATCGAGCCGCAAAAGAACACGAGTAAGTCAGGAAGAAAGACGATCTTTTCCTTTTTTTTTCTTTCAAATAAAAAAACAGGTACCCGTGGTGCAATGGTTAAAGACGTTAATTGACAGTTAGTTCTAAGTGACAGTCTTCTGCAAGTTGTAGGTTCAATCCTTACAACAGGCGATACTAACTAAGAATAACATACCATTTAGCCATGACCGGATCGAAATGTTGATGCATAACGAGAACACGTTTCTCCCGTGGATTAAAAAGTTCAGTTCACAATTGTGCATTGATTTCCGAATTTAACATAAAGATTCCCGATGAAAGGAGACAATGAAAGAAGGGGAGAAAAGGAGAGAGGGAACGTAAAAGTTAAATGGGGGTGAAAGTATTTGACACTGACCTCTTCCACTCACCCTTAAAAACTTTACTTTTCTGTTGTCTTGCAAGAAGACCTTTAACCCAAATTGTTTTTCTACTTTTTGTGCAAAATAAGCAAATTCTTTTATTAATTTGTCAATATTTGGAGTCAACTGATATTTTTTCTATCCGTTTTTGTTTTCGGATGATTAGTGACATAATGCTAGATATCTGCTAGATGTGTTTCCTATCACGGGTCTGTCGTTCGCAGCATGCATCTGTGGTACACACCACTAAACATGCAGCCTGGCGCATGTTTACATTCCGACGTGATCAGGCGACCTAGCATCGATACGGACTCAATATGTTGATTAGAGAACAACTTTACTTTTCTCACGTCTTAAAAGAAAACCTTTAAACTTTAACCAAATTAATTAAAAAAAAAAAATTATTTTTTTACGGCTAATATTTTTCTCTTCGTTTTTGTTTTACAGAGAAGACGATGATGACGAAATTGACTACGACGAATTTAAAAAAGAACTTGCATGTGTTTTAAAAGAAGCCGGAAACAAACAAATTAATCTGTATCAGCACTGAAATCGTTTTAAACCGAAGCAAGTGAAGAAGTCTAAGCTCGGGGTAGAATTTTTCTGATTCCACCCTCCTACTGTTTGGCCCTGTACCAGACTTGAAGAAAGTGCATGCGTGTCCGAGTATTTATTATCCCAAAATATGTGTGTGTGTGTCTGTAAGGATTTTACATCCCACCCTCAGAGAGTCCAATCAGCCACACCTTGTGTAAAAATTCATGTCAACAACAACAAAAAAAATTTATTCTTAGAAATGTTTTTTGTATTTGATTTCGGATTAATCAATAACTGTTTGAAAGGAGGGGAGGGGCAACCTCTAAATGGTCGGAAAATTTACATACAAAAAAAAAATCTATTTAAAAAAAAATATCCCCCCCCCCCCCCCCCCCCTTGCTGAACTCTTACCCAACAAGAATCAATGTTTTTTTTTTTTTTTGTTTTTTGTTTTTTTTGATTTTTTTTTTTCGGGGTGGAGGTGGGGGCTTTTTATCTGAAAAAGAATTGTTTCTTTTTTAAAGATTTCTTTTTTATCAAGTCGAGTAATTTTTAACAAACTTTGCAGACACTCCCCCCCCTCCCCCAAAAAATAATAAATGTCTGAAAATTAATAGAAAACAAAAAAAAAGTTTACAAATGAAATATTTGTTCTATTGTTTTTAAAGACTCTACCCTTTCGACCCCCGGCCATTTCATGTGCCCCCTTCACGAAGGTTGGCAACTCAAGTCGCTGCAACCCAATTCTGTTGTTTTTCAAGATGGCTGATAGTTCCAGGGCTGACCCTCTTTATTTCAGTGTTTTTCTTCTAGATGAATTGCCCTACCGAAGCTTAAAAGTGTAGTCTACCCTACTACCCATAGGCAGAAGGAGGACAAATGGATTCAGAAATTTCCTAAATATATTAATGAAAAAGATCTTTATGAAAAAAAAAAAAAAAAAAAAATCAAACATGGAACACATGTGAACCTGCGTTTGTGTGCATTCATTGCACAGACCGTGATCGATCGTTCGCTCATTGTCTTTGTCCGAATTTGGTGCTTGATTTCGATAATGGCCGTCGTGTCAATCATGTGGTTCCTGTCACTGCTGTAACAAAAAGATTTTCCTTCCAAACAAGATCACGATTAAAGTTCAAAATAAGCAACAATGTTTCTTTTGAAGTTACAATGACACGAGGCTTCTCCACTGAACGACAGACTCACAAAAAATAGACAAACAAATCTCCCAACCACACAAAACAGTCAATCAGCTAAAGAATCAAAAGGCTCATCTGTTTCTGAGACCCATAGAAACCCAACTACAACCCCCCCCCCCCCGTCTGTGCGTTTTACTAGAATATAATTATATATATTTCTCTCTCTCTCTCTCTCTATATATATATATATATATATAACTAATATATATATATATATATATATATATAACTAATATATATATATATATATATATATATAACTAATATATATATATATATATATATATATAACTAATATATATATATATATATATATATAACTAATATATATATATATATATATATATAACTAATATATATATATATATATATATATATAACTAATATATATATATATATATATATATATATAACTAATATATATATATATATATATATATATAACTAATATATATATATATATATATATATATAACTAATATATATATATATATATATATATATAACTAATATATATATATATATATATATATATATAACTAATATATATATATATATATATATATAACTAATATATATATATATATATATATATATAACTAATATATATATATATATATATATATATAAACTAATATATATATATATATATATATATATAACTAATATATATATATATATATATATATATAACTAATATATATTATATATATATATATATAACTAATATATATATATATATATATATATATATAACTAATATATATATATATATATATATATAACTAATATATATATATATATATATATATATATAACTAATATATATATATATATATATATATATATATAACTAATATATATATATATATATATATATAACTAATATATATATATATATATATATATATAACTAATATATATATATATATATATATAACTAATATATATATATATATATATATATAACTAATATATATATATATATATATATAACTAATATATATATATATATATAACTAATATATATATATATATATATATATATATATATATAACTATTATATATATATATATATATATAACTATTATATATATATATATATATAACTAATATCATATATATATATATATAACTAATATCATATATATATATATATATATATAACTAATATCATATATATATATATATAACTAATATCATATATATATATATATATATATAACTAATATCATATATATATATATATATAACTAATATCATATATATATATATATATATAACTAATATCATATATATATATATATATATATAACTAATATCATATATATATATATATATATATATAACTAATATCATATATATATATAACTAATATCATATATATATATATATATATAACTAATATCATATATATATATATATATATATATAACTAATATCATATATATATATATATATATATAACTAATATCATATATATATATATATATATATAACTAATATCATATATATATATATATATAACTAATATCATATATATATATATATATAACTAATATCATATATATATATATATATAACTAATATCATATATATATATATATATAACTAATATCATATATATATATATATATAACTAATATCATATATATATATATATATAACTAATATCATATATATATATATATATAACTAATATCATATATATATATATATATATAACTAATATCATATATATATATATATATATAACTAATATCATATATATATATATATATATAACTAATATCATAGTTATATATATATATATATAACTAATATCATAGTTATATATATATATATATAACTAATATCATAGTTATATATATATATATGGGAAGAGAAGGATGAAAGTAATCTGACGTGATGGGAAAATGAAAAAGGAAAACCAAAAAATGGATGTTTTTTATGTGTACATCAACGTTTCGTCTTTATTTATAAGACTTCATCAGGATGATAAAATAGAGAAAAAATGTCATGCAAGC
Source organism: Sepiola atlantica (assembly GCA_963556195.1). Lineage (NCBI taxonomy): Eukaryota > Metazoa > Mollusca > Cephalopoda > Sepiida > Sepiolidae > Sepiola > Sepiola atlantica. The sequence goes on along the minus strand of OY744534.1, from coordinate 4,266,997 downwards.
ACAGATACATGTAGGGTAGACATATTGGGGAAAAATAGAATGAAATAGTGGCCAACTGCTAGGTGGACGTCCGTATTTGTTGGAGAAATAGAAATGAATGTAGAAAAGAATGAGTGGGGAAAAAATGGAAGGATGGGGTGAGCCAGGACTACTGTGGCTGGTGGTAAGAGAAAGAGGTGGGGATGAGCATGGGGTAAAGTGGATGGCAGAGAGGGAGGTGAGGAAGAGGGGGGAGGGGGTGTTTGATAGATGGCTGCGGTTCAAGATTGAAGGGAAAAAAGTAAGTTGGAATGTTTGTGTATGGGGGGTGTATGCAGGGAAAGGAGGATGGGTAGAGAGGAAGGGGGGGGGGCTGTGATTTTGGTGGATGGGCGAAAAGTTATGGTCTTTGAGAGCGTTTTGAGAAAATGAGGGAATTTAAGGGGTATGGGAGAAAATAGTTGACCCACACCCTTCCCTTTTCTCCCTGAATCTTCTCTTATTTTTCCTCATTTTTTTCCCTCACATTTTTAATACTACAGTCCAAATAAACTTTCTCATGTTCCAAATATTTAAATATATTCCTCACCCACCCTTTCAATCACCCCCCCCCCACCCACTCCAATCCCTCACTCATTGCTATCATTTTCCAAATATTTCAAATATTTCACACCCTATCACGACAAATCCTCCCTCTTCCCCCTCTCATCCATTTTCTCCCATACCTCTTCTTAAATTCCCTCATTTTCTTCAAACGCTCTCTAAGACTATAACTTTCGCCCATCCACCAAAATCACAGCCCCCCCCTCCCTCTCTACCCATCCCATTTCCTGCATACACCCCACACACACAAACATTCCAACTCACTCTTCCCCTTCAATCTCGACCTCAGCCATCTGGTCAAACACCCCCTCCCCCTCTTCCTCCAATCTCTCTCTGCCATCCATTTTACCCCTGCTCATCCCCCACCTCTTTCTCTCATCGCCAGCCACAGTAGTCCTTGCTCCCTCCACCCTTCCCCTTTTTTCTCCCACTCATTTTTCATTCTCTAACAAGTACGGACGTCCAGCTAGACGCTGCCATTATTTTTCATTTTATTTTATTTTTCTTCCCAACATGTCTACCCTACATGTATCCATGCTTGCATGATATCTTTTCCCTATATCATCATCCTGATGAAGTCTTATAAATAAAGACGAAACGTTGATGTACACATAAAAAAACATCCAGTTTTTGGTTTTCCTTTTTCATTTTACCATATATATATATATATAATATTATATATATATATATAATATTATATATATATATATAATATTATATATATATATATAATATTATATATATATATATATATATATATATATACAGGGTGGGCCAAAATAAGGGTCCTATCTTTAAATTTGAATAACTTGAATTTGAATAACTTCCACAAAATAAAAGTTAAACTCACCAAACTTTATGTGTGTGTAGACTGACCCTTCCGAGATTTTTTGAAATAAACAAAACAAATTTTAGCCGAAAAACACTTCTTAAAACTTACAAAAACTAAAGTATTGTTTTTTACACTGTTTTGAGTTTTTTAAGCAAAAATAATGTTTTCTAAATGAGGGTACGTTCCTTAGGGCTAATACGGCTCATGCTTGCTTCGGAAGGGGTCCTTTACTTATTCTAAAAAAAAAAATTTAAAAAAATCAATAAATAAAAAAGTTATGAATTTTTAAAAATAGGACCCTTATTTTTGCCCACCCTGTATATATAATATTATATATATATATATATATATAATATTATATATATATATATATATAATATTATATATATATATATATATAATATTATATATATATATATATATATAATATTATATATATATATATATATATAATATTATATATATATATATATATATATATATATATATATAATATTATATATATATATATATATAATATTATATATACATTATATATATATATATATATATTATATATATATATATATATATATATATAATATTATATATATATATATATATATATATAATATTATATATATATATATATAATATTATATATATATATATAATATTATATATATATATATAATATTATATATATATATATATATATAATGTTATATATATATATATAATGTTATATATATATATATATTATATATATATATATATATAATATTATATATATATATATAATGTTATATATATATATATATATATAATGTTATATATATATATATATAATGTTATATATATATATATATATAATGTTATATATATATATATATTATATATATATATATATATATAATGTTATATATATATATATATTATATATATATATATATATATAATATATATATATATATATATAATGTTATATATATATATATATATAATGTTATATATATATATATATATATATATATAATGTTATATATATATATATATAATGTTATATATATATAATATTATATATATATATATAATGTTATATATATATATATAATGTTATATATATATAATATTATATATATATATATATATATTATATATATATATATATATATATATATAATATTATATATATATATATATAATGTTATATATATATATATATAATGTTATATATATATATATATAATGTTATATATATATATATATAATGTTATATATATATATATATAATGTTATATATATATATATATAATGTTATATATATATATATATAATGTTATATATATATATATATAATGTTATATATATATATATATAATGTTATATATATATATATATAATGTTATATATATATATATATAATGTTATATATATATATAATGTTATATATATATATATATATATATATATATATATATATAATGTTATATATATATATATATATAATGTTATATATATATATGTATCACCACAGCCATCAACAAAGCTTACCACCACTGTTTCCACACAGAAAAAAACCGACTCATACTTAAATTCAACTGGCTTCATCAAAAACAGAACTCACAGGCACATACCAATTATGGAGCTGTACGCAGACCCTCTCTCCGTCTTAAAACTACTACCCAACCACTCATCACTGACCTAAATGGTTCTCTCTCCACAACAGAGACCGATCTCCTCAGCCTCGGACCCAAATTTTTCATTACCCAAAAACTTAATGACCAAACTCTCCTCGATATTGAGACGCAGTTCTGCAGAACAGCGTACCATTTGAACCCCCCACACTTGACCCACTTAATGACTCCATCCCCCCCCCCCCAAAAATCCCCCTAACTTTTCCTCCAACCCCTTTCCTGTTTATCAACCTGACCGCCCCCTACACCCGCCTCCCGACAATCACCCTTTAGACCTAAAGCTAGTAATTCTCAAACATAAGATCTTCTCCATACTACAACGTGAAAAACACTGTATCACACCTAACATCTCCCATTCCCAGCGCCTCACTCTCAAAGGCCTTAGGGATAAAAACCTAGTCTACCTACCTTCTGACAAAGGCAAGGAGTTTTGCATCATCTCCCAGGAATCTTACAACACTCTCGCCCTGGAACACCTCAGCAATACGTCCCTATATACACCCGATAATAACATCTCAGCTACCCACATACAAACCTCTATTAACAACGCTTGGTCCCAAATTTGCTCTAGACGTAATCTTCCCAAGGCATACAGGCTCAATCTCACCACTAGGAACAGTAGACTCCCCACCTTTTACCATCTTATTAAAACTCACAAAACCAGCAACCACATACAGATCAGACCTATAGTCTCCAGTACTGAGGGACCCCTTTACAAGATCTCCTGGCATCTCTCCCATTTACTTAAACCGCTACTCCTCACCTTCCCGGCGCATGTCAGCAGCTCTGACCAGGTATTAGATAGACTCCACTTACTCCAACCCCAACAACTCCGCCTCAACAACTACATCTTCAGCCTTGACGTTGTCTCCCTTTATACCTCCATTCCCGCACACCCCGTTATTGACCTCATAACTGACCAACATCTCTTCTCATAACCTTGACTGTTTTTGGCTTACCCCGACAGACATACATCAACTCCTACGTATCATTGTGGATAATACTTACTTCAGGTTCCAGCAAGACACATATAAACAAGTCTCTGGGTTACCCATGGGTTCCAGTCTCTCCGGCCTCCTCGCCATATCCTACATGAACAGACTGGAACAACAAGCTCTTAGCTCCTGCCATTCCCATATATTCTTCTCGAGATACGTTGACGACATTTTGATCCTCACTTCATCCCGAGAAGAAGCTACCTCTATTTTTAACACATTTAATAATACTGACCCCCACATTAAATTCACCATCGAACATCCCAACACCTCAGGCTCTCTCTCACTCCTAGACTTTAAACTTAGCATAAATGACGACGGATCCCTTCACACCACCTTCTATAGAAAACCCGCCTACAGGAACCTTTTCATCCACTACAAATCCGCACTACCCCTCAAATCTAAAATCAGTTACGCGCACACCAAAATCACCCGCATACAGGACAAATGCTCATCCACTACCGACAAAACACACACCAAAGCCTTCCACCAGACCCTATTAATCAACGGTTTCCCCCTCACTACCATATCCAGCCTCAATAACACCAAAAGACGTAGTCACCATACTCTCACCAACACTTGCTTCCTTAAGCTCTCCTTCTTTAGCGACCGTATCACTTCCGCTATCCGCAATGCCATACGTAGTGAGAACCTTAACATACAGCTCTCCCACAAAGGCACTTCTCTCCGACAACATTTGTCCAAAAAAAGCCACTACACCCCAGACCCCTGCTCTCTAGCTAATTGCCTCATCCCCAACTCTGGCCTCTGCTTCCGCACCTATACGGTGTACAACCTACAATGCGCTAATTGTCTGAAGTTCTACATCGGTAGCACCGTTAGGCCTCTGCACCAACGCATAAAGAACATCTTAACACCCACATTTCTTCCTTCCACAAACACTTAATATCATGTGGCAACACACATCGCTCTATTAGTGTCCGCATTCTCAACTCGGTCCGCAATGTCGGTCAGCTTCGAATTTCGGAAGCTATTCTAATCTCGAAATTTCATCCAACTTTGAATAACGGATATGAGTTGTCTTCTCCTTTCATCCTCTGATTCTTACATTCTTACACTCTCACCCTCAACCTCCTTGCCTTTGTCTTCCATTTATTTGCCCAGCACCATCCACCCCACACTTCAATGCCTTTTATCCTGTTTTTAATTTTTACCTATGTAAAAATTACATATTAATAAGTAAAACATTATAATAATAGACTTAAATATAAACAAGAATGGAGTAATATACACTTTATGTATATGTATGTAGGCCCTGTATATATATATATGTGTGTGTGTATGTGCATGGACGGCGGCACGGGGGGGGGGGCAGTGGGGGGGATTCAAGCCCCCCCCCCCCACACACACTTTTTGACTTGGCTCCCCCACTTTACGGTCATCAATGATGAAGT
>OY744534.1:4178997-4256497 GCA_963556195.1 Sepiola atlantica | reverse complement strand
GTATATCTATACATGACATGATATTGTGTGTGTGTGCATATATATCTATATCTATACATGACATGATATTGTGTGTGTGTGCATATATATCTATATCTATACATGACATGATATTGTGTGTGTGTGCATATATATCTATATCTATACATGACATGATATTGTGTGTGTGTGCATATATATCTATATCTATACATGACATGATATTGTGTGTGTGTGCATATATATCTATATCTATACATGACATGATATTGTGTGTGTGTGCATATATATCTATATCTATACATGACATGATATTGTGTGTGTGTGCATATATATCTATATCTATACATGACATGATATTGTGTGTGTGTGCATATATATCTATATCTATACATGACATGATATTGTGTGTGTGTGCATATATATCTATATCTATACATGACATGATATTGTGTGTGTGTGCATATATATGTATATCTATACATGACATGATATTGTGTGTGTGTGCATATATATCTATATCTATACATGACATGATATTGTGTGTGTGTGCATATATATCTATATCTATACATGACATGATATTGTGTGTGTGTGCATATATATCTATATCTATACATGACATGATATTGTGTGTGTGTGCATATATATGTATATCTATACATGACATGATATTGTGTGTGTGTGCATATATATGTATATCTATACATGACATGATATTGTGTGTGTGTGCATATATATGTATATCTATACATGACATGATATTGTGTGTGTGTGCATATATATGTATATCTATACATGACATGATATTGTGTGTGTGTGCATATATATGTATATCTATACATGACATGATATTGTGTGTGTGTGCATATATATGTATATCTATACATGACATGATATTGTGTGTGTGTGCATATATATGTATATCTATACATGACATGATATTGTGTGTGTGTGCATATATATGTATATCTATACATGACATGATATTGTGTGTGTGTGCATATATATGTATATCTATACATGACATGATATTGTGTGTGTGTGCTTATATATGTATATCTATACATGACATGATATTGTGTGTGTGTGTGCATATATATGTATATCTATACATGACATGATATTGTGTGTGTGTGCATATATATCTATACATGACATGATATTGTGTGTGTGTGCATATATATCTATACATGACATGATATTGTGTGTGTGTGCATATATATCTATATCTATACATGACATGATATTGTGTGTGTGTGCATATATATCTATATCTATACATGACATGATATTGTGTGTGTGTGCATATATATCTATATCTATACATGACATGATATTGTGTGTGTGTGCATATATATCTATATCTATACATGACATGATATTGTGTGTGTGTGCATATATATGTATATCTATACATGACATGATATTGTGTGTGTGTGCATATATATCTATACATGACATGATATTGTGTGTGTGTGCATATATATCTATACATGACATGATATTGTGTGTGTGTGCATATATATGTATATCTATACATGACATGATATTGTGTGTGTGTGCATATATATGTATATCTATACATGACATGATATTGTGTGTGTGTGCATATATATGTATATCTATACATGACATGATATTGTGTGTGTGTGCATCTATATGTATATCTATACATGACATGATATTGTGTGTGTGTGTGCATATATATGTATATCTATACATGACATGATATTGTGTGTGTGTGCATATATATGTATATCTATACATGACATGATATTGTGTGTGTGTGCATATATATCTATATCTATACATGACATGATATTGTGTGTGTGTGCATATATATCTATATCTATACATGACATGATATTGTGTGTGTGTGTGCATATATATGTATATCTATACATGACATGATATTGTGTGTGTGTGCATATATATCTATATCTATACATGACATGATATTGTGTGTGTGTGCATATATATCTATATCTATACATGACATGATATTGTGTGTGTGTGCATATATATCTATATCTATACATGACATGATATTGTGTGTGTGTGTGCATATATATCTATATCTATACATGACATGATATTGTGTGTGTGTGCATATATATGTATATCTATACATGACATGATATTGTGTGTGTGTGCATATATATGTATATCTATACATGACATGATATTGTGTGTGTGTGCATATATATGTATATCTATACATGACATGATATTGTGTGTGTGTGCATATATATGTATATCTATACATGACATGATATTGTGTGTGTGTGCATATATATGTATATCTATACATGACATGATATTGTGTGTGTGTGCATATATATGTATATCTATACATGACATGATATTGTGTGTGTGTGCATATATATGTATATCTATACATGACATGATATTGTGTGTGTGTGCATATATATGTATATCTATACATGACATGATATTGTGTGTGTGTGCATATATATGTATATCTATACATGACATGATATTGTGTGTGTGTGCATATATATGTATATCTATACATGACATGATATTGTGTGTGTGTGCATATATATGTATATCTATACATGACATGATATTGTGTGTGTGTGCATATATATGTATATCTATACATGACATGATATTGTGTGTGTGTGCATATATATGTATATCTATACATGACATGATATTGTGTGTGTGTGCATATATATGTATATCTATACATGACATGATATTGTGTGTGTGTGCATATATATGTATATCTATACATGACATGATATTGTGTGTGTGTGCATATATATGTATATCTATACATGACATGATATTGTGTGTGTGTGCATATATATGTATATCTATACATGACATGATATTGTGTGTGTGTGCATATATATGTATATCTATACATGACATGATATTGTGTGTGTGTGCATATATATGTATATCTATACATGACATGATATTGTGTGTGTGTGCATATATATGTATATCTATACATGACATGATATTGTGTGTGTGTGCATATATATGTATATCTATACATGACATGATATTGTGTGTGTGTGCATATATATGTATATCTATACATGACATGATATTGTGTGTGTGTGCATATATATGTATATCTATACATGACATGATATTGTGTGTGTGTGCATATATATGTATATCTATACATGACATGATATTGTGTGTGTGTGCATATATATGTATATCTATACATGACATGATATTGTGTGTGTGTGCATATATATGTATATCTATACATGACATGATATTGTGTGTGTGTGCATATATATGTATATCTATACATGACATGATATTGTGTGTGTGTGCATATATATGTATATCTATACATGACATGATATTGTGTGTGTGTGCATATATATGTATATCTATACATGACATGATATTGTGTGTGTGTGCATATATATGTATATCTATACATGACATGATATTGTGTGTGTGTGCATATATATGTATATCTATACATGACATGATATTGTGTGTGTGTGTGCATATATATGTATATCTATACATGACATGATATTGTGTGTGTGTGCATATATATGTATATCTATACATGACATGATATTGTGTGTGTGTGTGCATATATATGTATATCTATACATGACATGATATTGTGTGTGTGTGTGCATATATATGTATATCTATACATGACATGATATTGTGTGTGTGTGTGCATATATATGTATATCTATACATGACATGATATTGTGTGTGTGTGTGCATATATATGTATATCTATACATGACATGATATTGTGTGTGTGTGTGCATATATATGTATATCTATACATGACATGATATTGTGTGTGTGTGTGCATATATATGTATATCTATACATGACATGATATTGTGTGTGTGTGTGCATATATATGTATATCTATACATGACATGATATTGTGTGTGTGTGTGCATATATATGTATATCTATACATGACATGATATTGTGTGTGTGTGTGCATATATATGTATATCTATACATGACATGATATTGTGTGTGTGTGTGCATATATATGTATATCTATACATGACATGATATTGTGTGTGTGTGTGCATATATATGTATATCTATACATGACATGATATTGTGTGTATATATATGTATATCTATAGATAACATGATATTGTGTGTGTATATATATGTATATCTATAGATAACATGATATTGTGTGTGTATATATATGTATATCTATAGATAACATGATATTGTGTGTGTATATATATGTATATCTATAGATAACGTGATATTGTGTGTGTATATATATGTATATCTATAGATAACGTGATATTGTGTGTGTATATATATGTATATCTATATATAACGTGATATTGTGTGTGTATATATATGTATATCTATATATAACGTGATATTGTGTGTGTATATATATATCTATATATAACATGATATTGTGTGTGTATATAAATATTTATATATAACATGATATTGTGTGTGTATATAAATATTTATATATAACATGATATTGTGTGTGTATATAAATATTTATATATAACATGATATTGTGTGTATATAGTTATATAGATATGATCTATATATATATATATATATATATATATATATCTTAGATTATTTTTAGATTATCATTATCAATTATTTATTACTACTATTATTAATATCTTAAACTTAACTATTTGACATTGAATTATTTTCTTCACTTTTTTCACTTTGTTCATTTCTGTACTTTTTATCAAGATAATTATTGTTATCAATGGTGACATCATGTCTGACGTTACTATCATGGTTATTGTTATTTGCAGCAATGAAATTAACAGTATCACTATTAGTATTAATAATATTGATATTGCCATGTTTTACCGTTACCTTACTTTTGCCTCCACTGCCATTTTTATTATTATTATTATTATTATTACTACTACTATTATTGCCACCATTATGACTACTTCTATAATTTTTCACTATCATCATTGTTATTGTTAAGATTACTGGGATTACCACTCTGATTATTGTTGTCTGTTAAACCACTATTTTTATATGATCAGCATTATTGCAACCATTAACCCATATCATAATATCGGCAAACATTATCTTATCACTATTTAATATTATTATGATAATCACTACCCCCTAGGATTCTTAATATTCCTTAATTATTCTATTTCTTTCCTAAACTATTATTTTTATAAACTCTAAAATATTATTGACCACTATTATTATTTTTATTATTATTATTACCATTATTATTATCATGATGATTATTATTATTATTATTATTATTAATAATAATTAATAACGCCAGCATTTTCCAGTTATTCTTTTAGTTATATATTTTTTAATATTTTTTAGTATTTTTTAGTATTTTTATTATACTTCATTTATTATTATTTTTATTATTTCACCTCAATTATTAGGGGTATCTATTATTATTATTATTATTATTATTATTATTACCATTATTATTATTAATAACTAATAACGCCGGCATTTTCTAGTTATTCTTTAGTTATATTTTTTTTAGTTTTTAGTAGTTTTTAGTATTTTTATTATATCTTTATTATCATTTTTATTATCATTCATTTATTATTTCAATTACTTTACCTCAATTATTAGGGGTATATATTATTATTATTATTATTATTACTACTATTCCTGTTACATTTAACGAATATACTTATTTATTCAAATTAACTCCAGACAAATTATAAAGACAATATAAACCCAGAATCGCGACACATTTGATCACCGCCCCACCACCAGTTTGACCGCACGCATACACGCATATACACAATATTGCAGTTCACTTGGAAAAATACATTTATAAACTCAACGGTTTTTTGACACCTGATTCGTGCATGTCTACCACCCCCTCCTTCCCTCTTGATCTGAATCAACAGACGCCCTCTTTCTCTCCTTCTTTTTCCTCTATGTGTCTCTCCCCTCATCATTATTTGTTCCTCTTTCCACCTTATATTTTTATTTATTTATTTATTTATTTGCCCTGTCTGTTTCAGATTCTAGATTCTAGATTTTAGATTTTTGTTTTTTGTTTCTTAGATTTTTTAATTTTTAATTTTAATTTTTTAATTTTTTAACGGCTTTAATTTTTGAAATGTTAAATTTCTTTCCTTCTTCTTCTCTTTCTCTATCCCTCCACTTCATTCTCTCCAAATATGATCTGAGGTTAAGATCGGATTCTAACTCTGCCTGATGAGATCTCAGTTTATAGTAACTGTTGATCGATAACATCGACATGCCAGTGTCGCAGATTTTGTACATGTCTGTGTAAATAAAATCATCATATATATATCTATATATAGATAGATAGATCTATATATATTTATATATATGTATATCGATAGATATCTATATAGATATCTATATCACTATATAACTATATACACATACAATATCATGTTATATATAGATATATACACACACAATATCATGTGATATATAGATATATATATATATACACATACAATATGTTATATATATATCTCTCTATATAGATATAGATAGATATATATCTATAGATATAGATAGATATATAGATTGATATCTATATATATAGATAGATAGATATCTATAGATATATATATATAGATAGATATCTATAGATATATATATATATAGATAGATATCTATATAGATATATAGATATATAGATAGATATCTATATAGATATATAGATATATAGATAGATATCTATATAGATATATAGATATATAGATAGATATCTATATAGATATATAGATATATAGATAGATATCTATATAGATATATAGATATATAGATAGATATCTATAGATATATAGATAGATATCTATAGATATATAGATAGATATCTATAGATATATAGATAGATATCTATAGATATATAGATATATAGATATCTATAGATATATAGATATCTATATATAGATAGATATCTATAGATATAGATAGATTTCTATATAGATATCTATATATATATAGAGAGAGAGAGATAGATAGATAGATATCTATATATATATAGATATCTATATATATATAGATATCTAGATAGATATAGAGATATCTATATATAACATGATATTGTATGTGTATATATATATCTATATATAACATGATATTGTATGTGTATATATATATAACATGATATTGTATGTATATATATATATAACATGATATTGTATGTATATATATATATAACATGATATTGTATGTGTATATAGTTATAGATATGGATCTATATTAATCTATATATATAAATATATATTGATATCTATATATATTGATATATAGATCTATATATATAGATATATAGATCTATATATAGATAGATCTATATCGATAGATATCTATATAGATATCTATATCTATATAACTATATACACATACAATATCATGTTATATATATATATATACACACACACAATATCATGTTATAGATATATATATAAACACACAATATCATGTTATATATAGATATATATATACACATACAATATCATGTTATATATAGATATTTATATATACACATACAACATCACGTTATATAGATATATATATATACATACAATATCATGTTATATAGATATATATATATACATACAATATCATGTTATATAGATATATATATATATATATATACATACAATATCATGTTATATAGATATATATATATATATATACATACAATATCATGTTATATATATATATATACATACAATATCATGTTATATATATATATATATACATACAATATCATGTTATATATATATACAAATATAATATCATGTTATATATATAGAGATATATATATACATACAATATCATGTTATATATATAGAGATATATATAACATGATATTGTATGTATATATATATACACATACAATAACATGTTATATATATATATATATACACATACAATAACATGTTATATAGAGATATATACACATACAATATCATGTTATATATATAGATATATATATATATATACACATACAATATCATGTTATATATATATATATATATACACACATACAATATAATGTTATATATAGATATATATATGGATATATATATACACATACAATATCATGTTATAGATATTTATATATACACATACAATATCATGTGATATATAGATATATATATATATACATACAATATCATGATATATATATATACATACAATATCATGATATATATATATACATACAATATCATGTTATATATATATACAAATACAATATCATGTTATATAGATAGATATATATATACATACAATATCATGTTATATATATATACAAATACAATATCATGTTATATAGATAGATATATATATATACAATATCATGTTATATATAGAGATGTATATATATATATATATATATACACATACAATAACATGTTATATAGAGATATATACACATACAATATCATGTTATATATAGATATATATATATACACATACAATATCATGTTATATATATATATACACATACAATATCATGTTATATATATATATACACATACAATATCATGTTATATATATATATACACATACAATATCATGTTATATATATATATATATATATACAATATCATGTTATATATATATATATATACACATACAATATCATGCTATATATATATATATACACATACAATATCATGCTATATATAGAGATATATATATATACACATACACATACAATATGTTACATATATATATATACACATACAATATCATGTTATATATAGATATATATATATGTATATATACACATACAATATATTGTTATATATAGATATATATATATATACACATACAATATCATGTTATATATAGACATATATATATATATATACACACATACAATATCATGTTATATATAGATAGTTTTATATATATACACACACACACATACAATATCATGTTATATATATATATATATATATATATATATATATATATACACACATAATATGTTATATATAGTGATATATATACACACATACATTAGATAACAATAAAACAACTAAAGTAAAGCCCTGTAACTGCATAAATAAAAATGAATGCCCCTTGCAACAAAACTGTTTAATAATAAAAACTATTTCCCAAGCAACAATCTCAACTAAAGAAACTCCAGATATAAAAAAATACTACATAGGTATGGCAGGTAATACTTTCAAAGAAAGATACACGGCCATAAATGTTCATTCAACAACCCAAGCTACCAAAACAGAACATCACTCTCTAATTACCACTGGGAATTAACTAATAAAAATAAATCACCAACTGTAATCTGGAACACTATCAGAAAAACTAGCACCTGTAGCTCCTTAAACTCACCATGCTATTTATGCCTTGGCGAAAAACTTGAAATAATTAAATTTACCGATAGAGGAAAGCTTTTAAACAAAAAACAGGAAACATCGTTCAACTGTAGGCATAACAGATCACATCTCCTTAGTAATTTGTACAACACCCCCTAAATAACACCATTAGAACAAAAAAACAATACCCAACAACCCCGCTAAAAGTAACACTCATAAACACCTCCAAATCAAATAATTTTAACCCTCAACTACAAATACAATACAATTACCCCCCTTTTTGAATAAATACTATAACACGTACAAGTAGAACTTTTAGAGATATATGTATAGGTGAATTTTGTGGACATATGTATATACGTATGTATGAAGATATAAATTTTATAAATATTTATGTGTGTATGTGTACGCTTGTGTACTTGTGTGTAAGCGTATGCATGTGTGCACATGCACGTGTATATGTGTATGGGTGCTTGTGCATATATGTATGCGTTCATCATCACGCTCACTAAGTCCCACAAAAGTAAGCCACATATTACCAAAATCAATTTTTAAATAATTATATACTGATCACCTTAACCAAAATTACTGGCCCCCATCATTTCTAATCCCCCCCCCTTCATAGACCATAACTTACGTTAACAACTTTAACTAGAACACCTTACCACTAATATTATAACAGGTGTTAACCCCACCATTAGTAATAGGATTACAACGAATAATAAAATTTACCTACACCACTAAAATTAATTTATATATAACTTCCATTAAAGATAAAAACAATTACTAATATGTTTTATTAATCCATCACTAAATATTACTTATAATCGAAATACATTTATTTATACTCCAAAATAATTAAAACTAAATATAATAGTATAATCCATCAATATCAATGTCATAAACTTATATACGATCCTTACCAAGAATAATTCCAAATATATTTTAACACATTATTATCTAGAACTAAATCTACTAATATTCTTGCCACTAATCCATATATGAATCTTACAAAAAATAAAGATAATTACCAATATATTTTATTAATTAATTGATAAATACTATTTAAAATACATTTAACTATCCATCAAAATAATCAAAATTAAATGCCAACTGATCAAAATATAACAGCATAACTTATTAATATTAAGGTCATAATTCCATCACTAATAATAATTCAAACTAAAATATCCCCGTAAGCTTTTTGTCATGTAATTGTTATGTCTGCATTGAAATAAATTGAGAACGCAATATACAGGAAGCAGACACAGTAACTTGCTTAAACGGCCAAAAACATACAATGTGACACTTCCCCTGCTTCTCTTTCTTTATCTTCCCTTTCTCTCTTGTTTCATCTCCCCCGACCCCCTTTTTTATCCAGCCCAGCGCTGGATAAAAATAAATATGAATTTAACTCGAATCTTACATTAACCATTCTCAGCCGCAACAAATATTAAATGGCTACAGACATCCACCCATAACATCCCTCTACCCCTCTTCTTCTTTTTCCTTCGACCCCCCCCCCCCCTACACTGGCTAAGCGTTGGATAAAAAATAAAAATATAGATAGCTGTAAATTAAACTTTTCTAATGGCAGTTATATTTTTCTTCCTTTTCTTTCTCTTCTCTTTTTCTTTTCCTCGACCCCCCCCCCTTCCTACCCCAGCTCAGCGTTGGATATAAAATATAAAAAATAAAAATTAAAAGAATGAAAATATTAATTTCTAACGGCAATCATATTTTTTTTAAAATCGGTGACATGACTTTTATTTCTTTCTCCTCTTTTTTTTCGCTTGACTTCATTCTCCCTGGAATCCAGCAACCAGGTTGGATCAAAAAATAATTTTCTTCCTGATGAGACCTCAGCTCTTGAGAGCTGTAGATCGATAACATCGACATGCCAGTGTAGCAGACCTTGTACATGTTTTGAATAAAAGCATTCACTATATATATATATGTACACACACACATACAATATCATGTTATATATAGATATATATATATACACATACAATATCATGTTTATATATAGATATATATACATACAATATCATGTTATATATATATATATATACACATACAATATGTTATATATAGTGATATATATACACACATACAATATCATGTTATATATAGAAATATATACACATACAATATCATGTTATATATAGAAATATATACACATACAATATCCTGTTATATATATAGATATATATATATATATATACACATACAATATAACTGGTGATACCAGATCAGGCTGCCCTGTGGCTCCCTGAGACGAAATTCACCTACATTGACGTTTTTTTCTTTTTTTGTTTGTAAAACTTAATTATGTTCTACAAAAACAAAAACAAAAACAACAGCCCCTCTCCCTTTCTCCCTCCCCTTTTTTATCTTTATTTTTCCTACCCTACTCCCGGTCCTGGATATGACCTTAAACTACATCCGATGGTGAGATCCGGCTTACGGACTTTGGGGAATGTGGAGTCTCCTCTTAATTACCATTGCTCCCAGGTCCACCCTGACCCGGAGTGGTAGTACCTGTTAGGGTCCCAACTATGGGTTAAATAGAAACAGATATTAAAAGGGGAAAGAAACAAAAAAGAGAAGAAAACAAGACCAGATTCGGCATTAAATAACCCAAAAAGTGTTGATATGCCGTAAAACAAAACTACCAAACCATACAATATAATGTTATATAGATATATATATATACATACAATATGATGTTATATATAGATATATATACACATAAAATATCATGTTATATATAGATATATATATACAATGTTATATATAGATATATACATATATATACAATATCATGTTATACATAGATATATATAGATATATACACACATACAATATCATGTTATATATATACACACATACAACATCATGTTATATATATATATACACATACAATATCATGTTATATATATATACACATACAATATCATGTTATATATATGGATATATATGTATATATACACATACAATATTACGTTTTATATAGAGATATATATGTATATATACACATACAATATCACGTTTTATATATGGATATATATGTATATATACACATACAATATTACGTTTTATATAGAGATATATATGTATATATACACATACAATATCACGTTTTATATAGAGATATATATGTATATATACACATACAATATCATGTTTATATATAGATATATATATATATATATATACAATATGTTATATATAGTGATATATATATACACACATACAATATCATGTTATATATAGAAATATATACACATACAATATCATGTTATATATGAATATATATATATACACACATACAATATCATGTTATATATATATACACATACAATATCATATATATAGAGATATATATATACACATACAATATCATATATATAGAGATATATATATATACACATACAATATCATGTTATATATATATATATATAGATATATACATACAATATCACGTTTTATATAGATATATATATGTATATATACACATACAATATCATGTTATATGTATATATACATACAATATCATGTTATATATATATACATACAATATCATGTTATATATAGATATGTACATACAATATCATGTTATATATAGATATAGAGATATATATACACATACAATATGTTATATATAGATATATATATATATACACACATATATATCTCTATATACAAAATGATATTGTATGTATATATACACATACAATATGTTATATATATATATACACATACAATATCATGTTATATATAGATATATATATACACACATACAATATCATGTTATATATAGATATATATATACACACATACAATATCATGTTATATATAGATATATATATACACACATACAATATCATGTTATATATAGATATATATATACACACATACAATGTCATGTTATATATAGATATATATATACATATAATGTTATATATAGATATATAAACATACAATATCATGTTATATATAGATATATATATACATACAATATCATGTTATATATAGATATATATATATACATACAATATCATGTTATATATAGATATATATATATACATACAATATGTTATATATAGAGATATATATACACATACAATATCATGTTATATATAGAGATATATATACACATACAATATCATGTTATATATAGAGATATATATATACATACAATATCATGTTATATATAGAAATATATATATACATACAATATCATGTTATCTATAGATATATATATATATATACATACAATATCATGTTATATATAGAGATATATATATACACATACAATATCATGTTATATATAGAGATATATATATACACATACAATATCATGTTATATATAGAGATATATATATACACATACAATATCATTTTATATATAGATATATATACATACAATATCATGTTATATATATATATATACACACATACAATATTATGTTATATATGGATATATATATATATATACACACACATACAATATCATGTTATATAGATATATACATATACACATACATACACACAAATACAATATCATGTTATATAGATATATACATATACACATACAATATCATGTTATATATATATACATACAATATCATCTTATATATATATATACAATATCATGTTATATAGATATATATATACACACACACAATATCATGTTATATATAGTAATATTTATATATATATATACACACATACAATATCATGTTATATATAGTAATATTTATATATATATACACACATACAATATCATGTTATATATAGTAATATATATATATACACACATACAATATCATGTTATATATAGAGATATATACATACAATATCATGTTATATATAGATATATATACATACAATATCATGTTATATATAGATATATATATATACACATACAATACCATGTTATATATAGATATATATATACACATACAATATCATGTTATATATAGATATATATATATATATACACACATACAATATCATGTTATATATAGATATATATATATATACACATACAATATCATGTTATATATAGATATATATATATATACACATACAATATCATGTTATATATAGATATATATATATATACACATACAATATCATGTTATATATAGATATATATATATATACACATACAATATCATGTTATATATATATATATATATATACACATACAATATCATGTTATATATATATATATATATATACACATACAATATCATGTTATATATATATATATATACACATACAATATCATGTTATATATAGATATATATATACATACAATATTCTGTTATATATAGATATATATATACATACAATATCCTGTTATATACAGATATATTATATGTACATACAATATCATGTTATATATACACATACAATATCATGTTATATATAGATATATATATATATATACACATACAATATCATGTTATATATAGATATATATACACATACACATCATGTTATATATAGATATATATATAAATACATACAATATCATGTTATATATAGATATACACATACAATATTATGTTATATATAGATATATATACACATACAATATCATGTTATATATAGATATATATACACATACAATATCATGTTATATATAGATATATATACACATACAATATCATGTTATATATAGATATATATACACATACAATATCATGTTATATATAGATATATATACACATACAATATCATGTTATATATAGATATATATACACATACAATATCATGTTATATATAGATATATATACACATACAATATCATGTTATATATAGATATATATACACATACAATATCATGTTATATATATATATATATATATACACATACAATATCATGTTATATATAGAGAGATATATATACATACAATATCATGTTATCTATAGAGATATATATATACACATACAATATCATGTTATATATATACACATACAATATCATGTTATATATAGATATATACACATACAATATCATGTTATATATATACATACAATATCATGTTATATATATATATACACATACAATATCATGTTATATATAGATATATATATATATATATATACACATACAATATCATGTTATATATAGATATATATATACACATACAATATCATGTTATATATAGATATACATACAATATTCTGTTATATATAGATATATATATACATACAATATCCTGTTATATATAGATATATTATATGTACATACAATATCATGTTATATATACACATACAATATCATGTTATATATAGATATATATATATACACATACAATATCATGTTATATATAGATATATATACACATACACATACAATATCATGTTATATATAGATATATATATAAATACATACAATATCATGTTATATATAGATATACACATACAATATTATGTTATATATAGATATATATACACATACAATATCATGTTATATATAGATATATATACACATACAATATCATGTTATATATAGATATATATATACACATACAATATCATGTTATATATAGATATATATACACATACAATGTCATGTTATATATAGATATATATACACATACAATATCATGTTATATATAGATATATATACACATACAATATCATGTTCTATATAGATATATATACACACATACAATATTATGTTATATATATACACACATACAATATCATGTTATATATATATACACACATACAATATCATGTTATATATAGATATATATATATATACACACATACAATATCATGTTATATATAGATATATATATACACATACAATTTCATGTTATATATAGATATATATATATATGCACATACAATATCATGTTATATATAGATAATATACACACATAATATGTTATATATAGATATATATACACATTCAATATCATGTTATATATATATACACACATACAATATGATGTTATATATAGAGATATATATACACATACAATATGATGTTATATATAGAGATATATATACACATACAATATCATGTTATCTACAGATATATATATATATGTATATATATATACACATACAATATCATGTTATATATAGAAATATACACATACAATATCATGTATATATATATATACATACAATATCAAGTTATATATATAGATATATATACATACAATATCATGTTATATATATATATATATATACATACAATATCATGTTATATATATAGATATATATACACATACAATATCATGTTATATATATAGATATATATACACATACAATATCATGTTATATATATAGATATATATACACATACAATATCATGTTATATATATAGATATATATACACATACAATATCATGTTGTAGATATATCTATATATATACAATATGATATTGTATGTGTATATATATATATACACACATACAATATCATGTTATATATATATATAGATATATATATATACATACAATATCATGTTATATATATATAGATATATATATATACATACAATATCATGTTATATATATATATAGATATATATATATATACATACAATATCATGTTATATATAGATAGATATATATATATACATACAATATCATGTTATATATAGATAGATATATATATATACATACAATATCATGTTATATATAGATATATATATATAGATACATACAATATCATGTTATATATATAGATATATATATATAGATACATACAATATCATGTTATATATATAGATATATATATATAGATACATACAATATCATGTTATATATATATATATATATATATATAGATACATACAATATCATGTTATATATAGCGATATAGATACATACAATATCAGTTTATATATATATACAATATCATGTTATATTTAGATAATATTGTATATATATATATACAATATTATGTTATATATAATATGCGAATGACAAATCTATTTCATCTTCGATTGTTCAATGGAATGTGTACTTGATAAAAACATTTTTTTTTTCGTTTTTTTTTTTTTTTCATTACGCTAGTCTTTGTAAAGATTAAAAGTTTATCATCAGGAAGTCTTCTTTTGGAATGGTGTTCATATCTGCCGTCGCATTCTGCATCATCTTTTTTTCTCGCACCCTCTCAACAATAGCTGCACTCTTAGCAGTTTGGGGCCTGCCAGTACGCGATTTTTTTTTTTTTTTCTTTAAATCGCTGTACTCACCCCATTCTTTTGTTTTACACCCATCGCATCTTCTCCAAATACCTGCTAAATCTAACCCGACGGCAGAGATGAACACCATTCCAAAAGAAAACTTCCAGGAGGTGTTTCCGGCATTGGATGAATCGGTGGGCTAAATGTGTGCAAGCACAATGGCCCTACTTTGAAGGGGATTAGTGTCCTAACCCATCACGTATTTGACCTAAGGTCGGATACTTTTAAGACAGGCCTTGTATATTCTGAAACTGCATTATCTAGGATACTTGAACAAGTATCATTTTTTTTTTATCAACAGGTGACACATCATTATTCTGAGTTTTGCGTTCCAACGTAAACATCCATAGAAAGGATATATGACGCTTTATTTTATTTATAATATGTAAATTAAATAGAAGTAAAGAAAAAAAATAAGAATAGAAAAATAAATATTATGTTAAAGCTTGCAGCAGGAGTGCAACTGGGTCCTTAGTAATTCTTGCAAAACGACGGATGTGCCTCAACAGATATTCCACACTTCTGCTTACAGGGCTGTTATGTGAAAATATTTTTTCTTTCACAATCTGAAAAAGAAACATGTAACCAGGACGATTAACAAATAATTTTTCAAAAATATTTTTTTTTAGAAACATCAGCAAGTGAAACTCGGGGCCCGATTTTTTTTGACTGAACTCGTAAAAACTGATTTTCGTTTGTTTTATTTCTCAACGTGTCGGCGTCAATCGTTTGAGTTCTTCTGAGTCTGTATGATCGACTAATAATTCTGGTGTTATGATTTTGTCTGCAGTCGTTAATTTCTTGCACACTCGGATGTTCTCGAGGATATTTTCCAAATTCCAGAATTTCCGCAGCAGGGCATGTTCCAATTCGAAGTGGCCATGACGGATCCGCCGTACCTGTGTGCACACGGCTGTCGACTTGAGGACGATCCCAAGGTCATGTAAGAGTAACATCAAGTAGGAGGTCCTTTCATCTAAACTGTGAACTTCTACAAACAAAACAAAAAAAATTGTCAGCGAGAATTCGACACATAAGAAGAATAGTTGCATTTAGCCAGAGTTTTCCAGGTGGAGACGTCAACATTTCCTTTTCATTTTTGTTTTTCTAAATAAAACAAAATGCATTGTGGTTAATTAAAATAAAACACAAAATATTAAAAAACCCAAGTAATTTCAAATCTTATTTTTTTAATTTTAAATAACTGAAATTTGTTTTCAGTTTGGAAACGGCATTTACATTTTACGAAATGCATTACGGTTACAATCTAGTTTTTAAAATAGGTAGAAACTTGGGCTAGTGTTATTGCAAGAGTTAAGAGTGGCTGGGGTAAATTGAGGGAATTCTGCCATTACTAACCAGCAGAGTGTTACCATTGTCGACTAAGGGAGGAGTCTATCTGGCATGTGTACGCAGTGAGATGATGTATGGAAGTGAAACCTGGCCAGTGAGAACATGCATTGCATGGAGAGAAACGATATGAGAATGATACAATGGATACGTAATGCGAGTCTTAAAGACAGGCTTAGATCTGATGACCTCAGTGGAACATTAAATCTGGACAATATATAAAATGGATGAGAATTCTTGGGTTAGTAGACGTAGAACAGTTTGAGGTAGAAGGGGAAGGCCAAAGAAAAGATGGGAGGAAATGTTAAAAATGAACTTGAGAGAAAGAGGGATAGTCAGAGATAGGTTAGTTTGGAAGTTAATTTCTCAAAGTCGACATGTAAAATGGACTGATGATGATGATGAATTATGAAATTTCATTCTATTTTGCGCATTTGCATTTGTGATTTTAATATTCAATTAATATTAAATTTTAAAAATAATGATTGAATGTAATTAGAAAATTCAACGTCATATTTGTTTTAACGTGGCCATACCATAAAAATCTCCTGTTTTGCACACATCTCTATATATTCTCTAGATTTAATCTTTCTCTGAGGTCATCAGCTCTAAGCCTGTCTTTAAGACTTACATTACAGACGACGTTAACTAATTTTATAGATTTACATAAGAAAATTGTCTGTCTGTCCACGTTTTATGTTTCCATATCTTACGCAGACTTAAAAAGCCATGTCAATTAAAAGTCACGATAATAGTGTCTCACCTTACGGCAAGTGCTTAAACCAAGACATATAAATGCTTAGTCGTGCATGCCTTATGTGATTCTGTCGGGTTATTGAATGATGCTTGAGCGGGTGTAACTTTGAATATGTGAATGTGAGTTGAAACTTAGTATGGTCAAGAATTAATTATTTATTTACTTTTTACAATTGAAAGAAGCGGATTTACTAATTAATTGAACATTTATTGTGGGAGCTGATGACGTCATCACAGAATGTCTGTTTCTGTTTAGAAGCACATGGGACGTAACTCTGCTAATCGAACACAAGCGAAACAACTCTGACAAGTTATCTCCCTTCAATATGTCCAGTCTGAATGTCTCATTTTTCTAGCTAGAAATGCTTCTAGCTCACAATGCGGATGAGAGATGTTCGGCCAAAAGAAGCGGAGGAAGGCGCAGAAAGCATTTAAAATATCTCCACTTGTGAGTTCAACCACCGAGAAATGGTTTATGGTTAGAAATAAAATAAGTGGCTCATTAAACGGGGAATCCTTCTGAGATCAACTCGAGAAAAGTAATGTTCCTAGATTGTCTGGAGCTAAGCCCTTTTGAGTGGACACTTTCGAGCTGTTATCTCCGATGGATATCCGAATAGTCGGTCTCTGGGTGGTCGAATAGGAATGACTAAGAAAAAGACGAGATGTTTAGAATTTCCAGTCGAAGGTGCCTATATTCCAGTAGATAGGAAGAGGAGTCAGAGCCGGTTCTCCAGGCATGGGGCAGTCAGTTGGATTTGTGTGCCTCTCAGAGAGAAGTCGGCTCTTAGGCTCTAAACTAAAAGACTTGTGCTTTGATTTGGTCAGCACAAATCTCAATTTGCAAGTCTGCTATTCAACCGAAGAAAACGAGGACCAGGGAAAATAATTATTTTTAAACTCGAGTTTTTATGGTTTTATTTGGAGGGAGAATTCTTCTGTTGCAGCACCGACTAAAGCGAAGAAAAAAAGACGTTGGATCGATGCAGCGAGCTAACGATCATGGCCTGTGAAATGGATGCACACGCATGTTCATAAATAAAATTGTGTTCGACAAAACTATTTAGAAACCATCTCAAAATCTTACTTTAGTGAGAGTTCTTTCCCCTTTTTGGATTGTCTCCCTTCTTTCAAGCGTTAATTTCATAGTTTGAATCAATTTTTTATGGGGGGGGGGGGGGTCCCATGCATGAAAGTTAAAATCTCACGCATTTATTTTTAAGTATAAATTTCTCATACAGTTCATATAATTTGGGTTGAGTTTAAAGATAAAAAATAAGCGTAGACTCGATTCAAACATCATCATATTCGGTTTCACGTTTATTTTACATGCTGGTACGTGTTGGATTGCTTTTAGAAATTGACTTGTAAACTGACCTATCTCTGGCCAAGTCATCACTTCCTCCCATGATTTCCTTGGCCTCCCCCTGCCAACTAACCCTGCTACTTCAACTGTTCTACTACTAATCCCAGCACTCTCATTCATTCTTTCATCATTATAATTGGTTCAACGTCCATTTTACGTGCTAGTATATGTTGGATCGCTTTCAGAAATTGACTTTCAAACTAACCTATCTCTGACCAGGTCTTTATTCATCCCTCTTTCTCTCAAATCCATCCTTATCACTTCCTCCCATGTTTTCCTTGGCAACTGACTTTGTGACTGCAACTTCTACATCTACTAATCCAAGCATTCTCGTCCATTCTTTCAATGTGACTAAACCACCAAAGTCTCCTGTTCTGCACACATCTTCCTATACTATGGGTGTGAACTTTTTAACAAACCTAGGAGAATTATAGAAAAGCTGAACTATTCCTTATAAGTTAAATTTATTTTTGACAACAATAGGAGACCATTTTTTTTCTACCATTACTAACCAGCAGAGCGTTACCACTGTCGACCAAGGGAAAAGTTTATCAGGCATATGTACACAGTGTAATGATATATGGACGTGAAACCTGGCCAGTGAAGATTGAGGACATGCATTACATGAAGAGAAATGCTATGAGAATGATACAATAAATGTGCAATGCGAGTCAGGCTTAGATCTGATGACCTCAGAGGAAGATTAAATCTGAACAGTATAGAGAGATGTGTGCAGAACTGGAGACTTCGATGGTATGGCCACATTGAAAGAATAGATGAGAGTTATTGGGTCAGTAGATGTAGAACAGTTGAGGTAGCAGGTTCAGTTCACAGGGGAAGGCCAAGGAAAACATGGGAGGAAGTGATAAAAATAGACTTGAGAGAAAGACGGATAAATAAATAAAGACCTGGTCAGAGATAGGTTCGTTTGCAAGTCAATTTCTAAAAAACGTCCAACGGAATTTCAAAAACTAAATCTATAAACTAATTTTTTTTTTCTAATTGAATAATATATTTTTTTAGAAAAAGTTGCCAGATGAGATTGAGATGAGCAATATCAGTGTCAAACATTTTAAGATGAATTCAGAAATAATTGTAACAAAGAAATTAATAGAGCATTTTTGTCACTCATCGAATCGTTAATAAAATTCATAATTCTTTCTGCAATCCAATTAGATTTACTACAAATAAACTTGAATCTATGTCTGACTTGTCCACTAAGTTTCCGTGTTTAAACGTCTTTCTTTCATTGTCGTTCAATGATTGACACACCTGGATACAACATGCAAAATAACTCTGACACCGTTCTGATTTGGGCTGTGATGGTCGTCGGGTTAGGGTTAGGGTCGTCGGGTTAGTGGTTAGGGTTAGGGTCGTCGGGTTAGGGTCGTCGGGTTAGGGGTTAGGGTCGTCGGGTTAGGGTTAGGGTTAGGGTCGTCGGGTTAGGGGTTAGGGTTAGGGTCGTCGGGTTAGGGTTAGGGTTAGGGTCGTCGGGTTAGGGGTTAGGGTTAGGGTCGTCGGGTTAGGGTTAGGGTTAGGGTCGTCGGGTTAGGGGTTAGGGTTAGGGTCGTCGGGTTAGGGTTAGGGTCGTCGGGTTAGGGGTTAGGGTTAGGGTCGTCGGGTTAGGGTTAGGGTCGTCGGGTTAGGGGTTAGGGTTAGGGTCGTCGGGTTAGGGTTAGGGTTAGGGTCGTCGGGTTAGGGGTTAGGGTCGTCGGGTTAGGGTTAGGGTTAGGGTCGTCGGGTTAGGGGTTAGGGTTAGGGTCGTCGGGTTAGGGTTAGGGTCGTCGGGTTAGGGGTTAGGGTTAGGGTCGTCGGGTTAGGGTTAGGGTTAGGGTCGTCGGGTTAGGGGTTAGGGTTAGGGTCGTCGGGTTAGGGTTAGGGTCGTCGGGTTAGGGGTTAGGGTTAGGGTCGTCGGGTTAGGGTTAGGGTTAGGGTCGTCGGGTTAGGGGTTAGGGTTAGGGTCGTCGGGTTAGGGTTAGGGTTAGGGTCGTCGGGTTAGGGGTTAGGGTTAGGGTCGTCGGGTTAGGGTTAGGGTTAGGGTCGTCGGGTTAGGGGTTAGGGTTAGGGTCGTCTTCAATTCAGGATTAGTCTGAGGATTGTTTTGATGGACATTATCTTTGAGATAACTCCACAAATAAAAACCTGAGGTGAGGGAGTGTTATTGCCCGGTAAACGCAAAACTCATTCAGGATCACATGTCCTACTCATAAGACGATCACCAAAGTGTTCCCGCATTGAATGGCGATAAAACAAAGACTGTTGGACATTCATGATTGAAACTTGGTGGACAAGTCAGGCATAGACTGAAGTCTTTTTTTTTTATGGGAAGAGGGGGGTGGTCACCATGATGTTAACCTTTGAAGACCTACAATGGTGTATAAAATCAGCCATTTTATTTCCATTATTAATATTAAAAAAACAATGGACAACCTTTGTTTATATTGTGGCCTTTCAAAACTGGAGATGAAGTAATTTTTGGCTTCAAATATGGTTCGATTGCATAAAGGATTGTGCATTTTATCACGGATTCCATGGGTGGTGGGGCTATATTTGACAGAATTTTATGTCTACTAACATTGTATTAACGATGTAAAATCTTATTTTTATTTCAGGGTTGCGTTGAGATGATTAAAAACAGAAATACCCGAGGGAGGGGGATGGGGGCTTTTTTTTTTTTCAGTTTAAGTGTGGTTTAGTCGTCAATTGAGTTATCCCCTCTTTGCAGATTGGCTGTTTGGAGTCTCTAAAAGCTAGATGGCTCTGGTTGGTAGTCAGTTTGCATAGGTGGTAGTATAAGAATTGTACTCTTTGGATTGAAGAGTCAAGTTCTTCAGACAGCAGAGTGAAGTGCAGAAAGAAAGTTGTGGAGCTGAAAATCAGTTGATAGTCCACATTGAAGTTTGTAATGGCCCCATTCAACATGTCATGAGGAATTCTCTAAACCACTACAAAGCCGCCATCTGCCCATGCATGCAGTATTGTTGTCATATCTGGGCTGTTGCACCATTCAGTAGTCTGCCCCTCTTAGACAGAGTCCAAAAAAGAGTCGCTAATCCCTCACTATCCACCAAGCTACAGCCCGTTTGATCGCCGCAATGTTGCATCTCTGTGCTTGTTTTACAAGTACTTCTATGGAATGTGCTCCGATGAACTGGCTGCTCTAGTGCACCCTCGACTTAAATACACCCGACCAGCTCGACAATCAGTTCAATCCCAGGTAGGTTCCCAGATGCCGGAGGGTTTTCTACTTCTTTCCTTGAGCTGCTAGCTTTTGGAACTCCCTTACTGCTCCGTTTCCCTGACTGT
The DNA here is from genome assembly GCA_963556195.1 of Sepiola atlantica. Lineage (NCBI taxonomy): Eukaryota > Metazoa > Mollusca > Cephalopoda > Sepiida > Sepiolidae > Sepiola > Sepiola atlantica. Next base: position 4,232,190 of record OY744534.1, on the reverse strand, counting down.
ACCGACATACAGAAATTTAAGTGTAAGGTGAACAAATATCTTGCTGCACAATTCTTTACTTAGGATGTCCCCTTTATTTTCTAGACCCTAATCCACAGTAGCCCCTTACGTGTCAGTGGCAATATGCCTTATCTGGGGTGAATTCAAGTTTTAAAAAATTTCAAAAATCTGTTCAAATGTTATTCTTGAGCACAGCAATAGTTTGTTAGGCATCCTCATGGGAAATAATCCAAAGCGATATGTCTAGAGAATGTACAAGACAAGGGTGGTCCGCATGACAAAAGATGAGTATAATCTTCAGGGAAGTAGCGATGGAGGTATTCGACTGGAGCATTGGAGCAATGCGGTGTTGCTACTTACTGCAGTATCCATTTTTTTAATTAAAAACTGTGTTCTGCGGCTACGGTAGTCAAATGACATCCCGTAGCTGCAATCAGTCATCTATGCTAGTCCCAGGCCATCTGGCCTTGTCATGCGCAAGTTGTCGTAGGCAATGAAGTTGTTTCGCTGTACGTAGTGGTCCTAGTCCCGCCTGCTTGAGGTCAGCACGTAGTGTGCAGTATCCATGTTCTGGGTTAATTTTCATAGAAATGATAATCAAATGGATATACCTTTTTGGACCACTCTGTAATTGAGAAAAAAATTAGAGGGTGGGGGTATCTGCCCACCGACCAAAACAATAGAAAGGCTTACCGAGAGTAAATTCTGGCAGCTGAAAATCAATGCACCGCACGCCATAAAGGATGGGGACAGACGAGTTCTCCATTGGACGAATCAAACCCTGGCTGGCCAACTCGTACGCTTCTTGGCTCTGCGAATCAATTTGCGCATGCCTACAAGCAACAAAAACAAATTCATTAAAAACAGTATTTTTAAGAATCTCCTCGGACATCGTTCGAGAACAACATTTTCAAAATTCCCTTCACAATTAAAATGGTGACAAAGTAATTCATTTTTATGTTTAACTATTAATGAAATATTAAAATGGCTGACTTGTTTATGAAGAAACCCAAATGCATTCTGGCAGATTTAATTTCGTAATTATTTTTTTTGTAGGATTTAAAAAATTTCGTTTATGTTTTTCTATTGCATTTTTGCTTTAAAATAGATAATAAAATAAAAATTAATTTCTTAAAATTAACAGATTTCTTAAAATGAATAAACTTAAAATTAAACTAAATGAATATAAAAAAATAGATTCACAAATATTTCAGGCTTCATTCTTATATATGTTATTTCTAGTGGTGGTGGAGCGACGATTCATGTGCAGTAGTTTCACAGAGAGCATACTGTGTTTCGTAGCATCGATTTCACTTATAACAATTTATTAGAGATGATTAATAACTTTATATGTTCACAGCCGCAGGTGGCCATAGAAGTGGTCACACAATTTTATTAATATAGAAGACTTGCAATTCATATTTTAAGCAAGATTGAAATATGAATTAATAACGGTGCATAGACAAAGATGTTTGTTACAAAATAGTATTCTGCTTGTTAATGGGTTGTGATCAGAGTACTTTTCTGTAGAAGAAAAACTCCTCTTACTTCCTATTAATATCATTCAGCAAATAAAATATTTATAAGGATTAAGTCAGCCACACGCGTCCGTGGATAACTATTTTATCTATAGATCAATAAATAAACACATAAAAAAATAGGGTGAATTCCGTATCTAAGGGAGGTAACAGCAACGTCATATAAGGATCAAGTATATTTTTGATAAAGTTGATTCGAAATACATTTTCTTAATGTCTACCAGTTATTTAGTGTTTACATATGAACAAAGAGACTGACTTTACTTTATACATTAGATAAATATTCAACATTTTTTTATTTGATAAAATGTTTTGAAAGTTGATACATTCTATTGAACAGGAAGATCCGTTTCTTATATCTCTATTCATATAAAGTTAGGTATGTGTATGTATAGGATTCACTCCTAAACTAATTAACCGATTATTATGAATTTTGAAACACAGTTGCTATGCGTAAGAGTGGGTAAAATTAACTTGCCGAATGGAACAGTTTTGCATCACTTTTATGTCCTTTTATGAAGATTAAAATCCAGATATAATGATGCTACATCTTGTTTCTAGAATCCTTATTCCAATTTTGATCCAAAATCCATTACATAATTTCGATTTTAGAAAATGTCTAAATTATAAGGCTTAGGTCTTAAGAAATTGAAATTCAGGGAATATTGCTTAATTAGTATCTAATAATGAATATGGATTAAATTTAATAGAAATTTAAAATATTTGAATTTCAAATGAGAGATTGTCCCCTTATTATGCCCTCTAAACCCTTCAAAATACTCAATAGAAACTGAAATTTGGGGAATATTTATTAATTGATGTCTAATACTTATTGTTAAAATTTCACAAAATCAGGTATCTGAGCTTTTACCCCTTTATTATCCCTTTCACAAAATCAGAGATATCTGAAATTTCACAAAGTGCTTCTACTCCTTTATTACCCCTTTGCATAAAACTAAATATAGCTCACATTACAACCCCTTACACCTCGCAGCTGTGTTCCAAAATTCATATTGATCAGTTAATTAGTTTGTGCATGAATCCATACATACACATACCGAACGAGATCGCCGCCGGACACCCCTACATCTTCCAGAAGGACTCCAGACTCTATTACTGCACACAAGGCCAAGATAACTCTCATCACTGGTTGCTTCACCCGACTGCAACCCCCTTGACTATTTCTTCTGGACTGATTGAGGCCAAAAACAACAAAGTACGCCCACAACATTGTCGACTCTCTGAAAGCTGCCATGGTGGAGGCGTTTGCCACTACAGACATGGTCATAGTCGCCAAAGCGTTGACTCAGTTTGCACCCATCTTGAGATGGTAGTCTCCACTTGTGACGGTGACAGAAAAAAAATTGTAGTATGCAACTCTAACAATAAACTGTTGGGTCTCTGTATATAGGAATTTCGTTTTTATTAACTATTTCGTTTTCTTTTTGTCCAGTGTCGGATTTTGTTGCAACACCCTGTATATATATATATATATATATATATATATATATGAGATATTTAAATTTTAAATTAAATTAAAGATAATTGAATTATCGTTTAATAATAATCTATCGTGATAATATAAAGCTCAATATATTGAATAGAGCCATCAATTATATCTATATGTAGGTATGTATACATACCAGTCCACCCATCTTTGATTCCCTATGCCCCTGCTGCATCTGTTCCCCCCACCCCCTACCCCCACTACCAACAGCTAATATTCTTATCCCAGCAGGCAAATAGTTATTTTTCGCCATCGCCTACAAGCAACACTTTCAATCCGCACCGGCTTGAAAGATATCGGTTCTAAATCCATGTCTGTAACCTATCGATACACTGATCAACCAGGGAGCTAGAGGTTTTCGTAATGCACACTTTGATATATACCGAACTCTAACTGACAAACTTCATTCTGAACCCTGTGAAACGGATAATTCCAATACCAGACAAAATAAACTGGACTTTACCAACTGCCGTCTAAAATCAGCTCCTTAGCAACAACATTTGGATTCCTAAACAATTTGAGTATTATTCTTTTTCAAACATTCATTTCCAATATAACAGCTGTTTTATTTTTTAAGTGATTTTGGACAACGTCCACCCTGACTCTACACTCTCATCTTTACCTTTTGGTCTTTATTTTATTTTATGTAAAATTTTCAAAGTTAAATGCTGCTGATAATATTTACAATTACATTGTCGATGTTTCTCTATCCTCTGATGAATAAAGTTTATCTTTGAAAATCCATGGATTAAGGATATTAAGCTCCTTGCTTTTGAACTTTTGATGTTCTAATAAATATTGTATCTTTACAATTTTTTATTCTCATCTTTCATCTCTAGAAATATATACATATATATCTCTAGAAATATATACATATATATATATATATATATAGAAATATATACATATATATATATATATCTAGAAATATATACATATATATATATATATCTAGAAATATATACATATATATATATATATATCTAGAAATATATACATATATATATATATATCTATCTAGAAATATATACATATATATATATATATCTCTAGAAATATATACATATATATATATATATATCTCTAGAAATATATACATATATATATATATATATCTCTAGAAATATATACATATATATATATATATATCTAGAAATATATACATATATATATATACATACACACACATATACATACACACAACTTACATAAATAAATGTTTCTGATGTTGAGCCTCGATAGCTGAACAAGCTTTGTCTACTTTGGCCTTTGTTATGTGATCTAGAAAAACAAATAAAAAACATTTTTTTTTCAATGAAACTTAGAATTATTTGCATCAGCATCACGGTCACATTTTGACAAATTACAAAGAATTTCTCAAAGTTTAATTAAAAATAAATGAAAAATATTTTGCAAATAATTTTTGTAGCACCAAATTCATGTTAGGAAAAATATTGGAATCGTCCCATCACTAATCGAAACCAACATAAATGAGAGAATTTCATGAAGAAAATCACTCCGTACAACTGCCATGGCCAACATACAACTCACATCTGATTGGGGAAAAGATACGTTAAAAGAAGAAGACGAAGAAGAAGAAACATAAGTATTATGAACCAAATATACAAAGATAAGGAAATCCAACCGTTATGGCTGAAAAAATAAAGTCCTGGACAGTGGAATGGATATGCAAAAGGAATTGTCCACTGTCTCCGGTGTTGACGGCCAACCTTGGCAGATGATACTTTGTCGCCTTGTACATTACATCTGTGGTAGAAGAAGAGGGTGGGTTTTTCCCCAAATCAAGCAAAGCTTGCAAGAACCCTGGACCGTTTGATTGTAAATAAATAGTTGGGACAGTGACAAATCAGTGTCACCAGCTATGCAGATGAGTCTTTTTTTATAGTCTGTCAATCACGGACAGGATTTCTGTAGTTAAGTGTGATACAAGCAGACAAAATTTGCTTGTACACCAGTTCTTGTTGACATGCTGGCGATTCTCTCTCATAACCTCCTGTTGCTGATTCTGGTGATCCTGTTCCTACTTACTTGCCTCCCCACGAAGGGCAAAGTTAGACACAAGATCAGTTTTTAATGTGGGGAAAATCCAGCTCCCTAAAAAGGGGCAATCTGGATTGGAACAAAAATTTAAATTGCCTCAGTCTAGAAGGACTTCTTCACTGACCGAGGACAGAATAGACTAAGTGAAGTATCAGAACAGATACATTTTGTTCCGAGCCAAAAGGTCAAGTTAAGTTGTTCTGGTGATCCTCTGATTTCCGTCCCTTGCGTCTTATTCCTATTTGTCATTGCTATTCATTTCTGAAAATCTAAAAGGTCTCTGGTTCATTCCCAGCTCTTTGTATAACCAAACCCTTGACGTGACCTGAGCGGAAGGCAGTGTTTCAGCATTGTTAAATGCTAGCAGGCCTACCCGACGTGACCCAGGATCCTAATTTTGCAGAAAAAAATCGGAAGGCCATGATTCCCCTGCATCATGATTGCCATGGCGGTTGTAATAGCGCCACCTGTGCTGGTAAAGTTTCCACTCCAGACATAACTCTTGCTGAGAATGGTAACAATTGTCAGCTAGGTTAGTTTGGAAGTCAATTTTTAAAAGCCGTCCAACACATGCCAGCATGTAAAATGGACGTTAAACGAATACGATGATGAAAGAATGAAAATGCTTGCGATCGTAGCTGTAGAACAGTTGAGGTAGCAGGGTTCAGTTCACAGGAGATGACTAAGGAAAACATGAAAGGAAGTGATTGAGGTGGATTTCAGAGAAAGAGGGATAAATAAAGACCTGTCCAGAAATAGGTTAGTTTGGAAGTCAATTTGTTAAAGTTGTCTAACACACGCGAGCATGTAGAATGGACGCTAAATCAAATACGATGAGAAAATAAAAATGCCTATTTATTTTGACAAAACATTTAAAACATTTTGATCTGGGGAAAAAATATATAAATCAAGAAATTTTACCATTTCTTTAATTAGGGTGTAAGAAAAAGAGGGATAGATAAAGACCTGGCCAGAGATAGGTTAGTTTGGAAGTCAATTTGTAAAAGCAATCCAACACATTGTAGTATATAAAATGGACGTTAAATTGAATATGATAATGAGATTTCTATTTTCTGAACAAAAATTATGTCAAACCCTAACACAAACATTCCATCAAGTTAAATATTGAAAAAAAAAACTTACGATAAGTAGACTTTTGTAAAAGTCGTCCTCGACACGAGAAATCATCAGTTGCCATTCCAAATTTGCCTCGGATTTGATAAACCTGAAAGTCACAACATTTTTTTTAGTAGCTATCCTAAACCAAAATTTTATTTTCATTAGATATCCCAAACCAAAATTTTATTTTCATTAGATATCCCAAACCAAAATTTTATTTTCATTAGATATCCCAAACCAAAATTTTATTTTCATTAGATATCCCAAACCAAAATTTTATTTTCATTAGATATCCCAAACCAAAATTTTATTTTCATTATATCTAAAAACTTTGAAAATGGTATCAGAATGGAGGAATAGGACATGTCATGTTTTAATTTCAATTGTTTTTTTTTTTAATTTAGAATTCGGCAATTATATTCGATTATTCCAGAACAGGATGGTAGCCAGCCAATCAAAACGCCATACTAGTAAGAATAAGCTCAAGGGAGCGATCCGTATTTACTTAGAGATGTGTAATGAGTGAAATACAATTTCATAAAAGTATAAAATGAAACAATGACGGTCGAAGCTGGAAAATTTCCTGGATGTATGACTTGTTTGAGAGAGTCAGGTATGTTTGACTTAATATAGGAAATTATAAAAGCGAATGTATCTGACTAATAACACGCATCAATTATTACCATATTGGAATTCGGTATAGCGTTTGTGTTTAAAGTCCTATAGTGACTGAACTTGCAAGGGAAAAATCGAGTTTACTTTATTAATATATCTATGGTGCTTCTGCTGTTTCACCATGACATTAAAATATTTAAATGTTATGTACTTACGAGTTAGCTGAAAATAAGATTGCACAGAAAAAATTATGCAAATTAATCCAGTATTTATTAAGAAAAAAAAGAATGATTTTACGCATTTTGTAACAAGGGAGATAACTAAAAGATTTTTTTTACCAATTTAGCAGAAAATCCAAAAAGTATGAGTCATCTCCCTTGCCCCTTGGCTAGCCAGGCTAAAATCGGGTGATTGAAAAATACAAGATGGCGAAGCCCGATATAAATCGTTTTTTATTTTAAATTTAATAAATACTGGATGAATTTGTGGAATATTTGGTGTACAGTCTTCTTTTAACCTATCACGTAAGTACATAACAAAGTTTATACATTTCTTTAGCTAATTTTTATACATGTCATGGTGAAACAGCAGAAGCACCACATATTATATATATATATATATATTATATATATACAAATGACCAAAAATGTGAAAAAGGTACTAAATGTGAATCCATTTCGGGTTAGGGTTAAGATCAAGTGGAACAGAACTAAAAATCCAAAACGTGTTTTTTACCCGTAAGAATTTGGAATTGTCCAAGATTTTCAGAATTTTCGTTCCATGACCGATTCCAAGAACTTGAAAGGAGAAAAAAAAAAAATGATTTTCTTGAAAAACAAATTTGAATTTCGATTCATTTGCAAACGGAATCGGTTGTCACAAGAAATCTCAAGATTGAAAGGAAGACGAACATAAGAGAAAGTGCGAAAGTAGAAACTAACCTTGTACACCAGACGAATGTCGCCCAAGGCCGGAAGCAAATTTTATGTGGAAATCCGATTGGATATAACGCGGACCCAGAACTAAATAAAGATAAAAGAAAAAAATTCTGCAATTTTTTTTTTCTACTGATGCATCACCACTTATCAAACCCCAAAAGCCACTCGAGGATAACCTAACCCACTCGAGGATAACCTAATCCAAAAGCCACTCGAGGATAAAGGTTAATGAGATTGTTAGTTAGGGCAGGGGTTCTCAACATGGGGTTTACAGCAAGATTTCTAGGGGTATTTAGACAGTTGATGAAAGTGGTATTTTAAATAGTAATTAGTTGCGGATTATGAAATTCATTGGTTGTGCCTTCATAAAGTTGCTTTCATTATTGGTTTAGAAAAAACATATCGATATATAAGTAATAATTCAAAAAGAAAAAAAGTAAATATATTAATAATAAAAAATTAAATGACCAAAGAAACGTTAGTGATTTGAACAAGCAGTCTTTAGAGTGTGTTACCGAGCATTCAAACCTATATGTAACGGAGCACTGAAATGTCTTCGAAGATATTTGCAGAATTATTGTTCATTGTCACATTATTGGGGGTTCGGGAAGAAGGTTTTATAACTCAGGGGGTACTTAACGGGGAAAAGGTTGAGAACCCCTGAGTTAGACAATGAAAAAAATACCTTTGAGAGGATTGGAAACAATGGGTGAAATGCCGTGAAATGGGTGAGAAGTACTTCCACAGAACATGCTCTGATGAACTTACTGCACATGTACCCCCTCAACGTAAATAACCCCCAAAACACTCAACAAGCCGTAAAATCAAACTCCTTCACTGTAGAGGTCCTGAGATGCCGGAAGATTTTCTACTCTAATAGCTTCTTCCCTTGGAACGCTCGCCTTTGAAATTCCCTTCCTGATCCCTGCTTCCCCAATCGTACAAGCATGCAGAAAATTGAATGTAATGTGAACAAACATATTGGTGCACAACTCCCCACCCAGGTTGCCTCCACCCCCTAAATCTGGCCCCTATCACAGTAACCCCTTATGCTTCAGTGGCAATATGCGTTGTTTTTTTTTTTTGGGGGGGGGGGGGGGGACAAAAGTTTTTTTTAAAAATGGGCAGAATTTGCCTATTTAGACATGAGGCGTTGCCTGATGTTGCCCACTCCAGAGTCTGTGACATTTAAATACCAAAAACCGAATGGCAAGAATTTGTTAACATTTGGACTTGAAAACAACCATATTGTAGTCAGCTGGGAAGCAGCCCCGGGGTATTGTATCTCACAAATGGAAAATTCTTGGAAATAAACTTTGCTCATGGAAGTTGCGTTTAGCTTTAGGTAGACAGAGGAAGAAAGGAAAATTATTTACAGTGGTTGTAGCTAGACGAGTTTTTGCTGGGAATGTTTTACAGGGGAAGGGTGTGACAAGATGTGACAAGAGATTGGAGTTCAGTTGAGCACCTACCATAAAAATAACGATAGAGTAAAAAAATACTAGCAACGTCTCTTCTGTGAGAAAGGGGCTGCAGGGAGGAGAAAAGGGGCTGCAGGGAGGAGAAAAGGGGCTGTAGGGAGGAGAAAAGGGGCTGTATGGCAAAATCCGTAATTATATTCTTACTATCACCAGTACTGAGGATTGAACCTGTAACCTCGAGAAGATTATCATTTAAAACCGATTATAACTCAGCACTTTTATCCGTTGCACCACTGGTCATGGCTGATGGAATGAGAACAAGCTACCGTACATCTCAAAAATGTTACGTAGTGCAGTTCTGGTTGTAGGAAAACAAAATAAAAATCTTACCTAGTCTGTGATCAGAAAGGTCCGTTAATCCGACAGGTGTGATGTTTGTGGCCGGCAACGTGGTGTTTGTGTCTGCGTTGATTGTGGTGTGTTTCCTTTCATTCTTATAACAAGGCAAGGCATTCAAATCTGAAGAGAAACACAAAACCAAAACAATTAGCGCAATTATTATATGAAATGATGGTTCTTACCGATGGTTGGTCGGGGGTTTTTTCATACAATGTACAAACTTGTGTCTGCCAACGGTTGTGTCCTTTCTCCCGTCTTATTCAGCTATATTATTGACAGGATCCTTAATCAGGGCATGATGAACTTTGCAGGAGTCAAGTCGGACATGATTGTTTCATTATCGACCTGGACTATACAGAACAGATTGCCATTCTTGACAAAATATACTCAAATATACAGCAGGAATATTGAGGATTTATAATTTGTATTATACGGACTACTGTTCTCATCTTGGATGTTATTTTCACAACGTTTCGGCCAATGTAACCTCCGAGCTTCTTCAAGTGTGTCTTGTCAAACTCAGGAATCTGTACAGAATGTCGAATGGAACCGTTTATTCAATCCATGAGAATAGTTTGCTCTTGTTCCGTCAGCCACGACCAGGTAGAATTCATAAGTAATTTGCAAGAACCCGTGACACAACGGATAAAAATGCTAAGAAATAATAAGTTTTCTGGAAGTTGAAGGTTCAATTCAATCCTCAGCACGGGCGATACGAAGAATACAATTACGAATTACTTAAGACTTCTACTCGGTCATGGCGGATAGAACGAGAGAAATTTACCTCCATGGATTAAATAACCGGTTTCGTTTGAAATTTTATACAGATTCTTTAGTTCAACAAGACATACCTGAGAAAGGTTGGAGATCACATCGGCCGAAACGTGAGAATAATATCCAAGATGAGGACAGGAATAATCCGAATAATACCAAATAATGTCAACCACCAATGAAAAACATGTGTGAGATGATGATCAATACCTTTAAAACAAAGGTTTTGTCAGCCAACTACCGAATTTCCGACCAAGTTTCCGACCATTCTCAACGGCACCAATTTCAATGAAGTCAAATATATCAAATATCTCGGACGAACTTTTACAGCCACAGGGCAAGGAAAGGATGAGATTGCAATCTGTATAGCTCACGCAGTCTTCTGCTGTGTCCAGAGTAGATTGCGGTCTCAACAAGAGATAAAACTCTCAACAAAATCGCGAATATACCAAATGCTGATTTTTTTATGTACTAACGAGTCACCACTTATCAAGGTCCAAAAGCCACTCGAGGATAAGGGTTAATGAGTCTGTCAGGAGGACATTGAAACAACAACGTGAGGATTGGTAACGATGGTTGAGACTGGCCAGAAATTAGATTATTTAGTCGTATAATAATATGCCAGTGCAAATGTTAGTGCAGTTGACTACTAAGGGGCCCGTTTGGTGCCCCAAACCCCAACATGTTCACTATGACACACCCGGTCTGTTAGACCATGCTAGTAAACATGGTTTTGTGAATATACAGATGTATTATGGTTCTCCGCTAATTAGAGCATCTTCCGGTTTTCATGCTGGATGAACTACCCCGATGCTGCCACGTTCTCTCTGCCGAAGCATCCGTTTGCTGAAGATCGCCACAGGAAGTACAACAACTACCTGTAAAGAATAGAGCGATTTTTTTTTATCAGGGTTAGACTCCTCTAGATCGCCGTGTTCAGACTATGCACGAGCATATTATAAGGGTTACCTTGTGAAGGGTGCAACTCTTTACTACACACGGATAGTCATTTTAGCATTCCCAGCTGATTTTTTGATTTTAAATTATTGTTATTTAATCGCAATAGTTATTAAGAGCTCAGTAAATGGAGTTCAAAACTGTTTGAATTATGCAAATATCCCTAGTGGTTCAAAAGTTATGAGAATTTAAAGGTCTAAAATTTGGGGTTAAAAGTTGACATCATTTTAGCGCACAAATTACTTGAAATCACGGACCAATTCACAACAATAAATTCAGTAATTTTGTCATAGTTTCTTTATTCCTGGAGCAATTTTGATAAAACTTGGCATTATTATGTAAAATTGTATGTTCTTTCAGATTCTGCACTCAGATGTTATGTATCTCTATGTTGTAACCCATTATTTAGAGAATAAAGGTACGAATATTAGCGTTTTTTTTACTTATTACTTTATCACAAGATTATTCAACCTTTCTTTTAGGCAATTACATGTGAACACTGAAAAACTTGGCAGAAAGAAACAAAAACAATTATTTTAGAATTTAGAGTGAGGATTAGTTTCACATATATTTAATGTAGAATAATCCTATCTTTCAGGGCCATTATAGCGTTTTAGGGCATTAATCATTTTTTTCTATAGGAGATGAATCCTGTGCGTTTTTCTTTTGGGGGGGGGGGTCTCTCCTTTGTTTTCTTTTTTTGGAGGGGAGGGGGCGATTATTTGTAGTTTCAAGAGGGTCTTTGTAGGAGGAAGAGGAGCTTGCCACTCGGACTTAGTGTTAGTGGTAGGGCCAGGTGCTATTACTTGAAAACTAAGCAGAAAGAAAAAATTTAGAATTTAGAGTGGGGGATTAGTTTCACATAAATTGAATGTAAAATAATTCACCATTTTTGCGCCATTCTAGCGTTTTAGGACAGTTAATCAATTTTTTTTCTATGGGAAATAAATTCTGTGCGTCTTTCTTTATGGGGGGGGGGGTCTGCCTAACTTAATTTTTCAATCCGTTTTTTTTTTTAAAACTAAAATTTCATAAACTTTTCTGACATTAAAATGTCACATTCTTAATATTTATGGAGAGCGTGGAAATGAAAATGTCACGAAAAATCCACTCGTGACGGCCACGTGTTTGTTTACATTCGGCATAATATACCTAACTCATAATTTTTCAGTCCGTTTTAAAAAAAACAAAAAAACTAAAGTTTCATAAACTTTTCTGACGTTAAAATGTCACATTCTTAATATTTATGGAGAGCGTGGAAATAAAAATGTCACGAAAAATACACTCGCGTTTTGTTTACACTCGGCCGAGTATAACGCGCAATTTTTCAGTCCGTTTTTTTTTTTTTTTTTAAACTAAAGTTTCATAAACTTTTCTGACGTTAAAATGTCACATTCTTAATATTTATGGAGAGCGTGCAAATGAAAATGTCACGAAAAATACACTCGCGTTTTTTTTCAAACTTTCCGGCTATTTAAATATTATTCAAATTTCACATGTTATATATCAAAATAATTCTAGATCTATTTTCTATTTAAAAATATTTGCGAATAAGATGCGTACCTTATAATTTTTGAAGAAATGTCGGTTGAGTTTACTCTATCGTGTTTCGCCTTCAAATGCTCTAAGAAAAAAAATATAACTGCCTAGTTATAGTTTAAGGTGTGTTCTGATTGGCTGTAGAATTTTAAGAATATTGATAAATATTGGCTGCTTTAACTTTGAAAAGCAAACGAACGTGTTAAATTGAGTCTAAAAAAAAAGCTTATATTTTTGATTTTCGGCTGTTTTAAGTAAAAACCATTTTAACTCGCTGTAAAAAATAATTCAATGAATAAAAGCACACACAACTTACATATTCGGAAAGATTTTTTTATTTTCTTTCCAACCATATATATATTTTTAAAATTGGACCAGAAATAAGCGAGAAATTGTGATTTGAACGCATTAAGGTACGAAATCACAAATGTCGCACGATATTGGCAGCAGGCTGGGAATGCTAGTCATTTACTAGAGAGAGGCTAACTACAGACTGTAGCTGCACAAAGTGCTTTGAGACGCATCATATAGTACTGGGTGCATGGGAACCAGTTGAGGACGTCACGAAGGGCCAACTCAAAAAGATACGACCCCTCTACATAAATGTCATCCTTTTTTGAGATAGGGATGCGGCTGAGAGAGAAAAAAATAAAAAAAAATAAAGAAAAAAGATCTGACTCCCAAGGCAATTTTTAAGAAAGATCGACTCCTGCAAAAATTCCCGACTCAGACTCCTTACTTCTGCTTAAAATGATGATCACTAAGTAAATCAGATATTTACATTTCCTGCAAACAATCAAAACAGAATACGGACTGACAACCGCAAATAAAGGTTATCCTCAATATAATGTCTATTGTTAACAACATGTTGCTAACCAATGTTAACAACATGTTGCTAACCAATGTTAACAACATGTTGCTAACCAATGTTAACGAGTGTGCAGAGATTATATTTGATTAAGCATACAATCAATTATGGTGAGCAAACGGAAGCAAATGAAACTGACCTTTGGAAAGGTTAAACTGGATGGCACCGATCATGTGTGCGATGCTCATATTGGAAGGTTTGTACACACAGAAGATGCCATGGAGACGACGATACACGGAAGGAGCCCATTCGGTTTTCATTTTCTTCCTGGGGGAAAAAAATAATATATGTGTAAAGCTACAGTTCTATAAACACTAAAAACAAAATATTGAGAGTATTATTGTAGAAATTCCACGGTGCGTTTTACATGGATCCGTATAATTTACTGTTAAAAATAATATTCCTTTTGAAATACTAAATGTCTGTCAGGGTCAACACCATTAAGAAAACATGACTCTTCTTCTGTAAAAATAATTCTCATTGTCAGATAAATAAATAAAACGAATATATCTTCTATATTTATTAAAAATTGTAGCAATAATTCTTTTATGTTTTGTCATTTTATTGGAAAAGTTATTGTCAGCTTTCTACATCAATCTGTATAATTTACGTGTTTGTATGGCTGTTGTTTTCTAGATGTTATTGGGATTTTCCCAACTCTGTATGTGGTATGTGACGCCGGCGAGAGAAAAGGAACACAAACAGTTGAAAGTTTAATAAAAGCTTGTATTTCAAAAAAGGAAAAAAGAGGAAAGAAAGTGCCTCGCAAATAACTGGTCTTTGCGGAGATTTATCTCAGGGGGTTCGTCCTTATAACAGTCTTTAGTTTTTTGTTCTGTGTTCATTTCACTGGGTTGTAGGAACAAAGAGCCTTGCGTTTCTGTGCTGTTAAGAACCACCGCACATGTCTTGCTGTGTGGTCAGCAGAGTTTGAAAAAAAAATGCTCACATGGGTTTAGTAAAGGTTCTAGAAAGTGGCCTGCGATTGCTTTTTTTCATCCAATCACGGAGCACGTAGCAAACAACTCCGTTCATAATTTTCAATAATGTTAATCCAATGAAACTACAGTGTTTATAAGATAGTGCTAGAGCTGTATTATAATACAATTTTTATTTATACAAACATTATTGGCTACATATGTGCATACATGTTTCATCTGTGACTTTATTGAAAGTCCAACACCTTCAGACCGTGGTAATTGTAGCCAATGTTTGCATAAATAAAAAATATAATTTACTGTTAATAATAATATTCCTTTTGAAATACTAAATGTCTGTTAGAGTCAATACCATTAAGAAAAAAAAAATTTCTTCCGTAAAAATAATTGTCAGCTAAATATCCTTTAAATAAAAAAAAAAATATCGCTTCTATATTTATTCAAAAATTGTATCAATTTAATTCTTTTTAAAACAATAAATATTCTTTGTCTTACTGTAAAAAATAATTCTCAGCTAAATATTCTTCAGATCAATAAAACGAATGTCACTTTTTGAAATGCATTTATTTAAAATTGTACTGTTTTAGCCAACGGGACAACATAATTTGATTTTGGAATAATTCATTTTTAAATGGGCAAAGTCGGATTTCTTTATAGTAGCGACATCAAATTAACCATCAATCAACATCTTTGCTTTTCTAATTTTTTTTAAATGCGTGTGACAGGTGATAACGTATGTACACACATGAAATGCCTTAACATTGTTTTTTTTATTGGAAATCGCTCCAGAAAAGACATGACGCCACTTGATGTAAGGAGCTAAGAAAAAAAAACTACTACTTCAAAAACTAGAGAATTTCATTCTAATAAGTTTTATATAAATTACGTGTTGTTTTTTTTTTTTTGGGGGGGGGGGGGGTATGTGTTAGAGTTTTAACTGTACTTTTACCGGATTTTAACAGTTAAATTTAATTATTAACGTTATAGTTTTGTCCGGCATTAATAACGACAGCTAACAACAAAAAAGGGGTGCAAAAAAAAAAACCAAATACGCAACAAATAAATGTTACGCAAGGTATAGGATTGACATCCTAATATTGTATCATACTGGCGTAAGCAGAAAAACAGAAAGCAATACCAAATTCACTTCAAACGCTAAAAACTGGGGCCATAAAAATCGGCTCCCAGAGACCAGGCGCATTAAGCCAAAAATTTTGATCACGTGATAATGTGTAAAACTACACCGCGCAGCCAATATAAAAAGCATCACACAGCGCCAAACTTTCTCTTTTCTCTTCAT
This sequence comes from Sepiola atlantica, assembly GCA_963556195.1. Taxonomy (NCBI): domain Eukaryota; kingdom Metazoa; phylum Mollusca; class Cephalopoda; order Sepiida; family Sepiolidae; genus Sepiola; species Sepiola atlantica. Next base: position 4,216,219 of record OY744534.1, on the reverse strand, counting down.
TTCCAGCAAGCAGGCAACTGTGATGAATTGGCAGACCAACTATTGCCAGGCAGTAATCTCTGATTATAGAGTAATCTCTGATTATGGGAACAAGAGTCTCCCTTTTCCGATCGACCACTCCCCTCAAGCAACAGCGACTCGATTGTCTCTCGACCGCGCCAAACACCCAGTGTTTTCTCTGCCAATGTCCTCTATAGTATTTCCACTGATATAGAACTTGCTTTCGTCTATTTCGACTTCTATCGGAGTTCCATCATACCCACTAATCTTCGAGGGTGTCCCTCAAGAAATTGCGTGCATGCCTCCCTCAAAAAATTGCACCAATCGATGGTTACATGACTCAAACCAGTTTCTTCCATAAAGTTTTTTTTTGCAGAAAATCTTACTCCACAGATAAATCACCAAAACAATTGTTCTTAATGGGAGATTGCTTTTCTCAAAATAAGAGTTTTACCGTATTGAAAGTCGAAAATTGTCTTTTAAACAACTCCATCACTGAATCTGGAATACCAAAAAATCCATCAATCTTCATTCTATTTCGTAAGGTAAATAATTAATAAACAAAAAAAATGTATTGGGGGTGGGATACATGCTAATTGTTAATACGGAATACTATTCTGTTCATAAGTGACTACGATTGAGTCACGTGAGCCAAAATGCTGGCGCCGGGGGCTGGGCGGCGTTGGGCGTAGGCGGGCGGCGTTGGGCTGGGGGTAAAAGTGCTGCCGTTTTTTCCCCCCTCAGCCTCGCTTTGTTTGTTCTTTACTGGGACTCATAATCAAAGCGCACTTTTTCCAAAACTTTGATACGTTAGTTTTTTTTGGTTTTTGTGTGTGTGTGTGTGTGGGGGGGGTACTTTTAATGTAATTTACAATATGTTTTAATTTCGATGACTTAATTTAAAAAAATGTCGGTAGCCCTCTTTTGTCTTGCCAAATTTCCAACTTTCCGTGAACGTAAAACATTCCCGAAATTTTGATATCTAATAAAAATCCATTGAAACTACTTAAAAATACAAACAAATGTCATAGGTAAGTCGGAAAATAAGTTTTATGGGCTACGGTCACATTTATTTGTTGTATATTTGATTTTTGGACCTCGTTGTGTTTATTATTGTAAAATATACCCGAGCCTCCTATTGGGGGAACTGGATTTTTACCCACATTAAAAACCGACCTTGTGTTTAACTTTGCCCTTGTGGGGAGGCAAGTAATATTACCCACAAGACCCATGAATCGTTTTTGAGTAGAATCTGCTTTTTACACGGCAAATAAAATCAAACAAACCCAAGCGAATATAATACGACTTCGTAAAGAAGAATGAAAATAACAAAAATTCAAAGTTTAACATTAAAAAACAATGAAAGAAAAAATATTCTTACAAAAAACAACATCGAAGGAAGAAATTCTACCGAAAAAACAAAACAAATTCTTTCTCTTTCTTTCTTTCTTCTGAAGAGTGAATCGTCTAAGGGCGATAACTCTAAGGTCTTTTAAGGCCAAAAATTTATTGGCTGATATCTCGGTGTTGCCCGGACGTCAAATATGTTGAATATACATTTAATTTTTTTTAAGTCCCCAAAACACAAACTTATAGATATATAAGTTCGGTAAAACGAGCAATAATGCAGTATAGTTAACAGTCGAGAAATCGTAAATAAACAAGTATATCACAAATAGCTGTTACCAAACTTAAACTTTAATTTTCTACCGACCTGTATAGTTTTTAAGTTCTGAACCTGTTTCGTCATTTTAAAATTTGTTTCGTTATTTTCACTTAGGTGAACACAAGTCAATAAAAGATGGCAGTCGATTTTTTTGGAGGGGGGAGGGCGCTAATTTCAGGCTTAAAAAAAACTTACGCTACCACTAACCCCAAATCCAGTCAGATTAGGGTAAGAATTGTTTTTTACTATATTTTAAGCCCGAAATTAGCGACCACTTAAAAAAAATCAATCGCTATTTTTTATGGTTCAGTTACGTGTGAGTAACGAAACGATTCGAACTATAAAACTATACAGGTCGGTAGAAAATGAAATATTAATGCGTTTGGTAAAAGTTATTTGTCATATATTTTGTTTATTTTCGATTTCTCAGCTGTTAACTATACTCAGGCAGCAAGCATTTTGTAAATTTGGCCACCATAAGTCAATTACGGATAGACAGAAATTTATAGCTTCAAGAAAAAATGTTAAGACTGCGATAGGTGAAGCAAAGAGAAGGTATACAGAGATGACCAGAAAACACATTCAGTTGCAGAAACTAGGTACTCAGGATTTCTGGAAAATCTTCAATAGTGTGGTGAACAATGGACAGTCAACAATTCCCCTGCTGTCAAACCGCAATGATGTCGTTTGTATGGCAACTGATAAGACTGAACTACTTGCCCAGTTGGATTCCGCAAACCACTCCCTCCTAAAATTCCCATTGCGGATTGAAGCCACACTTGATAACCTGGTTCTCACTACATCTCATATCAGGGACATCATAAAAAACCTGGAAAATAGCCTCTGTGGTACCAGTCTTCAAAAATTCTGGAGATAGGACTGCCCCTCAGAATTATCGCCCCATCAGTTTACTCCCGCTCTTCGCAAAAATCTTTGAATCCTTAATCAATCTAGCAATAGTCCATCACCTTGTTAATGCTAAACTTCTTTCTGACCATCAATATGGATTTAGGCAAGCACGGTCTACTGTGCATATCCTAACGGTCATCTTTGAATGCATATATCATACACTGGACAAGGCAGGTGAAGCTAGCGCTTGATATATACAAAGCCTTTGACAAGATCTTCTCATAAAAATCAATTCATATGGTATTACTGGACGAATATTTTATATAATTAGATCCGGTTGTCCTCGATAGCCACTCATCCAAACAATATGACATAAATGCAGGTGTACCCAGGAATCGATCCTTGGACCTTTATTGTTCCTGATGTTCATAAACGACCTCCCTGATGAGATTGTGTCTGAGATGGGTATATTTGCTGACGACATCATGCTCTACTCTCGTCATGTGGACAAAACAATGGCTGAATCCTTAGAAAGTGATCTCCAGTCTGTAGTGGAATGGGGTCATAAATGGATGGTAACATTTAATGCTGCTAAGACAAAGCTCATTTCCTACAAAAACAACAAGAAACCTCTTCAACCACCGATTGCCATGGCAAATAACACCCTACCTGAGAGTCCAACGTTCAAACTCCTTGGCCTAACATTCACAGGTAACATGAATTAGAGCAAATATATAGAAGACATTGCCAAGGCTGCTGCAAAGAAAGTGGGCTCCCTCTACCGTGCTAGAAAACTTCTCACACCTGACAGTATCTTATATCTCTACAAAACCACCATTCTCCCATGCATCTGGGCTGGTGCACCATCCACCAGTCTCTCCCTCTTAGACAAGGTCCAAAAAAAGAGTTGCTAATCTAATAGGTCCCTCACTATCCACCAAGCTCCAGCCCCTGTCCCATCGCTGCAATGTTGCATGATTGTGCTTGTTTTACAAGTATACCAATAGAATGTGCTCCGATGAAGTTTTTGCTTTGGTGCCTCCTTGACGTAAATACACTCGACCAACCCAACAATCAGCTAAATCCCATCTATGCACCGTGGAGGTCCCCAGATGCCGGAGAGCCTTCTACTCCAATAGCTTCTTTCCTCATGCTGCCGGCTTTTGGAACTTCCTCCCTGCTCCCTGCTCCGTTTCCCCGACTGTACCGACATGCAGAAATTTAAAACTTATGTGAACAAGCATCTCACTGCACAGCTCCCAAATTAGGATGACCCCCTAAATTTTAAGCCTAATTCTAAGTAGCCCTTACGTCTACAGTGGGAACTTGCCTTGTTTGGGGTGAACTATATAAAAAAAAAAGAATAGGTCCCACACTGTCTACCAAGCTCCAGCCTCTGTCCCATCGTCGCAAGGTTGCATCCCTATGCTTGTTTTACAAGTACTTAAATGGAATGTGCTCTGACGAATTTGTTGCGCTTGTGCCTGTCAACGTAAATACCCCCGACAAATCTGACAAGCAGCAAAATCACACCTCTTCACAGTAGAAGTCGCCAGATACCAGAAGGCTTTCTACTCCAATAGTTTCTTTCTTCGAACCGCTTTCCTTCGAAATTCTATCTCTGCTCCCTATTTCCCCGATGCGCAGAAATTTAAATGTAATGTGAACAAATATCTCGCTTCACAACTCTCCACTTAGGATGCCCCCAATTCACAGTAGCCTCTTACATCTCAGTGGCAGTGTGCCTTGTTTGAGGTGAATTGAATTAAAAAAAATTTTTTAAACCTAATGCGAAATAAAATATATCCCTGCCGTAGTAGAAGAGAGAAATCAAAAAGATAGTTTGAGTCAAGTAACTTTCTCTGCCTTTTGGCCTGAGATCAAAGTGTAGTATCTGTAGCATTTCAATCCCACTTTCCGACCTTGTGTCACATTTTACCGCTGTAGGAGGGAGATAAAAAAAAAAGTAACTATTGCTTCTAATGATGTAGACTTGTTCTTCTTTTGGAGGTCAGCATGGTAGTCGCGTAGAGAGTAGGATTGGTTCTGTTCAAAGGCTTTCCTCACTTAAAAAAGCTTCACATGCAGTCTCTATTTACTCGCCTCCCCACAAGGGCAGAGTTAGACACAAGGTCGGTTTTTAATGTGGAGAAAAATCCAGATCTCCAAAACGGGGCACTATAGATTGGGACAAAAATTTAAATTGCCTCAGTCTAGAAGGGGTTCTCCTTCACTGACAAAGGGCGAAATAGATTAAGTGTGTGAGAACAGATATTACGCTTTGCTCCTGTGAATGCGCGCGTGTGTGTGTGTGTGTGGCTTTGATAGGAACACCTGTTTTTATCTGCCTTCCTTTACCTCTCTGGACTTTTTCTAACACCTATCAAGATCCGGGGCAATTCGGGCCATTGCGATTATGTCTGAGATGTCACATAAAATATAACATTTTTTGGCACTTCTTTAGTTTAGTTGTGAATCAGAATTTATTTGTTTTCAATTTTGAAAACAGGGGCAGACAATCAAAACAGGGGCAGACAATCAACCGGGAGTAATAGAGAATTAGAAGTTTTTATCCAAAAATAAAGCGAACAATAATAACAGCGAACAGTGTTTTTTTATAATAAAACGAATAGTCAACATTGATTTTTTTTGTATAAATTAAAACTTTTAAAACGAAAACTTATCATTTGTGCGCCTGCAGTGATTTTTTTTGGTATAATTTAAAACTTTATGAAAACGATGAATTTGTCTGATTTTTTTTATCAAACAAATAGTCAACATTGATTTTTGTTTTTGTATAATTCAAAACTTTATAAAACGAAAAGTTATAATGGTAAAATTATTTTTCCGGTTGATTGGGTTAGGAGTGAATGTAACTCTTCAAAATTAATTTCTGATTCACAGCTAAACTAAAGAAGTGGCCATTTTTCCCCTTCGTTTTTCTCTTACGTCAAAAAAGAGCCACCAAGTGCGCATACACACACGCACACATGCACACATCTCTCCCCCTCTCTCTCTCTCTCTCTCTCTCTCTCTCTCACACACACACACACACACATCTATTGGCGGTTAAGTCACAACAAATAAAATAAAAATATTTTAAAAATACTAGCTGTCCTATCCGGCGTTGCCCGGGAAACTTTTCATTTTCATTTTGCTTTCTTTTTTCTAAACTATGGGTTTTTTCTTTACCAAATTATTATTATTTTTTAATAGGGTTTTGAAAGTTACATTTAATTATTACAGTGTCGTTTGGACAATAAATTATTGATTGAACCAAATTGTTATAAAACTACAACAACTTGTCGTTAAGTTAATACTGTTTTAATCATTTCTATTTATAAAATTATCGGATGTAAATGCTTCAAAATTCCTTTCAAATTCGAAGGGTCACAAAGTAATTAATTCTTTTTTTTTCAACTATTAACAAAAGATTAAAATGGCTGACTTATTTACAAAGAAACCGAAATGCATTCTAGTGGATTAAATTTTCGTAATTAGTTTTTTAAAAAAAATGTTGTTATATCACTGTTTCGGAAAAGACAACCAAAAATCTACAGGCGTAACGTAGGCGTGACGAATGCTACGAAAACGAACGGAAAATAAGGAACCAAGTTACGCTGTTCCGAATGTTACCGAAGGACCCCATAAGCGTGGCCACCGAGAGTTACTACTCTCGGTGGCCATGCCATAAGCCCTCCTCTCCATATTAAGAATGGCTTCTAACCCAACGACTTTAATGAAATAACATTTTAAAATAACATTAGAAACGACCACCTTTTTAGCAATTAGAACGAATTTTTTTTCGAGTTTTTTTTTTTTTTAATACATTTTTTTTTTGTCTTTTTTCCCGATTAAAAAAAAAATACAAGAAAAATTTTTTCTAGGGGAGGGGGGGCGAGTTTTTTTTTAATTCAAGACATTTTATTTGGGGGGGGGCTACTTTACGCTATTGCATTTTTGATTTCAATAAATACTCGATTAATAGCAAATAATTTAAAAAAAAAATAAAGTGTAAGTCACGTAGATTTGACAAACACACGGACACGCAAAAATTGTGTTTCAGTCCTCGAAAGCAACCGGAGTGGAAGAAAGTTACAGGTTACAGGTAGAAGTTGGGCAAGTTTGATTAGGTGTGGGGGGGGGGGGGGCAGCAAAAACCCAGGATTCCCTATACACATAAAAAAAAACTTATGGCGAATTAGGGTAACAGGAAATGGCCGGTGTACTTTTCACAGTCCTTTCTTCGGGTGTTTGACCCTCTGGTTGGGCGTTCTGAATAAGGGGTGGGGATGAGTGAGAGTGGGGGGGGGGGGGGGCGAGAACCCATTTTAAATCCGCTACGTGCATGCATCGGTTTCTTTTGGAGTTGGTAGACAACCTTTTTTTCCTAAAGTACTTCGAACAATCTGCGTGGGAGGTCCTGTCTCTCTCATAAACAATACGGTCAAATTTCAGACCAATCCCCCCCCCCCATCAACCCCACTTCATTTAAGATTTTGTTAGCCAACTCTATTTGGCAGAGTTTCGGAATAGAGGCTGCAGCGTTTGTTTTTTTTTTGCTCGGGACGGACAATGAAAATGAAAATGAAAATAATTTTGTTTGTTAACAAAAAAAAAAAAATCTCTGATTGAAAAGAAAATCCACCAAAAATGAGAGAATTGTCCGATTTTAATTAAATTTTCAGTATTTATTAATTAACAAACGAATGTTAATATAAAGTATTTATTTGGGGCATTTATAAAGACAGCTAACAGAACGAAAAAGGGGTAAAAAAACCAAATGGGCAACAAATAAATGTTACCAAAGGCAAGATAAGTTACTCTTCTACTAAGTTTATTTGTGTTTTAACTTATTTTAAAGCGTTTTTTGTTGTTCAAAACAAACCTGTTCAGTTAGAACAAAAAATGGCTGAAATTACAGAGTTGTGATAATCGCTCAAAAAACGAAAATTAAGCAAAATATTTCGTTTATTTTCCGATTTTTACACCAATTATCAAGGATCCCCGTGCTGGGCTCATGAACAGCCATTTTTTTCGTTCTAACTGAACAGGTGAACAGGTTTGTTTTGAACAACAAAAAAACGCTTTGAAATAAGTTAAAACACAAATAAACTTATCGAGGTTAGTAGAAGAGTAACTTATTTTGTCTTGCATAACATTTATTTGTTGCCCATTTGTTTTTTTGACACCTTTTCGTTCTGTTAGCTGTCGTTATAAATGCCCTTTATTTTATCAAGAGGCGATGGTTACATAATCCGAATCGCATCTCATTGCCGATCACGTAGACCGATAAACTACTAGATAGAAAGTGATTTCTGGCTCAAATTAAAGTTTCTAGATGAAAGTCAAGTATTATAGTTCATTTGTGCCACTACACTAAAGATAAACAGTATTTCTCGGAGGAGTTTCTATTTACTTGCCTCCCCACGAGGGCAGAGTTAGACAAGGTGTGAGGAAGTCCAGCTCCCTAAAAAGATGCACTGTGAATTAGGACAAAAATTAAAATTGCCTCAGTCTACAAGGATTTCTGCCTCACTAACTGAGAGGACAGCATCGATATTTTATTTATCTTTAAAATTTTACAAAAAAGTTCACAATGTAGTAAATTTTCTTTATAAAATAAGGAATTTAGGAAAACTCGTCAACGGAAAATTCGCCACGGTAAATTCGGCAACGGAAAATTCGTCACTTTTGGCCAAGTAGGAAAATTCGACAATTATCGAATAAATATCGATTGAAAATAGATTTTAGAACCGTTTTTGCAGGAGATATTCTTGTAAATACGAGGCTACCCACCCCCCAGTGGAGAACATTTTTTTATATTATTTTTTTGGTACTTGTGCAGTTTACGAACCGGGCTATAAGATTTTCAAGTTAAATTACATTTTTACGATATCTTTTGTTTATTAAATTGTTAGGTGAAAGTACAGAATAGTTAACAAAGCCCCCCCCCCTCACTCCATGTTAAGAATGGCTTTCTAAATAATCCGGTTCGTAATTATGTTACGAAATTAAAGGTTTGGACCGGGTTATTTTTTACATCAAATTTTCAAGTTAAATTCAATTTTTACGATATCTTCTGTTTATTAAATTGCTACGTTAAAGTACAGAATAGTTAACAAATCAGCTCGCCCCTCATTCTCCCCATGTAAAAAATCGTTGTCTAAATAATATTATTATTTCAAGCCTGGTTCGTAATTAAGTTACGAGATGAAATCCATCATAATTCATTTAGATTTCTTCGCAAACAAGTCAGCCATTTTAATTGACAAAACATCAATTACTTCGTGTGTGTGCAAAACTTGAAAGGAATTTATAAACTATCGAGTAAAACGTCATTTAAACTGGCTTTAAATTCTTAGAAAATGTCCATGTATTTAAAAAAGCAAAATTGTTTTTTAACTGTAATTCAGTGGGGTTTTTTCATCTTGCCTAAAACTTGTTTTAACTAACAACTTTATTTAATACTTAAAAAAAGAAATTCTTCTTTCAGACAACGATTTTTTACATGGGGAGAATGGGGGGGGGGTTGCTTTGTTAACTATTCTGTACTTTCACGTTGTAAAGAATAACTCGGTCCAAACCTTTAATTCCGTAACGTAATTACGAACCGGATTATTTAGAAAGCCATTCTTAACATGGAGTGTGTGTGTGTGTGTGTGTGGGGGGGGCTTTGTTAACTATTCTGTACTTTCACCTAACAATTTAATAAACAAAAGATATCGTAAAAATTTAATTTAATTTGAAAATCTTATCTAAAAAATAGCCCGGTTCGTAAACTGCACAAGTACCAAAAAATAATATAAAAAAATGTTCTCCACTGGGAAGGGGGGTAGCCCCGTATTTACAAGTATATCTCCTGTAAAAACGGTTCTAAAATCTATTTTCAATCAATATTTATTCGATAATTGCCGACTTTTCCTACTTGGCCAAAAGTGACGAATTTTCCTACTTGGCCAAATGTGACGAATTTTCCGTTGCCGAATTTTCCTGTGACGAGTTTTCCGAGCACTTAAAAGAAGATGTGGCACAAGGCGAAATTGGGTGGTGGGAGTGGGTCGGCTGTCGTCCTCTTGGTCTATTCTCTAAACTAGTTTCAGTCACCAAAATACCACATTCACTCTATGGGTAAAACCTACTTAACATTATCCCCAATGGTTTAACGTTTTTTATTTACAAAAAAATATACGTACAAATTTATCGGTTGGGGTGGGGGATGGTGGTTCTAAAAAACAAGAGGTTGCTGAAAAATAAAATGCTAGTAGGACCCTCCCAAATCTATCTAGGTATGAGCTGTTCACTGTTTTCCGGGTTGTTTCAAGAGGCGATAGTTTATAAGTGGGGGAGAAAAAAAGGGGATTTCTTTCTTAAAAAAAAATGGAAATCGCTCCAGACAAGGCATGAAGCCACTTGATGTAAGGAGCAAACAAAAACGAAATATGATTATAGCAAAGACAGGAGATGCCTATTGGCTTTAGTCTTGAAAAGACCAAGATTATAGGTAGGAGGAACACAATCAGCAGGAAGAGAGTTCCACAAGCCTGCAGTTCTTGGAAAGAAGCTACTGGAATAGGAAGCTGTATTACAATGAGGTATCAAAACAGCGAATTGATGGAAACCACTAGACCAACAAATCAAACGAGTTAGAACAAAAGAAGCAGGGAATAGATCACACAATTCTGAAGAACACATGCCATAATAGTATTTATTAGAAAAGACTGAGACTAGTGTAGCAGTTACCTCCTCCTTTCAAAACATAACTACACCGGTTTGCCGGTAGGTGTCGCTTTTTCACCGACAGGTGGCACTGTAAAGCGACACCAGAGTTATCTGCCCTTCTGACTATAAAAACCGTTGCAAACGAAAAATCCATCTCTTTTTCACCGACCAGCATCGGCAGAACAACGCTGGCACCAGCGCTCCGTCTCTCTCTCTCTTCTCTGGTCGACAGAACGACGCTAATACACTAGCGCTTCGTCTCACGCTTTTCTCTTGAACTGGTCTCAGCAAAACAACTACCAACACACGTTTCTTCCGTCAACACGTGGCCAAACAACGGTAAGAGTTTCTCAACTCATTTTCTTTGTATACGGCTTTCAAAGACTTTCCTCTCGCCGGATTCATTTCTTCTTATACCTTTTTCAAGAACTGTTTTTCCATCGACACACATGCATACATCACACACTTCACCATTCCACGTACACACACGTTCAATAAACGTTATTTGAACTAACTTATTTTGTTTGTTAATTATTACTCTGTCTTTTGCATGCAACATTGCTTGATTTACTGAACACGTTTATAATCGGGGGAACACGACTCTCGATCCGAACACTAGCAACATCACGTCTGTGAGAGAGGGGGTGCAGAGAAGAAAAAAGGGTGGGGCCAATTAAATTACAGATATGTTTATGCACCTTATCAAGAACTCTCAAATGGGACAGAGATTCACCAGCCAAAATATGGCAACAGTACTTCATACATGGTCTGATTGTAGATCTGTAGAGATAAAGAATAGCCTCAGGTGTGAGAAAGTGTTTGGGACGATAGAGAGAACCGACTTTACGAGAAGCAGAAAGAGCAATGGATCTGATGTATGAACTCTAAGAAAGATTTGATGAGAGAGAAAGACCAAGAAGTTTCAGAGTCGATTTCTCCTCAAGAGCAGAGCCATCAATGAGAATCTCAGGAAGAAAAGGGACACGCCTACGATTGATTACTGGGAGATAAAAAAGAGAAACGCTGGATGGGATTCAGGGGCAGTATAGATACTACACGAGCCAAAAGATCAATTTCTCGGAAGAGTCAGTAATCTAGAAAAGAACCAAATTCTCTCCAAATTTTATTTTCCAGAAATTAACTTTTCAAAGTGAACTCTTTGATAATTTTAATTATTTGATATGAAAAGTTCGACAAGGGCGCGTGAGAAAATTCATTTTACTTTGTAGGGTCACAAATGAATCATAATACTTGACTTTTGCTTTCAAACTTTAATTCAAGCTTAATATCCATTTGGCAGTTTAAAGGCTTCAAAATTACCTTTGAAAGGTCACGATAATATAACCAGTCAGCCAATTTAATCCATCAGTAAAAGAATAAAACATGATTTTGAAGCCTTGAACCTGCCGAATATGAAGCGATTTCTGTTTATTCCCCTCCCTCTCCGACAGCAAGGTTAGGCATAAGGCCAGCTTGTAGTGGGGGAATCCATCCCCCTCCTCTTCCCAAAAGAGGGCACTCTGGATGGCTGCAAAATGTACTGTTATAGGATCCGTCGGCATTCGCCGGTAATAGCGCCTCAGGCAACCGACAGTACCCCCCCCCCTCGAAGAAGGAGGTAATGCCTGGAAGGATGGCCGTCTGGGATCTGAACAGAACAATGCTCCACTCTGATAAAAGTCCGAGGGTCTGTACCAGGTAAGCAAATTTATCTGACTCCCACTGCAGCAAAGTTAGACACAAGGTCAGTTTATGGGGGAATCCAGCCGCCTCCAAAGGAGACATTCTGGATGGGCTTGTATTAAAGCACTTAGCTCCAAAATGGCCGCCAAATTGTATCGACTAGTTTTATCTTATTTTCCAAGCAGTAACAGGGCAAATTAATCCACTGTATTAATTTGTTGTCTGCTTTTTGTGGATTTCTTTTTTCTTTTTAAATTTTATTTTTCAAATATTAAAAATTCTATCTAACTCTAATAACTGTTTATTTGTTAATTAATTCATTAATATTAAAAAAAAAAATCCGCAAAAATTAGAAAACAAATCATTCTTTCCAAAATAATAATAAAAAAAAGAAATCTCTAAAAATCTGACAACAAATTGATACGGTGGATTAATTTGCCCTGTTACCGCTTTGAATATCAGACAAAACTAGTCGATAAAATTTGGCAGCCATTTTAGGAGCAAACCTGGATGGTTTTAAAATAGTCGAACCCGTCGGTATTCGCCCGTAAGTGCGGCCCAGGCGACCGTCAATAAACTAATCCTTCTCCCGAAAGAGGAGATAATGTCTGGGAGGATGATTTCCGAGGACCAAACAAAACCACGGTTCACTCTGATATAAGCTCCAGATGGTCGAAATCGTGGCCTTCGGGTGATGTCGAAGCCTTTAAGCTACCGAACAACAAGTGTTTCTGTTTTTGAATTAACGTTTAAATGCAAAAGTCAAGTATGTTGGCTCATTTGTGCTCTTAAACCAAAGTAAAAAAAAAAACAAATGAATTTACGAGGGCGCCCCTGTTATATGAAAGAACCGAAACCGTTACACCTGGCGTCTCTTGATCTTCTACTGTCAATAATGAGACGACCTGCACGTACGGTTTTCTCCGCGAACGTAGTAGTAATCTTGGAAATATGTGACTGCTAGAGTTACTTGCCCCTTGATGCTGAAAACTGCCGGCAGGGGTCGTCGTGAGTTAAACTGGAACACACTCGCCCCCTCCCTCATATCTTGTCGATCGTGATGACGATGATGATGATAATGATGATGTAGCAGCCCTGACGACGACCACGACGACGACGCACACACACGCGCACCTTACGCACTTTCCCGGCTGTCAGGTATGAAAGGAGACGAACAGGAGAACATATATGCCTATCTCCTTTCTCTCTCTGTGCCTCATGAGAAGACAAACCCTTTTTAACAGCCACTACCACTAATATATATATATATGAGTATGTGGAAAAACTAAAAAAAAAAAAACGTGGTAGTTTTTAGGCAATAATCTATTTCAGCCGCATTAAACGTCTTTAAACCAACAACACCAATTCCACCTTCCTGAAAAAAAAAGTTTATATATATATATATATATATATATATATATATATTATATCAACCCCCCCGAGGCAAAGCTAAACCAAGTTGAGGAACTTGAGAGATAGAGCTAGTAGTATTACGACTGCTACGATTCTTCATCTGACAACTGTGGCTAAAAGGGAGATTCGAGTCCATCCAAGACAGGGGAGAATCTTCGTTGAGAGGGAAAAAGAAAAAGGGATTATTTGGTTTCCCATCGTCAAATCAACCAGTTTGTTCAAGGAGTGAAAGAAGAAAAAGGACATTTCTAATTCTAACCATCGGAGACGGTAATCTACGCTTTCCTTTTTTATTTTATTTTTTATTAAAAAAATAAATAAATAAACAAAAATCATAAACATGATCTACCGGAATTTAAACCCTAACTTTCATCCTCACTAAAAAAATTTAAAAATAAAAAAAATTGCTGCAAATTTGAAGAAGGACCGATTTGGATCGAAACGCTGTTTTTTTTAAAGGATTTTTCTTAAAAAAAACCCTAACAAAACAGCAAAAATAACAAAACAAACCAAGAAAACAATATAATAAATCGGATCTACAGGAATTTAAACTGTTAATTTTAACCCTGGCCCTAACCCTAACTCTTTCCTTCGCCCTCGCTTTAAAAAAAATGAAGGACACATGGATCGAAACAGCTTTTTAAAAGGATTGTTCTAAAAACATAATAACAAAGTTTTATATAAATTCTAAAACCAAAAATAAAAATGTGTTTTGCAATCACACCGAATCTATACACTCGGTGTATATACCCTATCCTCCAAGACAGAGGGTCAAAATAATGTTTCCTCCCCAAAGTCGCGGGTGAGGAATGCTCATTTTTGAAGAATTTTGGAGTCGCGATGGCAATTACTATTTTACTACGACGACACAAGAAGCCGATTATTGACGATGAAGCGCATCACTATCGTCGTAATGAACAGGAATACAATAATTCTATAGACAACATTATCACCATCGCCAAGGGGAAGAAGAGCAACACCTTCGCATCTTCTATCAAATCTACTTTTTCCAACTCTTCTTCTCGTCTCGGAATATTTCACAGCAATTTCCCGGCACCAATTATCCCTTCAAACCCTTCTTTATGCTCTTCATTGCTGGGGTGGTCACAAAGTGGGGGCTTAGTGTAAAAAACGGGACCGAAAAAAAGAGAGAGAGAAAAAAAGACTAGAACAAATATAATTGATAAATTGACAGTATTAAATGAAAACTTTCTTGTTATTTTTCAAAGTTGACGAAATACACTAAATATACGTAATTACTATTAAATATATCCCGTCTCGTTTACTTATTTATCGTCTAATAATAATAATAATAATAATCTGTATATGTGACCCCAGTTTTGTGACCACCCTAGGAGAGAGGGATCGATTTCACTACCTGCTGCTATCAATGTTGATGTCTATGAATAATTATTGCAGAGCTGGTGTATTGAGCACATCAAAAATATTGATAATGTCATTATCAGGAAGAAAGGGAGAATAAGTTGGTCAGTTACGGATTTCAATTGTAAAAAGAAAAAAGAAAATGACCTTTTCAAGTGAATGCTGCGTTTTCTCCCTTCCACAGTTCACTTAACATGATTAGGGGGTTGCTTCAAGAAGCAAAACTCATCAAATGTGGCAATAGTAGTAAGACTACTATACTACTCTAAATCCCTTTACTACTACGATTTACTAAAAAAAAAAAACTAGTATTACTACTACCAATGATAGTAGGTGTGATTCGTCTGTTCACATTTTCATTTTAATTCCTTGACTAAAAACTTGTGGCATTAAACGTCTTTTTTGGATTTCTTTGAATCAAAAAAGAAAGAAAAAAGGTCAACGTCTTTTTGGGGAAAACAAAAACTTTATACCAAGTAAATATACAATATAAATGCAAATAATAATAATAAAAAAAGAACATAATATAACAACTATACAGGGTAGGTACAAAAAATAATAATTACTGGCATCAATTATACAAAGTAGGTACAGATTGTCAACAAATAAAAACAGTCGATACCAATGCGGGTAGGTACAAATTATGAAAAATTCAAAAACTCTTGATAATAATAATTATAAAAAGTAAGTAAACAATAAACAGTATAAAATACACCCTCCTCTGCCTTTTGGTTAGGAGCAAAGTGTAATATCTGTTCTGATACTACACTTCACTATTTTTCTGTCTTCGGTCAGTGGAGAAGAAATCCTTCTAGATCGAGGCAATTTAGATTTTTGTTTCCAATATCCAGAAAGCCCTTGTTTTGGAGAACTGGATTTTCCCTCGTATTAATAACCGACCCTGTGTCTAACTCTGCCCTCGTGGGGAAGCAAGTAAATAAGGGCCCCTCTCTATCCCCATCCCCGCAAAAAAAACCTCACCCTCTTTTTGCATATTATCTCCTTTTTATTTTAACAAAATCTAACTAATAACAAAAATATTATCTGATAACTTATATAATATAAACCTTTATCCTCGAGTCGCTTCTGTCCTTGATAAGTGGTGACCCTTTGTTGTTTTTGTCGCCTGGAAACAATTAGAATTTCTGTTTGATTTAAATTTAATACATTTTCGATTGTTATTCTTTATGAAAATTGCGACCCCCCCCCCCCCCATCCTTGATTTTTATTAATTAAGTATTCGTCTGGTGCAAAACTGTAACACGGAAAAAATAACATTGACCAAAAAAGAAAAACAAACGAATAATGCGTCGAACCTGTAAGACGTGTTTGTTTCTTGTGACGAAAGAAAAAAATAGAATAAAATCTGTAAAGCCCCTAACTCTAACCCATTTTCCGCATTTTAACATTAGTTAACATTAAAACTCGAAACACTAAGTAAACACAATTGTTAAAACTGATACAAGTCCAGTATATACCCCTCTCACAAATGAACCTCCTATCTACTTTAACTTTGTTTTAAAATAACATAAATTCTAATCTCGTCTTTTTACCTCAATGTGTGCATTTACCCCCGCCGCCACCTTCGCTTCTATTTCTGTCTCTGTTGATTTTACGGCAAAAACAAACTTCCAGCATTTGAATGTTTGCTCTTACTAAATCAAACCCAATGTCTAAGACGTCTTCGCAAGCCTCGCCGTCCCCTGCGGCGGTCGGGGCGGCAAGTGGCTGGGAACAGCACCCCCATATCAAACAAAGCAACAGACATCACCCGTTACAATATTCCGCGAGCCACCTCGGCTGCAGCACAAGTATGAGCAGTGGCGCCAGCGGACCGAAAGTAACCAAAAAGTCTGCTACTTTGTCTGGTTTTGATGCCGGCGATGGCAACTCCCCCACTCGTATGACCACCTCGAAAACCATGGCTGACGGCAGTTTTGCTGTCAGCGATGCTAACCTCGGGTTCTTTGGTCGTCTTAAAAAGAAGCTCCGTCTTCGTACAAATAAGGGCAGCTATAACTTGTGCCAGGAGAAACTGTCTAACGCTGGCCAGTTCATGGCACGGAGTGAGAGTGAAATTTACGACAACAGTCATCACAGCCAGCTGAGTTGGAAGGAGACTAAATTGCGCTCTGAGAGTCTGCCACGCGCGCGCCAGAGTCCTTTTGTGGCTCTCAAGAAGAACAACCACCGGCCAAGCTCCTCATTTCGAGGGCGTCATTTTTCGGATAACCAAAATATTGTCGATTCCTCATGGCTCACGGAAGAGACCAATGAACTTGACATTCGGTCGAGATGCCCTCTTTTGGACGAAACGGGAGTGATCCGAAACGATTTTCTCACGTCTGATGAGTCAGCTATTGATTTAGACTTGGAGCCGGTCGCAAATCATGACCCATTTGATGATGAACCAGGTTACGAGAGCCTGGATGCGATCAAGCTGAAGATGCAGTTGCATAAACTTCAAAACCCTATCCCCACCGTGCCCGAGCGGCCAGAATTACCGAATATGAATGAATCCTGTTGCAATAATGGGTCTCAGCTTCTGTCACCCCAATCATTGCGGTCACCTTCATGCTGTGTTTGTCTTAAAACTGCTGACCATGTGAACAAAAACTGTCCTAACGGGACGGACAATATGTGCGAGTGTACAAAACAGGCTGCTGCGGCAGCTGGCGATGGTCAAGGACCTGCAGCAGCAGCAGATAATCACAAATCAGACATGGACTATGAGTGTCACACGTCGTCGTCCTCATCCTCATCCTCCACATCTTCATTGTCAACAACTACGACAACAACTCTACAATCTTTGAACTGTTGTCGTAGTCGAACGGCAACGGAGAATAAGTCGAACATCTGTCTCAATCTGCCGACATTACAATTTGCCTGCCCTTCTCGTGACCCGACGATGGAAGACCTGAGTCCCGACCAACCAAATTTGGCCAATGATGACCTCTATGCAAACCCTCAGGTCTTGATGCGCAAGAAGTCCAAATCGGGTCATTCTTTCAAAGATGCAGACCGAACGAGTCGGGTGTCTTCTTGCGGAGTATCCATGGCGGACACCGATTTCAGAATTAGTGATTCCAACGGTAACTCTAATGAGAATGTTGTCACTGACGAACCCATGGAAGTGCCGCAAGCTGAGACGGCGCCCCCTCTTCCTGCACGTAACTATCGGCCAGAAGAGAATAACGTTGTCCCGGACAATTCTCAGTTATCAGATGCTACTCTTGATTGGTGCAACGACAATACGAAACAGCCACCGATGGATAATAATATTGCAGCATCCGTGGAATCGGTTGTTAACAATTCTTGCTTGTCTGATTCCGAACCTTGTCTTCCGCCTCCCTTACCCCCAGAGAATGGCAAGAAGAAGAAACTGACCAACGGTAATCCGGAACTTTCCCATAATGCAAATGTCATTCCCACGATGACTAAATTGAAGCTACATGACAGACAACCTTTGGCCAGTTCGATGGAGGAACTTCTCCGAGAGCCAATCCACCCGTCGACATCGACCACTTGTATAAATTCATCATCATCATCATCCTCATTATTAAAAGAGCACGTTTTAGAAGAACCGATTCACGCTTCGTTGGATGAGGTTTTTCCAACCATGCGCAGACAACGCAAGCCAGGCAGATCAAAACTGACGGCTTCGTGGAATGGTGAGAGGTCATATCCAAACCACGGTGGACCTTGGGACTTGTTTGCAAAGGGTACTTTCCCCAAATCTTTATCGTCACCGAAGGTTATGGATGAGCCGATTCACGCGTCTCTAGATGAAGTATTTCCCGATCGAAGGAAACACGGAAGCCAAAGTTGGAAGCACAATGGCCGCTCCTCATGGAACGGCGGGAGCAGCAAACGACTTAATTCTGATAGTAATTGGGAAGTTGTTGTTCAGGAACGCGGCTCTAACACCACCTTTGGATGTACCCAGATGTTTCCGAGTGTGAACGGTGTCATCAATCCGGATATACCACCACCTTTGCCTGCCAAGCGGAAAACCAACCAGAGTTGTCTTGCTTCTTGTAAGTCAGGTAAGTTTTTTGGCAGTTTTTCCTTACATGTTTTAAAACAGTTTTTAGTACTTTTTGTTTTTGACAGTTTTTTAATAGTTTTTTAAACTGTGTTTTGGCAGTTTTCTGACAGTATTTTGTTAGCTGAATGTCATTATCATCATTGCGTATTCGTTAAGCTATTTTGCTGAGCATATTGTTTCAAGTTTCTTTTTGATTTTTTCTTTACATTATCCTGAAAAGTCTGTATTTTCCTTGACATCAATCTAACTGTACTGAACTATGTTGTTTTTGGTTGAACACTAGGTCTTTTCAGCTTGTCCTGGGTATGATCACGGCTTACCAAGGCCAAAAGCAACTCGAGAATAAGAGTTAATGAGATGGATAGATTGTCAGTTGAAGGTGGCTGATCGGCAGAAGCTGAAAGTCTTTGACAATGACTGCTTCCGCGCATCTTGCATTGCTGGCAAACTGATTCTATCCCAACTGCTGTTCTCCGCCAACACCTCAATCGCAAGTCTTTACCATCTGTCCTGTTGCAGTGACGTTTTTGATGGTTTCGACATACAGCTCGTTGTCTGAAGGGAGAGCTAATTCGCGATGTCATCCTCTCTACCTCCTTATCAGGATGGTGCAAGTGTTTCGGTGGACAACGGAGGAGGACTTAACTGAATTTTCAGTTCCACAGGTGGTCGGTCTTCGATGGTGGAATCGCGATTGGCTAGCCATCTTGTGTGACCTTGCTCAACACCGCCGTGCATGGGCTGCCATGATTCGAGATGCAGGGCAAATCAGGGAAGAGGCCGGCTCAACCCGACCAGGGTGAACGCCATTGCAACAACAACAACATAGATTCTCAGTTGAATGATTAAGAATATTATGAGAGGATTGAAAATAATGAATGGAATAAATAAAATTTGTTGACTAATGAGGACGTTTTAAACAAGTGTTTATTGATGTTAGATTTGAAGACAACCATATTGTAGCCCACAGGGAAGCAATAATGAGATGGATATTTGACAGTTTGTGTTGATTTTTTTAATCCCCGTGAGAAAGTTCAGTTCTTTCACAATCAAAAATAGAGATTGTACTCTAAGATAATTGCAGAAAGTTGGATTGGAAGCGACAGCTTTTGAAGAAAAGGGACAACAACCGTGTATATTAATTGAACAGTTTTATTTACGTAAGTATTAAAGAATGATATCGAAAACAGTAAACGTGCAACTCTGGAACTTATGGGAAGAATTGTTTTGTTAAATAAGAGGTATGCACCCTTTAGCACCAACAATTCTTCTTCTAGCTGTAGGATGATTGGCTTTGCTTATGACAGCCATCTAGAGCTTGTCGTAATGCAGTCTGTTGTAGTAATGAAAATGGAAAAAGAGACCGGAGCCCCAAGTATAGACTGGCTGACGTGACCCTCAAAGGAAGCAATGATTGAGTTTACCTTTCGGCTAATCTATGCAACCCTTAAAGCGACAAGAGACCACAGCAACATTGAACAATCAATGAATGTCTTATGACAAGTTGAATGATGATGAATATTATGAGAGGATTGAAAATAATGGAATGAATAAAATTTGTTGACTTAAACTACATCCGATCGTGAGGCCCCAATTTGGAATCTGCGGGGGGGGGGGGGCTTTAATTACCATTCTTATCCAGAATATTAGTATCTGTGAGGGTGCCCTATAAACTCTTGCTTGAATGAAGCAATATTTATATAATAGAATGTTCACTCATAGCCTAGCAACCTACCTGTGGCTTAAATAAAATCTGCCCTCGATATGACATGAAATGTAAAACTACATAAATTTGTAGAATCAAAATAGCACTCATCCGTGTAAGGGCTTCAACTGACAGAAAAACTCTTGCTTTTGATGAATGAAGCAATGTTTATAATAGAGTATCCATTCATGAACAAGCAACCAATGAGAACTCAGAATGGATTTGTCCATCTAAAAATAATGGAGAATCCCAGCCTGCTTATATACTCAC
Source organism: Sepiola atlantica (assembly GCA_963556195.1). NCBI lineage: Eukaryota > Metazoa > Mollusca > Cephalopoda > Sepiida > Sepiolidae > Sepiola > Sepiola atlantica. Next base: position 4,195,480 of record OY744534.1, on the reverse strand, counting down.
TCACTGGTTTCTGATCTCAGCTTTACTTGTCAGACGGCTAAGAACTCACTACTAAATTTAATAACTCCCAGAATGTTAGTATCTGTCGGGTTCCTCCATCTATCGGTTAAATAGAATGAAGTAACCTGAAAAAGAAAAAAAAATCTATTAATGACGCAAGAGAAAGAATTGTGCATTTATAAAGAGAACAGATTGTTTATATCCAAATTTTATCATCTATCGGTTAAATAGAATCTGTCCTACGTTTGGCATGAATCTTGAGAATGCATGCTGTGTTATACACATAAATTTGTATTTCAATATGAAGAAACGCAATATGGATCTCTAGAACTCTAACCCTTAAGGTTAGATTGTAAAAGGCACTCATTCCGCCAATAGCCATATACGATTCAGAGACATGGAGAGCAAGAAGTCAGAGCTCTGTTAGTGTTTAAGATGAAATGTCTTAGGAAAATCCTCAAGACTACTAGGAATGACAGGCTTAGTAATGCTTGCATACGTGAAGCGCTGGGCATGACGGAAACCATCGAAGATGTGGTGTCGGATGGTTGATCATGTTGCTAGGAGTAGTGGGATGATAAATGCCATATACAGAAAAGACTTCTGAAACGCAAGACCAAGAGGACGCCCACCAAAAAGATGGTTCAACAGCATTAGGGAACAGTGTAGAGTTTCTCTTCAAACAGCTGAGAAATATGCAATTCGGAGACAGAATTTTGTGTTCACTGCAGCGAGGGATGTTAAATCCTGTGCGATTAAATTAAAGTAATTAAAATGAAGAATTGCTTAAAAAAACAAATTAAATGCTGCATTATCCTTCCTAAAAAGCAAAATGAAAGAATTGTTCAAAAAGAAAAAAACAGTTAATGCTACGCTATCCTTCCTAAAACGCAGTTTAAAGATCTGACTAATGGAAAAGTACACACATTATTAAAGTATGTAAATAGAAGTTAATATTTAAACACTAGTTTCCACCCTTCATCAAAAATGAAGGAAAGAAATTATGCTTCATTTAAAATCATAGAATTAGGTAAGTAATTTAAGCTTTCATATATAAATTATTGTTTCGGATCTTCTTTGCGTGTCTGTGAAGTGTCATGTAGTCATGCGACAGTTTCCCACTGTTTTACCTGACATTATCCTGTATCTCTACAAAGCCACCATCAGCCCATGCATGGAGTATTGTTGCCACATCTGGGCTGGTGCATCATCTACTAGTCTCTCCCTCCTTGACAAGGTCCAAAAAAGAGTCGCCAACCTAATAGGTCCCTCACTGTCAACCAAGCTCCAGCCCCTGTCTCATCGCCGCAATGTAGCATCCTTGTGCTTGTTTTACAAATACTTCAATGGATTATGCTCCGATGAACTGGCTACTCTGGTGCCCCCTCGATGTAAATTCACTAGACCAACTCGACAATCAGCTTCCCCAGATGCCGGAGAGCCTTCTACTTCAATAGCTTCTTTCCTCGTACTGCTGGCCTCTGGAACTCCCTCCCTGTTTCCCCGACAGTATCGACATGCAGAGGTTTAAAACTAATGTAAACAGACATCTCGCTGCACAGCTCCTAACTTAGAATGACACCCTAAACCTACTCCCTAATTCTCAGTAGCCCCTTACGTCTACAGTGGCGTCCTGCCTTGTTTGGGGTGAAATATCATAAAAAAAAAGTTGTACTGATTGATACAATTTTACTTTTTTGATTGCCGTTTCTGCAAGTGAAACATGGACTATATTGGCAGAACATAAGAGGAAGCTCAATGTTTTTGAAAAGAAATGTTTAAGAACTATTCTAGAATGGGAATAGCAACTTCTGCATTTGAAATAAAAGATATGAAGCAGGAAGGACATATTAACGCCTCTATTGATGGTTCCTATTGCTGTAAATATGTAAAGGAAACATGGACTAGACTGGCAGAGCATGAGAGGAAACTCAAGTTTTTGAAATGAAACCTCGGAGTAACTTTGTGAGATAGACGAAGAAATGCAGATATCAGAAAGAGGCTTAATATTAACAGATGCATCAACAACGTTATATGATAAAAAGAGATTAACGTGGTTTGGGTATGTTTTCTGGCTACCAGACTTTAGCTATGTGAAGAAATCATATGAAGAAGATTTCATTGAAGAAAGATGAAGAGGATGCCCACCAAAGAAATGGGCCAACCAGATAAGGGTTGAGACTGGCATGCTGCTCCTGACAGCTGAAAGACTGGCCCAAGACTGTGATAAGTAGCAGAATTTTGTTTTCAAGCATGTGGCGAAGCTCTCTGGAGTATGCAAATATGTCAAGTAAGTTAATGAAAACTTTGTTTTATATCATCAAATATTTATTTGTGGTGTAAATGGAACCAATTTCACAGAAATTTACACCACAAATAATATAATTGAAAATATAAACTTGAAGAATGGGTCCGAACAATGTGTCTAAATCCGTTCAGACTGCCAGCTAAAGAGAACGATTTCCCTATTTCTTCACTACCTGTCACCCGATACTTCCTATCCATGATGCAACTTCCTGAACACATCAGCTTAAATTCTTCTCTTAGATTTCTAATGGAACTTTCTGCTTTTTACTTAATCTACCTTCATGTGGATAATTCCGTTTTTTTTTTTTAACCCACGTCCAAATTTTGCTGCATCATCATCGGCTGTCAACAACATCGTTCTAAGCTTTTCTTTCTCAACATTTTCTTTCACGTTTGTCGAAATTTTCGTTAGCTTACTGGAGAATCAAAATTACACTTACTAGCATAAGGGCGTCCAACTGGCGTCCATTTCACAAAAAAACTCTTGTTAGAATGAAGCAATATTTATATTAAGGCTAGAATGTTCATTCATGAACTAGCAACAAATCAGAACTCTGAGAATGGACTTGCCCATCTGAGCATAATGGAACATTCTAGCCTTAATATAAATTGGCGTTTTTAATTGTTTGTTACTCAATTAGTCATAGAGTTGAGCACTGACTACCAATAGTTACACTGCTTAGATCTGATGACCTCAGAGGAAGATTAAATCTGGACGGAGATAGGTTACTTTGGCAGTCAATTTCTCAAAGCCGTTCCACGCATAAAAAAACGGGTGTTAAACTGCTGCTGTTGCGCGAGTTTAATGTCCATATTTTCCTTCATTTCCTTCATGATTGTACGGAATCAGGTCTTTGATAGACCAGTAGATTGTTTTTTTGTCTTTTTTGACAACATACAAAATTGACAATAATTTTGACATGCTCCTCTATTGGCACTGTCCTGGTTTTAACTGTGGTTGTCCGCTTCAGTTCAGAAATAGTCTAGGAATTGTTTTGATGGACATTATATTTGAGATAACCCCCACAGATAAAATCCGGGGGGGGGGGGGGTTAAAGCCCGGTGAGTGTGAAGGGCATTCAGAATCACTCCCCCATCCCTACTGATGAGACTATTACCAAAGTGTCCCCAAATATCATTGAATGGCAATAAAACAAACTGTTGGACCTTCATGTCTGAAACTTGGTGGCCAAGTCAGACATAGTGAAGTTTATTTGTACTAAATATGGTTGGATTGCAGAAAAGCTTGTGAATTTTATTAACGATTCCATGGGTGGCATTTCTTTTTTTTTGGGGGGGGGGGGGTCACCATTATCTTAAAACTCACTTGAATTTTGAAAACCTACAATGGTATATCGACGATCAACCATTGTATTTTATTAACAATTTCATAGGTGACATTTTTGAGTGGTCACCCTGTATATATTGCAGTTCCGCTGGTTGTCACCGTTGCACATACCGTCTGGAATCTTCAACAATTTCATTCTGTCATATAGCTCTTCAATGAGTTGAGGGAGGAGGGGGTTATTAATGCTGTTTGTCTTTGGATTGCTCAGCTGGTTTGCCAGACACTCATGGAAGAAGGAAACAGTGAAGACACACTTTTCACTTTCTAATTTTATTAGACTTCACAATGGATCCATTTCCTTATCTTTGAGTTTCTTAAATTGCGATATTCAGAGGCAGACACTTGTAACGGTATTCACCCGGGGTGAGTTGAGCCGACTCAAAATAAGTTGACCACATCCTGTTTCAAGGTGGTCCGTCCACGCTGATCGGCAGCTGAGTCCTCACCAGACCTCAGCAATTCCCAGTTCCAGCTGTGTATACCAAAAATGCAGGGGCCAGCTATCAGCTTCATGTTTGTCTTCACCGTATTAATCCATGGCTTCAGCTGGTTGTCCCTGTGCTTCCTCCAGCCGGTTGGGGCGATTGGAGCCACCAACTGAAGCAGACACACATGGATTCTAACAGAATCTCATATGTTGTTTCCTCACAAAGTTCTGAAGAACTGCAACTGAAATGCAATTTCAAATCATTCTAAATCACATGAGTAACTTCACCAATCAATTATCTACTCTTGCCGTATCAGGTGATAAATGAATGTGGAGTCGAACATTGTCAATCCATTACTCATAGGGATTTGGTTTCCGTCTGTCTGAAGCCAAAGCTATACTATTACTTCTATACTTGAAGCCGAACTATACTATTACTTCTGTCCACGAGGTCGAACTATACTATTACTTATGTACTTGAGGTCGAACTATACTATTACTTCTATACCTGAGGCCGAACTATGCTATTACTTCTGTACCTGAGACCGAACTATGCTATTACTTCTGTACCTGAGGTCGAACTATGCTATTACTTATGTACCTGAGGCCGAACTATGCTATTACTTCTGTACCTGAGGCCGAACTATGCTATTACTTCTGTATCTGAGGCCGAACTATGCTATTACTTCTGTACCTGAGGCCGAACTATGCTATTACTTCTGTACCTGAGGCCGAACTATGCTATTACTTCTGTATCTGAGGCCGAACTATGCTATTACTTCTGTACCTGAGGCCGAACTATGCTATTACTTCTGTACCTGAGGCCGAACTATGCTATTACTTCTGTACCTGAGGCCGAACTATGCTATTACTTCTGTACCTGAGGCCGAACTATGCTATTACTTCTGTACCTGAGGCCGAACTATGCTATTACTTCTGTACCTGAGGCCGAACTATGCTATTACTTCTGTACCTGAGGCCGAACTATGCTATTACTTCTGTACCTGAGGCCGAACTATGCTATTACTTCTGTACCTGAGGCCGAACTATGCTATTACTTCTGTACCTGAGGCCGAACTATGCTATTACTTCTGTACCTGAGGCCGAACTATACTATTGCTATCTTTAAATGCTCAATTCAGTTTATTATACTATTTCAGACTAATTTCAATAGTCAATTTATGGTGTGGGGGGTAGTGTATTATCTGTTGTCATGATACCACCCTCCCAGACATTACGTCCTCTTTTTTGGGGGGTGGTAATGTAGTATCTGTTCTGTTGTCATGAGATCATCCTCCCAAACATTACCTCCTCCTTGGAAAGGGGTAGTGTAGTATCTGTTCATTAATCCTTTATACTAGCAAAAGTATACTTGATTAACCTGACTTTCCTCTTCACATCATCCGACTCTGTTTCTCGCCTTCAGACTCTCAATACGCACACATTGTATCATATAAAAGCTTGGAACAATTCCAGCCATTTCCCTGGATGGATATTCTAATCAGCAGAGATTAAAGGAGATTGCTTGCTTCCAATGTGCCCACCGATTCCAGTTTTCCTAATGTTTAGTCTGTCGAATGTTGTTTATATATCTTACTAGAAGAATACCCGTCCCAGGATGGGTAAAATTAGTTTCTGGAACAGAACAGTTTTGCACCACTTTTCTGTCTTCTTACGAAAATTAAAATCAACGTATAATGATACTAAGCTTTATGTCTAGAATTTTTATTCCAATTTTTATAAAAATTTCATTACATGATTTAGATTATAGAAAATTTCTAAAAAATGTAGGCTTAAGCTTAAGGGTCTTAAGTAGAAATTGAAATTCAGGGAATCTGGCTTAATATGGATCAAATTCAATGCAAATCTGAAATATTTGAATTTTCAAATGGCAGGCTGTGCCCATATTATGCCCCCTATACACCCTTTAAAATACTCCAAATAAACTGAAATTACACCTAGTTGCTGGATTCCAAAATTCATAATGATCGGTTTATTAGTTTAGGAGTGAATTCTGTATATACATATAGACATACAAATGTATAAACATCATCATCAGCATCATCATAAGGGTCTTTTTTTTTTTTTTTTCACTCTTGGTGGAGGAATCCTTCCACTGATTTCTTTCCGCCTTGTTTTATCCCTGGCTAGGCATGGCCAAGTACAACCTAGTTGATTATCGAGGTCATCCCTCCACCAAGTTTTTGGCCTTCCTCTAGGCCTTTTCCATTGCCTCAGGGCCCGTTCTGTTGCTCTATATGTCCACCTGTTGTCTGTACATCTCAAAAGGTTACATGCCCATCTATGTTTTGCCATTCGTATGATAGTGATGATGTCATTTACTCCAGTTTGCTGTCTGATCCAGGTGTTTCTTTTTCTATCACGTAAACTGATGCCGAGCATAATGCGTTCCATTTTTGTACTGTGCCACTCTTAGCTTTTCTATTGCTGCATTATTAAGTGCCCATGTTTCACTATCATATGTCATAACAGGTATGATGTATCATTAAACACTCTTTGCTTAATGTCTATCGTGGACTTTCTACTCTTCATGATGTTGTCTATTTTGGAAAAGGCTGTCCATCAAATGCAATTCACTGTTTGATTTCAGGCATGATATCAGTGTCACTTCTCTCCATCTTTCTTACGTAGATGTAGTTGTCAACTTCCTTGACTTTTCACTATGACTGGGGCTTTTGTGGCATATTTGATAAACATGACATTGGTTTTTCCAGTGTGCATTTTAAGACAAATTATATGGCTAGCATTGTGAGGTGTGTGACTTGTGACAATGACATCGTCGGCAAATCCTAGATCGGCAAAGTATTCTCCATTTATATTGATACCCCTGCCTTCCCAGTCAATTTTATTGATCACCGAATCTTGCAGGCAGGATGTAAAGAGGTTTGGTGAACTGTTGTCACCTTGTCTGGCACCTCTTTCTATATTGATCTTTTTATCATCCTGTTGGAGTTTTAAAGTTGCTGTCACTCTGTCGTAAAGATCCTGATACATGTTAATGTAAGCACTCAATTCCTTGACTTTTCAAAGCTGTGAACATAGGGATGAATTCAATGAAGTCAAATGCTTTTTCATAATTGATAAAGGCGAAACAAAGTGGTATACCGTGCTCGTTAGCTTGGAGTTGGCTTACAACTTGAATGTGGTCAATGGTGGAAACTCCTGGTCGGAAACCAGCTTGTTTTCTGGGTAGGTTTCTGTCAAGTGTGTTTTGCATCCTTTTGAGGAGAATTTGTGAAAATACCTTGTAATCAACAGAAAGCTGGCTTATTGGCCTGTAGTTTCTGATATATTTCAAGTCTCTTTTCTTGTGGAGGATGATAGCTGACACATTCTTCCAGTTTCTAGGCGTTTTGCCTTTATTAAGGCATTGGTTGTATAAGCTGGTGAGAATCTCTGCGATTGGTTCACCCCCATCTTGGAGAATGCCTGTCGTAATTCCATCTTCACCTGGAGATTTATCTCTCTTTAGTCGTTTGATTGCAGACTGTACTTCGGATTTGTTTAAACATATAGACATACAAATGTTTGGTTGTTTTGTTTTACGGCATATCAACCCTCCTCGAGTTATTTAATGCCGAATCCAGTCATTTTGGTGAAAGTTTTTATGCTTCAAGTTGTTTACATGTTCAAGTATTTATTCAAGGTGTATGGTTAAATGAAAGGGGAGAAGGGAAAGAGAGAGGAGAGGGGAGGGAAATTGTTGTTTTTGTTTTGGATTTTGCAGAACATAATTGAGTTTTGCAAATAGAAACAGAAACAATAAAACATCAATATTTGGTGCATTTTGGGTCAGGAAACCGATATCTTTAGACAGCCTGATCTGGTAGCACCAGGACATACAAATGTATAAACATACAAATATCTAAACATATAAAGATAGAGATGTTAACTTTTATGATATTATTCTTTAAATAAGTTTTCACTGCTTATCAAGACCCAAAAGCCATTCGAGGATAAAGAGTTAACGAGTTGGTCAGATGTATGGTGAGACAACATCTTGAGGATTCAAGGCGATGGTTGAAACTGAGCCAAATTTGACTATTTAAGAGGACAAGAATTTGTTAACATGTTGTAGTCATCTGGGAAGCAGCTCTGTGGTATTGTGTTCCATAAACGGGTAATTCTTGGAAAGAAACTTTGCTCATGCAAGTTCCGTTTAGTTTTAGGTACACATAGGAAGAAAATAAAATTATTTACAGTGGTTGTAGCTAGACGAGTTCTTGCTGTGAATGTTTTACAGAGGGCACTGGAGATTGGGGCTCATTCGACACCGATCATGAAAATAACGATAGAGTAGAGAAAGACTAGCAACGCCTCTTCTGTGTGAAAGAAGCTGTAGGGAAGAGAAGAGGATGTCCCCACTGGATTTCGAAGTTGGTTTTGTACTCTGTCAAGGCAGGAAAGAATGCTCCAAGCGGCACCTCCCCAGATGTGGCAGCAGTACCTCCCTATCTTAGGACGTATCTAACTGTTATGCAGGTAGAGGATTGCATCAGGAGTTTCTGGTACTTTCTGGAGCAGTAGAATGATTCAACCATTTTTTAGCGACCTTAGCAACATATGTTCTTCAGAATGATGTGATCTATTCTCTGCTTCTTTTGTTCCAGCTCGTTTGACTCGTTGGTCTAGTGGTCTCCATCAATTCGCTGTTTTGATACCTCATTGTAATACAGCTTCCTATTCCAGTAGCTCCTTTCCAAGAACTGCAGGCTTGTGGAACTCTCTTCCTGCTGACTGTTTTCCTCCTGCCTATAACCTTGGCCTTTTCAAGACTAAGGCCAATAGCCATCTCTTGTCTTTACAATAATCATATTTCGTTTTTATTAGCTCCTTACATCAAGTGGCTTCATGCTTTGTCTGGAGCGATTTTCATAAAAAAAAGATTGTACTTTTACATTAAGGAAATAATTATTTTGTATTACTAGATAATTAGCTATATGTTTATATCAATAAGTATTTATTGTTAATCTTTTGAGGTTATTTTTATGATTTTGTTAGTTTTTATTATATAAGTTGGGCTTAGCTTCGATTTACGTTAAATTAGTCATGTTTATATTTTCTTTTGTGTGGATGAGATGAGATCATTTCAGATTTAACGTTAAGTAGATTAGTTTTTATTTCCATAATAGTGTTTCACTTTTATAGAAGATTGCAAAACATAAAGCCAGGTTTATAGGATTGAGTTTTTTTAACAATTGACTATTCGATAGAGTATAGATTCTTATTTCTTAAATGTGTTTAGAAAAGGAAATTAAATTAGTGTATCCATTGTTGATATTTGAAGAATTCTTTTGTTTAATTTTTTGATGCTGTGAACCAAATATAAATAGATTTATTATTATTATTATTATTATTATTATTATTTATTACAAGCAGGGCTCAGCGGAAATTCCACACGTCCGATTTTTAGAATTACTTTTTTTGTATTGCCTCTTTGTCGATCAAGCAATCCCATTTTTAAAAAAAATGGGTGGAGGGTGATATTGTACATATGAATATGAAATTGCCTTAGCATATGCTGGTATAGATTATGATTATATTATTATTGTTGTTGTTGGATTCAACTACATCTATAAACTACATCATTTTTCATGCAATTATTATTAAGTGGGCATTTATTTTTCACTCTACAATTACAAGTATTAATTTTGCCTAAAATGTTGGTATTTAAAGTAGTTAGAAGTAATTATATTCTAGGCTAAATTGGGAACTCTAGAGTATGATGTCCGAAAATTATCACTTATTGTCCACCACTTGGTTGGACATTTAGAAGCACATATTTATATATTATTTTTTAAAAAATTTTTCTTATTGGAGAGTTGTCATTTTCGGAGAACCTTCCTCCTCCTTCAGTCAGATGAAATGAACAATCTGATAGAAAACCGTACATTAATTTCAAGCGCGCACATTTGTAAAAAAAACTAGTCTATTTGAAATATGCAAGTGTCAACCTTTTCTTTCTAACATGGATTTGTCTTCTGTCGAGGTTCAAAATCCATTTTATAATGAAGTTTCCACGTATGCTTCTATGTGATATCAACCTTTGGAGAAATAAAAACAAAACAATAAATCACAGAAAACTGTAACTTGTTGTCTTGGCTATATATTATAGTACATTTTATTGAGTAAGGAACGCAAAAGGTTCGAACATAATATACTAATACGCGCTTCTAAATGTCCAACCAAATGTTGGACAGAGACTAATAAATAAAGCAGTGTTGCAGATTAGTTGTTTTTATTTTCTTATCGGCCAATTCTATACACACACACACACACACACACAAGTGTTATTGTATATGAGTTTACACCCGCTGTAAAAATTGGAGAAAAAAATTATGCTTCGCCAGTGTTTGCACTAATATATGTCCATGTGTTCCCTATAGAAAGAAAGATTAGAAAATCGACATAAAAACTAAAAGTGTATTTATATGCAAAATTTTCTGGGGAAGACAATTGAAGTGTTCTTATCTTATTTTGATGAAATTTAAATCATATGTATGAAATTCTCCTGGGAAGACAATGGAAGTGGTCCCGAATCTCTACGTGCCCCTCAATGTGCTGAATCCCTATGTGCCCCCTCTAAGGGAGCTTTAAAACTTCAAATATGTATATCTTATTTTAATGAAATTTAAATCATATGTATAAGACCCTAATTTAGAGTTTTCCAACATTTCAGTTCTTCCGACTGAATTAGGGGGCAAAACAGGGGACAGCAGTAAAAAAAATAATATTGTGTTATGAGTATAGTGTACTAAATAAGCCCATAGTGTTCCTCATTCGATCCCAAACAACGTTGGGTCTTCTTGTTAGTATTCATATAAACGTCTCTATTGGTGAAGTGAAAAAGATAAAAAAGAAAGAAAACGTCTCAAACCGGAAAGTTTACAAAAAGAAAAAAAGAAAAAATATCAATCTGTATAGAAAGAAAAAAAGAATAGAAAGAAAGATGTCTCGTTATGAAAATAGAGTGAAGGATTTCTTTCCGAATTCATTTCAGACGGCGGGGGTTGCCTGACTTACTATTTGCTTTCTCCCTTCCCTTAAACACTTGAAATGGTTTCGTCAGGCACATTTATTACTAGCATGACAGGAGATAAGTACACACACATATATATATATATATATATATATATATATATATATATATATATGACAATATCTGTATTAGCATATACTATCAGTGCCTTTTAATTAGCAGTTTTTTTTTAAAAATTCAGCTCGAAGATTGTCAATCAGTAACAACGGAGCATATATAAGTCAGGTTCATTTTATATTCACATAACCATGTTTTTATTATTTTATTTTTATATTTATTTTTTCACATTTCCAAAAAACAACATTTCTGTGCGGACCGTAAAAAATACATCTCACAGAAATGTTATGTTTTTTGGAAATGTGAAAAAATAAAAACATGGTTATTAGAATATAAAATTAACCTGATTTTTATATATATATATATATATATATATATATATATATATATATATATATAAGGTTAATATAACAAAAGATATAAGAGGCAACTAATATCTTTAATTAGTGAACATCCGGATAAAAATGAAGCTCAATATACTGGATAGAGTATTAATAACATTAGATGAAGTGAAAGAATAAAATAAGGTGCGAATCAAATTTTATTACAGTTCAATGTTCAGACAAAGTACTTTAAAGTCCTTAACTCATGAGTTTTCAAAGAAAATCTTCTCCTCAGAGGACCATTACCACAATGACATTACTGCAGGTAATAAAAATTAAACTTTGAAAATATATAAAAAAATATATATGAAAATACATAAAAGTATATAAAATATCAAATATATCGGCCCAAAACATACTTTTTTGTAAATCTATACAGTTCATCCAAGTCAAAAAGTTTAAAATAGCTCCAGGAAAGATATCAAATAGGTTGATTAAAAAATAATCCTAGCGGTGAATGGTGGTCCAAACGCGAAAGAAGTTATCCAGGTGGGAAATTTGTTTGCTATTGATGCAGTAGATAACAGTGAAAAGTGTATTCAAGGTGTATGCAAATTAATAAAACGATAGAAAAACCGATAGATAAAACAAATCATAGGAAAAGTTCAGAAAACTCACTTGGTGTTGAATATTATAATGTCCAAATGTTTATTACCTGCAGTAATGTCATTGCGGTAATGGTCCTCTGAGGAGAAGATTTTCTTCGAAAACTCATGAGTTAAGGACTTTAAAGTACTTTGTCTGAACATTGAACTGTAATAAAATTTGATTTGCACCTTATTTTATTCTTTCACTTAATCTATTGCTATATATATATATATATATATATATATATATATGCAAACATTATTAAATAACACGGAGTGGTTTTGTTTGATGCGACTTTTTTTTATTTTTTCAATTTTCCGAATTGTCCATCTAATGTTTCGGTCAAATTGATGTAAATATGATCCATGGGTTTCTTATTCCATTCTTTTTTCTTTTTTGCAAGTACTTTCGATTTGAATCGTCAAATCATCTTCAGGCGGTATTAGTTTTAGTGTCTTTACAAATTATGACTTTACTGTTGTGATCATTTTTGAATTATAACGGCAAGTAGTTTATAACTTGAAAAAGCGTCTGTAAAGTTGAAATGTACATAAGAGCGTGATGGCGTTCTACACATATGAGAGATTTAAAAGTTTGACTGTTTAAACCATTAAGAAATTGAAACATAACTTGAACAATAGAAACATCCTTGTTAATAATACCAAAATAATACACCACGATACCAATATCAAAAAATTAAAAATACTCGAAGCCCTCTACATAAAAACTAAATTCCCACAATTAATAATGTCAATTATGAAACTAGTCACAACATTTTAAAGTGTCTAGCATAATTAACATTACCAAATTCTTAGCCATTAGGTAGTTATGCGTTTGAATTGTATGCACTTTCTTTAACGTCATCAATTTCTTAACGGTTTAAACAGTCAAACTTTTAAATCTCTCATATGTGTAGAACGCCATCACGCACTCATGTACATTTCAACTTTACAGACGCTTATTCAAGTTATAAACTACTTGCCGTTATAATTCAAAAATGATCACAACAGTAAAGTCATAATTTGTAAAGACACTAAAACTAATACCGCCTGAAGATGATTTGACGATTCAAATCGAAAGTACTTGCAAAAAAGAAAAAAGAATGGAACAAGAAACCCATGGATCATATTTACATCAATTTGACCGAAACATTAGATGGACAATTCGGAAAATTGTAAAAAAAAAAAAAGTTGCATCAAACAAAACCACTCCGTGTTATTTAATAATGTTTGCCTAAATGAAAATATGCTGCCTAAATACACACAATATATATATATATATATATATATATATACACACACAAATAAATACACATCGGTCTTTATTATAGAGCGCAGGATGACTTACATCAACATGCCAAGATTTCGACTAGTGTTAGGATGATTAATCGGAAAAATTGTAATTTTTGGGGGTATCGGAATCGGAAAAATTTGTGTCTATTATGCGAGAAACGATTTTTTAAATTGTTTTTATGTTTGTTTTTGTTTAAAACTTAATTTTCTATTGCTGGTCTAATGATAAAATGATCAATATTTATTGATTTTAAAACCACCAGTAAAACTAAAATCTATAAATTCCCCCCCCCCTCCTCGAAGTGTATTTTTACGTTTGCGAAACTGTATTCACATATTACATTACATGGGTTCGTACGGTAATCCGAAAATTAAAACAAAAACATTAACTCTATAGCTAAATATTTAGAGATTTTAAAAGAATCTGAATCGGGAATTTATAATCGGTAATTGTATCGGAATCGCGGGGAAAATATTGGAATCGTCCCATCACTAGTTTGACCTTATGGTCTCTTCAGAGCCAAATGGTTTCTTACGCTAAACTAGATGTGGTTCTTTAAATCTCGGTACGTTGTCATTTTGTATGCATCAGGCCGATTTGTTAATCCCAAAATATAATCGACAGATGAGATGAGGATGCAGAGACGAATGATACAAAGTGAGAATGATAGGTGTGGGTGGGTGGTACAAAAGAGGAGATTTCTCAAAGACAGAGTGGGCCATTCCTGATATACGCCAAGCTTTTCTAGTAAGATGGGAGAGTTGCCAGTTGAAAAATTGGCAATTTCACCTGTCGTAGGCACGCAACCAATCCAAAGAAGAATCCGCTTTCTTCCATCTTTTTTTTTCTCGTTTGGATTCGATTTACTCCCGACTGAGCATCTTTTACACGTCAAATCTTCAAAGTTTTCTTGCATCAAAATTCTTCTACCATCCAGACACAACCATTTCTGTAAATTTTTAGATTAACAACCTCCGCTGAGATTCTACTGTGGATTGTATGGTATAGTTAACAAGAGAAAAAAGGGTGAAAAAAACAACAAATTTACAACAAATAACTTTAAATACAAAAAAAATTCTGATTTTGTATCGTAGCCTTGGAGGCTTGTAAAAAATGGATTTAACGTGGCACCGTAGTTTACTTAATGTGAAAACTGAAGAATCTAAAATTAAACAAAAATACAACTAATAATTGTTAGCAATCAATCGTTGAAAATTTAATTTTTGACCTATCTGTATATTTTTAACTTACTGAAATATATTCAGATTCGCTATGACCCCAAGTGCTGGTTATGGAACACATTTAAATATTCGATTCACCAGAGACCAAATTAGTGCATGGAGAGAGAGGGAGGGGGTCATAAAAATCCTTCCTTTCATTTTTACTGTTTGAAAAACAACACTGCAATTAGATCAAACAGTCGGTTGATAATAACTATTTTTGCCCCTTTTCTTTCTTTTTCCTTCTTTCTTTCTCCCTTCTTTTCCATTTTTTCCCTTTCCTTTTTCTCTTTCTCTTTTTCCCTCTATTTCTCCTTTTCTCTATATTGAAGACAAAGTTTGAGAGAGATTTTACACACAATTTGTAAAAATTCTTCTGTTTCCTTATCCAGGACCCAGACAACGCCGTGTCGTCCTGCTAGTCTGATAAAATCCACTTAATGTGTGATGTTATTTCATTCTTGTACCTTGTCGTAATTTCATCCCCCTCCCCCGTCGCATTCTTAGGCTCGTATTTTCAGTTGTAGAGTTACGGATACTCACTTTTTTTTTACCGCAGATTTGCAAGAATCATATGAGTTGTGCTTATTAATAATATTATCATTTTTGTCGCCTTGGTTACACAAATATATAGTGTCACCCTCCTCCCCTTAAATCGTTGCTTATACAGTGACTGTCAAAGATAATTGTAGACCGTCCGACAAAATCATTAGTTCGCCGGGGAAAATGTTCTCTTTTTAATAAGTTTTTCACCATGTGGTAGTGGGGGGGGGGGGGGTTAAAAAAGTAGATGAATCCATGTTTTTTTTTCTCTTTTTGTCATGGTAGACACTCGAGACGAAAATAAAATCAAGGTCGAACCATTATTCAATTTAGGAGACGGAAGTGTTGGACAATTTCTTTGAAACGAACTTTGATTAACCCCATTTAACACTTAACAGGTGCTTGTTGACCAACAGTGACTGTCACGTAGAATGCTTCACCCCCTCCTCTTTCTGTCTCTCTTTCTTCCCCCTCCTCTCTCTCTTTCTTCCCCCTCCTCTCTCTCTTTCTTCCCCCTCCTCTCTCTCTTTCTTCCCCCTCCTCTCTCTCTTTCTTCCCCCTCCTCTCTCTCTCTTTCTTCCCCCTCCTCTCTCTCTCTTTCTTCCCCCTCCTCTCTCTCTCTTTCTTCCCCCTCCTCTCTCTCTCTTTCTTCCCCCTCTCTCTCTCTTTCTCCCCCCTCTCTCTCTCTTTCTTCCCCCTCCTCTCTCTCTTTCTTCCCCCTCCTCTCTCTCTTTCTTCCTCCTCTCTCTTTTTCTCCCGCTCCTCTCTCTCCCCCCATCCCCTCTCTCTCCCCCCATCCCCTCTCTCTCCCCCATCCCCTCTCTCTCTCCCCATCCTCTCTCTCTCCCCATCCTCTCTCTCTCCCCATCCTCTCTCTCTCCCCCATCCTCTCTCTCTCCCCCATCCTCTCTCTCCCCCATCTTCTCTCTCTCCCCCCCATCCTCTCTCTCTCCCCCATCCTCTCTCTCTCCCCCATCCTCTCCCTCTCTCCCCCATCCTCATTCTCTCTCTCCCCCATCCTCATTCTCTCTTTCCCCCATCCTCATTCTCTCTCTCCCCCATCCTCATTTTCTCTCTCCCCCATCCTCATTCTCTCTCTCCCCCATCCTCATTCTCTCTCTCCCCCATCCTCATTCTCTCTCTCCCCCATCCTCATTCTCTCTCTCCCCCATCCTCATTCTCTCTCTCCCCCATCCTCATTCTCTCTCTCTCTCCTCTCTCTTTCCCCCTCTCCTCTCTCTTTCCCCCTCTCCTCTC
>OY744534.1:3901497-4173997 GCA_963556195.1 Sepiola atlantica | reverse complement strand
ATCCAAGATGAGAGCAGTAGTCCGAATTATCCAAATAATACAAAGTATCAATCGTCATCTAAAAAATTCTGAAACAGTGTACACTAAGTCGCACTTCCGAGTAGACACTTTCTTACGCAAATCCATGTGCTATACATCCAATGGCAAGGAGATCCGAGATAACTGGAGCAGGTGGATAAGTTGTAGCCCTCATCCAATGACCCGATTGTTGGCTTCTTTAGACTCTTGCGCCCGGGAACACTGTTGAGATGCGGAGGTTTTATCGATTTTTATCTGGCTCTTTGCCAGAGACCTTACCGCCTTGGGTGGCTCAACTGCATTGACGAAGCACACAAGCTCCATCACTATGCCAAAGTTTGAATTACCTACTAGACACAATCTTCGAGTGTCTTCGGTCTCTGTAAAAGGGTTTGTCAGGACAACCTGCCATGAGGATACTTCCCCTTACAAGTACCTCTGACCAAATATTCAAAATAACATAGTATTAGAAGCCCAAATAAGATCTCCTCGACACGGCTATACACTGGCTCATACGAGGAATGGTGCAACACTTAGCTGGATACTCCACCAGACTAGATGAATTCTTGTCCTGGAATCCGGTAAGACCAAGAGACCACAAGAAAGATATACTATAACATAGTTAACTGGTCAATTGGGGAGAGGAAAATTAATGTTCCTCACTTCTTTACTAACTTAACATTTGACAGGTAAAGGAGAACTTTAATGGAATATTCGAATATCTATGTACCTCATATAGAGATCAAATGTTATCCCCAGCAAGGGGCACCTTGATTTCTGAGAACTTCGTCTGAAGTAAAATGAAACAATCAAAGTGTCGATCCAAGATGCAAGGTTTTCCAGGACTAATTCATCTGGGAAAGAAAAATGTTATTTTTGTGGAGGCGAATTGAAAATTAATGGCGATTCTGAAGTTGTCAAAGTTTTGTTAAAGTCGTTCACTTTTATTTTACACTAATTCTCCAGTTGGGGGAGAGATGGAGGTATGAACCTGTCTGTGGATGATATATTGGATGCCCCCACCCACAAGAAAATTTTCACCAATGAAAACGTCCATAAAATCTTTCATAATCGAGCAATTGCTTTAACATTTTTGGTTTATGATGAAGAAGTATCATTGCAGGGAAGATAAATGTAGAGTAGTTTCAAAAATTCCTCGGGTCAGTTAAAGAAAAGACAAAATCAATGGCGACTGTAAACCCGCTTCCAGAGAAAATCTCGATGCTGTCAATAACCAAACAAAAAACTCGTATACAAATGGGTGCACAAATTTAGTGATCATGGAACATTCTACAACCTAGTAAAAGCTGATTGGAAAAAGGGAGCTTCTGGTAAAAGCTGATTGGAAAAAGGGAGCTTCTGGTAAAAGCTGATTGGAAAAAGGGAGCTTCTGGTAAAAGCTGATTGGAAAAAGAGGCTTCTGGTAAAAGTTGATGGAAAAAGGATGCTTCTGGTAAAAGTTGATGGGAAAAAGGATGCTTCTGGTAAAAGTTGATGGGAAAAAGGGGCTTCTGGTAAAAGCTGATTGGAAAAAGGGGGCTTCTGGTAAAAGCTGATGGAATAAAGGGGATTCTGGTAAAAGCTGATGGAAAAAAGGGGCTTCTGGTAAAAGCTGATGGAAAAAAGGGGCTTCTGGTAAAAGCTGATGGAAAAAAGGGGCTTCTGGTAAAATGTGATGGTAAAAACAAGCTTCTCGTAAAAGTAAATGAGGGCGGAGTTCTAGTAAAAGCTGACGATTGGGAGGACTATCTTCTGCTGAAGGCTGACAGAAAAAAGGGGTTTTTGTTAAAATCTGACAAATGTTTTTTAGTTAAAAAAAAATTTGAAGAAATTTCAATTCTAATGTCCGTGTAAACTGTTTGTGGTTGCAAGTGAAATACAATTCTTGGCATAAAAAAACTGATTCCCATGACTTTTTTCTTTTATTCACATTTATTTGCTTCCCGTTTTTTCTTTTTTCTCTTTGACCCCCCTCCCCCCCCCCCATCAGATGAGAGCAAAGTGTTGATGCTTAACAATCAGTTTTTGTTTTTGTTGTCTGCCCTTTTGAGTTTTTAAATCTTTGCGGATGAAATTCTTCTCAAGTGGACAAATGACTCAAAATTGGTCGTCCTTCTCAAACACGAAAATGGGTCTTCTCACAAGATGAAGCCCACATTCAGATTTGAATCATTATTTGATGTCAGTACGAGAATCCATTATTATTTTATTTTTAATGTCACCCCCCCCCCCACCCCCACCCACCCACCATCACTAGGCAGTTTGAATAATGTAGGCCTTTTCCCAACCCTCATCACTCTATTTGAGGCCAAGGTGGTTTACTCAGTTGCAAGGGGGTGGGTGCGTTCTGTGAATCATTGCCACTCTGTAACTTGTTTCTTGCATCTTCAATGACATTTAATATCTCTCTCTCTCTCTCTCTTTCTCTCTCTCTCTCTCTCTGTCTCTGTAACAAAATGCCTTATTTATGAGAGTTCAATGTCAAGGACAAAGTTGTCACGTGTGTGTGTGTGTATATATATATATAAAACAATATTTTATTAAATAAATATTAAATTATTTTAACCTACAGAGGCAAGCGTTTCAAGTCTTTGTTATTATCTGACATCAAATAATAAAATAAATACAAACATTATCAAATCACATTCGCTGGTCTACTAAGTTCACACTCTGAGAAGTCAGCATGTCTGCCTTAAATAGTCTCCACTTCTTATATAATCATTCAAGGGAAGTAAC
Organism: Sepiola atlantica; assembly: GCA_963556195.1. Taxonomy (NCBI): domain Eukaryota; kingdom Metazoa; phylum Mollusca; class Cephalopoda; order Sepiida; family Sepiolidae; genus Sepiola; species Sepiola atlantica. Next base: position 4,171,243 of record OY744534.1, on the reverse strand, counting down.
TCATCTGACATTGACATTGGGTGGAATAATGCAAATACAAGTTTATATTTGAAAATGACTATGAAACGAATGTACACAGTGAATAAATATTTTAAGACATAACTAATTTGAACCATTAAAATCTTTACAACAAGAACACAAATCAGGCTTGAGACTGCACATATCTGCCTGATAAGATAAGTTGAGATTTCGTCAAAATTGACCGAACTTTTCAAGGTCAAACATCAAGATCATATAAGTTCTGGGACTTCATTGGCTACAATATGGGCCAAATAGTGAGTCTAAATACGATGAACAGAACCAAAATTATGGGATTTTGCTGGTAGTCGGGTTGGTGAGAGGTATTTTAGTTAAGGGAATACAAGTGCAGTTAGTTCATTAAAAAACAAGCACAGGAATGCAACACCGGTGATGTGACAGGAGCTGGAGCTTTGCAGACAGTGCAGGACCTATTAGGTTAGACAATCTTTGTTGTACTCGTTCCATGAGGGAGACGTTGATGGTTGTTGCTTCAGTTTGAAGTGGCATTTCCATTGCTGCATGTGCACGGATTGAATGGACGCATCGTATGAAGAATGGAAGATCCGTTCGTATTTTATGGAACGATTTCGTAAGTTCACTTGGTGCAACCGATTCTCTGCCCAAACCGGTTTTTCTCTCCTCAACCCATATTTTTTACTTTCCTTTTTGGACTATTTCTTTTGTAATTCTTTTGTTTGCTTGCCAAGATCATTTTTAACGCGGCCACTGCGGCTGACATTGTCCTCCCACCTCAAATGTCGACAGAAACGTTTCTTTCATAGCCAAGAAGACAAGTCTCTACATGCGTGCAAAATGGTGGGTAGATATACAACATGCTAAATGATTCCTGGTTGTGTTTGCTCTGAAAATCGAAAGCAGGCAACAGAGGTGGGGGATTTGATGAGTCAGTTGGAGTTTTTAAAACTGACCCCGGTGTCAGATTTTTTTTTTTTTTCAGTCCACTCACCACTTCTGGAACTAGGGCTGTGAAGTTGGAGTCGTGGAGTTTGGGCTGTAGCAGTGGCATACAGCTCGGAGGGAGGGGGGACGAGGTGGTGGCCCCAGACATCCAAATTTGGCATCCAATTATATTCAACCTCCTTCTCTTTCTCATAATATTTCTCAGTACTAGAACTTATACTTGAGTCTTCGGGGCATACAATCAAGCGGTTGAACCCAGGCATCACCAGACGTCTGCACACCTCTGGGTCGTAGTAAGAAAAAATCCTTGATTTAGAAGTTGGAGTTAATAAACATTTGCTGACTTTGATTCTAAAAAAAAAGAGAAAAGAATAATAATAATTTCTGATGCAAAATCACCGAAACCAAAAATCTAAAAAAATCTTTTAATGTTTTTTTTCTTCATAATTTTTTTTTTTTTCAATGAACTATTTCGATTTTGTTCATAAAAAACAAAACAAACAACAAAAATACAAATATTGAATGCACAGAGCTTTGAAAAACATGGTGATCCTTTTTAAAATCAAAACTGTATTAATAATATATAGATGAAATAAATTACTAGAAAAAAAGGTCACCCCCATTGTGTCACTCACTGAGCTCAGGTTAAATTATTTGAATCAGAAAAATTGAGTTTGCAAGGCCAGTTAAATTTTTAAAAATAAAGACTAAACCTAAAATTAGTCTTTTTCCGCTCACTATATCTCTCCTCTCTTTTTCTTTCTCCCTCTCTCTTTCTCGTAGTGATAGTCCTTAAACAACAAAATGTGACATGGTCAAAAAGTGGGAGTTCAGTTTACATTAAATTTATATAAGAAACTGATCCCCTTTCTAAAATCTGAAATATTTGAAAAAAAAATTTCCAGAAAACATAGAATTCTCTAGTGACCTGATAGGTAATTGTACACCGAAAACATTTTTTTTAATTGGTCAGTAAAAAAGTTGGGAAAAACTGGTTGTGGACAATTACGAACGAGCGCCTGTTAGATGGTGATGAAAACATCTACAGCAGCAAGAGGAGCACACATCTATTTGTTTTACGACATATCAACCCTTTTGGAGTTATTTAATGCTGAATCCAATCATTTTTGTAAAAGTTTTTATTCTTCAAGTTCTTAATATATTCAAATATTTATTACTTCCGCCATAGAGGTTATGTTTGCTATTTATTTGTCACTTGGTTAAAATATCGGTCATTAAAACCGACTAAATTTTAAGATATCTAGATTAAGGTAAAAAAAGGTAAACAAGGTTTTAACTCACTAACTTTTGTGTGACAGGATGGATATTTATATAGATACAACATAGGTCTTTATCATAGAGTGGAGTATGCTGTTGTATATATCTAATATATAAAACAAAGCTATTCTATTTCTCTAAGTTTGCCATCGATAACATTGCATCTGACAAATCTATATTTGATTCTGACTAGCCAATTTTTGCTTCCACTATTTTCTGTATAAGAATACAATGTATTTCTTTCAAAAAATACTTATTTCGTCTGGATATATTGTTAATATGCAGACACTTTTCAATTATGACCTCTACTCAATAGCTGTAGCTGCTAAAATCATTAATAAAAGAAAATCTTTTTTACATTGCTCCATCTTTTTCGGCTTTCAGATTAACAATTACTATTTATTTTTAACAATACTTACATAGTAGATAAAATAATTTGCTTTAGAAAACCTATTCAGAATGTTGTTATAATGAAGTGTTAGAAGCGGCCTTCAGTGTTACTCATGGACTTATTAAATTTTTCTTATGGTAAGTCTACTCATACTGTCCTTTTTAAAACACATAAAACCGGTAAAAATCATTTATAACAAAAACTAACTCCTTACAAAACAAACAAGCAAACATTAAATCTGCTCTTGAGTAGAAATCGACTCTGAAACTTCTTGGTCTTTCTCTCTCATCAAATCTTTCTTGGAGTTCATACATTAGATCCATTGCTCTTTCTGCTTCTTGTAAAGTTGGTTCTCTCTATTGCTCCAAACACTTTCTACCACCGGTGGCTATTTTATATCTCTACAAATCTATGATCAGACCATGTATGAAATACTGTTGTCATATTGGGCTGGTGAATCTCTGTCCCATTTGAGGGTTCTTGATAAGGTGCAGAAACGTATCTGTAATTTGATTGGCGCTACCTTCTTCTCTACACCCTCTCTTTCAGAATTATGTGATCTGTTCTCCGATTCTTTTGTTCCAGTTCGTTTGACTCGTTGTCTCCACCAATTCCCTGTTTTAATACCTCAGTGTAATACAGCTTCTTATTCCGGTAACTTCTTTCCAAGAACTGCAGGCTTGTGAAACTCTCTTCCTGCTGACTGTTTTCCTCCTACCTATAATCTTGGTCTTTTCAAGACTAAGGCCATCTCCTGTCTTTGCGATAATCATATTTGTTCATGTTACCTCTTTACATCAAATGGCTTCATGTCTTGTCTGGAGCGCTTTCCATAAAAACAAAAAAAAAATCCCGAGACCAAGAAACAAATATTTACCTTTCAACAAGTAACAGTAATTATACACTTGTTTAGAATAAACGAAAATTTTAATTTTCATTCTTATTATAAATTCTTAATAAACAATGTTACAAATGTTTAATTATTAATCATAATAAAAAAAACAAAAAAATGATATTACATTAAATTACACAATAAACAAATATTTAATTTTCAGATGATTATACTGCTTTTTTTTATAACTTAAACAAGGTTAATCGAAAAGTTTCAGCACTGTTGATGCTGAAGCAAAACCAAACAAATTATTAATGCTAATGTTCCCTACCTCTCGCTCTCTTTCCTTCCCTCTCTCGCTCTCTTTCCTTCCCTCTCTCGCTCTCTTTCCTTCCCTCTCTCGCTCTCTTTCCTTCCCTCTCTCGCTCTCTTTCCCTCCCTCTCTCGCTCTCTTTCCCTCCCTCTCTCGCTCTCTTTCCATCCCTCTCTCGCTCTCTTTCCATCCCTCCCTCGCTCTCTTTCCCTCGCTCTCTTTCCCTCGCTCTCTCGCTCTCTTTCCCTCCCTCTCTTTCCCTCCCTCTCTCGCTCTCTTTCCCTCCCTTATATGTATATAAATATTTTTTTTACCTCCTCTCCAGGAAGTTAGACACAAATTGAGGTGTGTGTTTTGATGAGTGTTTCTGTGGAACAAACTGGATTTGAACTCTGCACACCAAGTTTCTCATTAACCACTTAGCCACCGTGCCATCCCCATATATATATATATATATTAGATATATGCATGCATGCATGTACACATACACACAGTCACAATTTATGTTCTCTGCTTTAATGGCATCCTTTTGTTAGTTCAACATTTATGACGTCATAAAGTATCTCTTCATGGTGTCATCAACCTGTTTAAGTAGATGACGTCACACATTGTGCACGAAAAAAAACAACCAAGATAACAAGCAAGATCCATGCAGTTTTAGTTTTATGTAGGATTTATTTAAAAGAAAATCACATAAATATTAAAAGTAACAAAAGTGAAAATAACTTTTTTCAATAACCAAACTTTGTGAAGATTCTTTAAAAAAATATTGAGCTTATTTGCACAGCTGTGTTGTCAACTTGTCATTTCTTCTTCGTTTAACGTGTCTCTTCCATATCATATGTGGGTTACACGTTGGCCATGGCCGCACAAAAAGAACCATCTCCCACTACGACCCTGTTGCATCCATGTCTTCCGCTCCTGTAAACTTCTCTCACTGTACATGCACATTTTCAAACTCTTTCATTAACGTGGGTTTCAATGTGCCATTGTTTGAGGTCATCTTTGACCGAGTCATTCCGAGTTTTTCTCGGCCTGCCTTTTCCTCGCTTACCCTCAATTGAGATGTGTGTACATCTGTTTATCCAACCAGAGCTTCGTTCAACATGTCTATATCACCGTATGTGGTAGCAATGCAGAGCTGCCTCCAGTCTGGGCACTTTTAGCCTCAATGGCAGGGAATATCAGAACTAACTCTGTCGCCAAGGCATACACCACAAATCAATCGAACCATAGTCTGCATGTAACCTAGCACTACGGACATGGCTGTTGTAAATTTGACCCCGAGTAACAAGTGTGAGTGAACGATAGGTTAAGATGGGAAGAGGCTCACAAAACTTGCCCATGCAGTCTGTACATGCAAAATCGAACTTAATTCGCATCCCTAACCCTAACCCACCAGCACAGATCATATCGCAGCCAAGATAGCGAAATGAGTCCACGACTTCCAACTTCTGCAGACCATCCATAATTCACTCGGAAAAAACAGATCAATTCGAGTGTCGACAGTATTATTGTGTGACAGCATGTGTCAGAAAACCCATGATGGTATCGGAAAATACTATAGACCTTGGCATGAGACCACAGGCTTGCCAAGCCTGTAAGTAAATCTGGCATGGGACTCGAATAACTAGTTTTTTTGTTTCTCATTGCATTTCATGTTTATATTGTTATCTATTAAGTATGAGGCTTTTCAAAATATAAAACGCACGCACATATGTATATATATATAATTTACCTTACCTGGCACACGCTAGGAAGTAAGTGTAGTATCTGTTCCGATGGATACTGCACGCCTGTCCTGTGCAGTTCTAGGAGGTCCACCCTCCCAGGCTTTGCCTCCCCTCTTTGGGGAGGAGTAAGTTTATTGCTTACTGCTTGAGGCGCCCCTACCGGGGAATGCCGACGGGGCTGCCCAGGCAATTTTTAAATGGCCAGAGTGCTCACCTCTCGAGCGCTGGCTTTTAACCCCACTTACTCGACCCAAGCTGTGGTCACATCTTACTGGTGGGAGTAAGATAAAACTAGCCTTGTGCCTAACTCCTGCAGAGGAGTAAATAAATATAATTTACCTGTATGTATATATATATATATATATATATATGTATATATATATATATATATATATATATATATATATATAAGTAAAATCAGTCAATGGAAAATTGCAAGTAGACAAAGAAATGAATAAATAAATGTGTCAACTATAATTACGTTATCTGAGTGGGTTCGACGATTTTAGAAGCAAGAAGGTAAATCCCAATTTCTGTTTTCGTTTTTCTTTTGTGTTAGGATATTCTTTAATATGTGTTTGTTTATATATTTTTATGTACAGGATTCACTCCTAAACTAATCACTCAACCATTATGAATTTTGGAACACAACTGTAAGGTGTAAGGATTGAACTGTAAGCTATATTTAATTTAGTTTTATGCAAAGGGGATAAAAATGGGAATGGAAGCATATTGTAGCAATTCAGATACCTTTGACTTTTGTGAAATTTCAGCAATAGGTATTTACATAAATTAATAAATATTCCCCAAAATTCAGTTGTTTTTTTTTAAGCACTTTAATGGATTTTTAGGAAGCATATTATAGACACAACCTCCAATTAGACATCATTATTTTCTATATAAAGTTGAGACATTTTTTCCCCTCCCAAATCAGTTCGAAGTAGACTGTCAAGCTGTCGTTTGAGGGTTTTTTTCCTGTTAGAGGCAAGGCTTTCCCAAGATGACGGATCGATGTAAAGGGCCTTCATGTCTCTGTTGCAGACATCCCTGTGTCTTAGAAGCGGGCAACCACGGTCTCTCCCTCTTTCTTTTAACTTTCCATAAAGGAGATCTTTGGGAATTCTGCCATCAGCCATCCTGTGAACATGATCAAGTCATCTCAGTCGGCGTTACCTCAGCAGTATGTACATGGATTTCAGACCAGCTATTTCAAGCACCTCAACATTTGTCTTTTTGTGTTCCCAGGTGATACCAAGGATAAAACGCAGGGTTCTCAGATATATTATTATTATTAGTAGTAGTAGTAGTAGTAGTAGTATATAATAAATATTATTAGTCAAATCTCGGTTGGCAAGCTTAATTTGTTCTTAAATATTCATAAACTGACTTGTTTTTAAATTGAAATTATTTTTTCCATGAACAAAAAGTGGTTAATTACTTCCTGACCACCAAATAAAATATTTATTACTTTTTTAACAGTATTTATTTCCTGCATAAGATGTCCTTATAGCACATAAATCTTACATAAAATGAACAAATTATGAATAATAGAACCAATTTAATTCAACATTTACAGGAGTCTTGATGGTGATCGTAAAGTTCACCAAAATAAATAATTTATTCTTTTGAATTATTTTTTTTTCATAAAATACAGAGTAATTACATCCTCTATTTATGCTGTTAAAAATCGTCATCGTCATCGTCGTCGTCATCATCATCATCAGTTTAACATCTGTTTTACAGCTGGCATGTGTTGAACAGCTTTTAGAAATTGACTTCCAAACTAACTCTGGCCACATGTATATTTATTCCTCTTTCTCTTAAGTCCATTCTTATCACTTCCTCTCATATTATCCTTGGTCTTCTCCTGTGAACTGAACCTACCCTCAACTGTTCTACATCTACTAACCCAAGCACTCTCATCCTTTCTTTCAACATGGCTATACCCTTGAAGTCTTCTGTTCTGCACCTCCTTATATTGTCCAGATTTAATCTTCCTCTAAGACTCGCATCACACATCCATCATATTATTCTCGCATCATTTCTCTTCATGCAATGCATGTCCTCAACCTTCATTTGCCAGGTTTCACTTCCATACATTACACTGCATACACATGCTTGATAAACTCTTCCCTTGGTCGATAGTAGTAATGCTCTGCTGGTTAGTAATGGCAGAAGTTCCCAGAACTTAGTCCATCCACTCCTAACACTAACACCTGCTCCAATGGTATCATCAAGGTAACAACACTTCTGAACCGCCCCAATAGCTTTACCATTCAAATATACTTTGTCTACATCTGAGTTCTCATCCATCTCCATTGTCTGACACTTCTGGCGCATAAATTAGTTATCATCTCTCAACCTACCTGTAATTGCACTGCATTTCTTGTGTACCATCAAAAATAGTTACATCCGACTCTCTTTCCACAAACTGAGTAGAGGGAACTTTCCTCTTTTGGGGAGCTTTCCAACACTACAACCACTGATCATCACTTTCGTCTTGGTAACATTCACTTTCAGACCTTTACTTTCCATAGCATTCCTCCAAGTCTTTACACTTAACAAGTAGGTCATCCATTGTTTCACAGGCAAGTACTAAATCACTAGCATACATCATCTCTTCCAGACAACCCATCCAGAACTCCTTGGAAAATGCTCCTAAGACCTAGATGAAAAACAACGGACCCCGTACAGAGGCCTGATGTACTCCTACTTTAACATTAAAGCTGTCACTAACTATGCTGTTAATTCTAATATGACTTTGATCATTTCTGTACAATGCTTGAACAATCTTCACTAACCACTCGTTTGTCAGTTAAATATGTCAGGTTAACCCTTATAATTTTATAAAAATTTATTTTCTTTGTTGCACATGCGATTACTGTTGTGTTGCCATTTAAGTTCTAACTGGTATGAAAAGAAGCCCGATAATTTTTTAATTTTTTAATTTTGTTAAGTGTTACGGAGTGCTTGAATAAGCGCCATACTTATCATTGCTCTTTCTGCGATTAGAAGGCAGAAGGCCACGTGACTATGCTGATTCATCAGAGAATAAGTTCGTTTAAAATATCGATGCAAATAGGTTTATAGTTTTCTTATTTTCAAATATTGGTCTGTCAAGAATTTCTGATGGCAATTCGAAAGTACTGAATGCTTAAGAGGTTTGCAAAATCATTTAAGTGGATTAAGACCTACTTGAAGAAAACTTGTCGAAAATGGGTTTCCTTTTTCAGTTGAGAACCGAAATGATTTTTATGAATGTGTTATTAAAAAGCGTATTGGAAAGCGGTCACAGAGGAGGATGGTAACTACATTAGCGATTAAATAAATCTTATTGTGTCCTTTAGTCCTAACATTCCATGAACGATGTTTCTGACAAAGGGAGAAGAATTGCTGTTTTCTGGGTCGGAATCTATCCATCTAATACTTAGTGTTGGCTAGTTTTTGACCTTGAAGAAGTATATTTTGTTTAGCTCCTTACATCAAGTGGCTTTATGCCTTGTCTGGAGCGATTTCCATTAAAAAGAAAATCTGATATTCTTGTTTTATTGAACCTTGAAAAACTGACAGAATTTTTGTTACAACCTGATAAATGAAAATGTAATACATCTTTTTCTTTTTGGTTTCTTAGCTTTTGTCTTGAAAAGTAAATCAATTAAAACTATTAAAACTGATGTTATTACCTTGCTTGTCATCATGCACACGCCACCTGTGTATGAATGTTTTAGAGGGTGGGAGGAAGGGCGAATAACGTAAATAATGGGCGAATGATAAGAGAAGTGGTTAGAGGAATGGAATGATGCAAAGAATTAAAAGTGAGAGAGAGAAAGAGGAGAAAAACGAAATGGAAATGGGGAGAAGGTCTATTATAACATCACAATGTATTCTAACTTTGTGAAATCCGTTCACTTTGTAATTTTTGTAAAAACATGATTAGCAATCACTTTCAACATTAAGAAATTACATTCAATACTATCTATCTATCTATCTATCTATCTAAAACTTGTGTTTTTGTCACTGTGCATACTGGATGATGTCATAAAAAGAATGACATCATCCATCAGAGAGAGAGAGAGAAGAAGAGATCCTTTATGACATTTTATCTAGATGACCCATTGTGACACTATGAGGAACTTACCGGTGCAAATATTTATTGACTAGTGCAAATATTTATTGATTAATTTAAGTTAGAGAAATTGCAGGTCTACACATTTTAAGGTGACAAAAATATTACTAAAAATATTATTTTCACGAGTGATTTAATTAACAGATCCAATGTTTCATATTGGGGTGACAGATTACCAAAGTTCACCCGTTTTTGATTATAATTATAATGACGGCTGAAAAGGTCATAATGTTAAGATATTGTATTTCCAGGTTTGCCAGCTGAGAGAAAGTACTCAAGTTGAATTGTAGTTCGACTGTGAAGGGTTGAAATCCATAACGAGAGAAAATCATGTTTATTTCAACAGAATTGTTAAGAGATGCTTTTATAATAAATTGTAGTTATGAAAAGGTTACGTCAGATAAGCCAGGAATGATTTAAGATTGAAAAAGGTCACGAGGGTATACTTAACAGCAAAAGTGTATAGTAGTTAACAACGAAAAAGGGTTGAAAAAAAAACAGAAACAAATAACTGTTACCACCTTGAGTGTTATTCTCACAACATTTCGATCGATGTAACCTCAGGCCTTCTTCAGGTGTATCTTGTTGAACTCGTGAATCTGTATGGAATGTCGAACAGAACCCTTTATTTAAGACACAGGGGTAGCATGCTCTTGTTCCGTCAGCCATGACGGGGTAGAAGTCTTGAGTAATTCCCAATTGTACTCTTAGTATCGCCTGCATTGACCCATTGACCCGTGTAACGGATAAAGTACTAAGTAAAAATTCAGTTCTAAGTGACAGTCTTCTGGAGGTTGAAGGTTCAATCTTCAGTGGAGGCGATACTAAGAATACAATTGCGAATTACTTAAAACTTCTACCCGGTAATGGCTGACAAAATGAGAGCATGCTACTTCCATGGATTAAATAAAGGTTTCCGTTCAAAACTTATTAACAGAGTCGTTTGCTACGTGCCCTTTGATTGGATGAAAAACAAACAATCACAGGCCACTTTCTAGAACCTTTACTGAACCCATGTGAGCGTTTTTTTGTTGTTTTTTTTTTCAAACTCTCTGCTGACCACACAGCAAGACACGTGCGGTGATTGTTAACAGCACAGAAAGGCAAGGCTCTCTGCTCAGCAAAACGAACACAGAGAACAAGAAAACTAAAGACTGTTATAATGACGAATACCCTAAGATAAATTCCCGCAAAGACCAGTTATTTGCAAGGCACTTTCTTTCCTCTTTTTTCCTTCTTCGAAATACAAGCTTTTATTACACTGTTTGTGTTCCTTTTATATTTCATACCACATACGGAGTTGGGAAAATCCCAATAACATCTAGGAAACAACAACCAGACAAACACTTCACAGATTGATGTAGAATTTACACGGGTCTCATTAGTCTACATTACAATAATACCCTAAATATTTTTCAAAGTTCAACCAACTTAAATTGAAAAGACCAGTCATTTGATTTCATTGGCACCAATAAAGTTTCTAAGTGGAGACGAAAGGGGGATATTCAGGAGTGTGTGTGTGTGAGTGTGTGAGAGAGAGACCATAATGCAATTGTAAGTCATGCTTTTAAGTGGACAGTTTTGTTTCTTGTTTTCTTTTTAGTTACAAACTTGATGGGTGACGTTTTTTCTCTTTCTTTCTGTAAAGTAAGTAAACTATTGCGAAGAGAAGAATAACAATTTTCTATTTTTATTTATCTTTTTTGACTTTTTGTTTGAAATAATTTCCAGTCATGTGAGTGAATGCGGCAAAGTGGGAAAGGCACATATTCTACGACGGCTGCGTTTTTTTTTGTTTTTTTTTGTAAAATTTTAAAATAGGCCATGTGAATGGAAAGAGAGAGAGAGAGGGGATGGCCACTGGTTGCATATAGGGTGAGCAAATTGCATTGCGTTGAGAAAGCAAAGTTAGAGTTGAGGTATGGGTAAAGTAGGGTTAGGGTTAGGCCAGGATAAAGGAGTGGGAAAACAAATCCTCAATCGATTAAATGGAAGGCGCATGAGAAAAACCGAGGAAACATATTTTCGGATATCACCCAAAAGGTCACCAATTTAAAACCCCAAAAATATGTGAGCAGAATGTTAAACCCATCATAAGAACCATCCTAACAGAGAGAAACGTATTGCTTGGGCAGAGAAGTATATAAAGACACACACACATATATATATATATATATATATAATATACACCCGAGAAGAATACCCGTCTCAGGACGGGTAGAATAATTCCGCGAACAGAACAGTTTTGCACCAATTTTATGTCCCCTTTTACGAAGATTAAAATCAAGATATAATGATATTAAACCTTATGTCTAGTATCCTTATTCCAATTTTGATCAAAATCTATTACATGATTTAGATTTTCGAAAATATCTAAAATTTAAAGCTTAAGCTTAAGGGGTCTTAAAAAGAAATTGAAATTCAAGGAATCTTGCTTAATTTGTGTCTAATGACTATGAATCAAAGTCAATGCAAATTTGAAATATTTCAATTTCAAATGGGAGGTTGTGGCATATATTATGGCCCTAAAAACCAAATAAACTGAAATTTGAGAAAAGTTATTAATTGATGTCTAATACCTATTGTTGAAATTTCACAAAAGTCAGAGGTATCTGAATTTCCATGAAGAGCTCCCCCCTCTTTGCATAAAACTAAATTAAACTAAATATATCTCATATTAAGCACCCTTATGCCCAGCAGCTGTCTTCCAAAATTCATAATGATCGGTTAATTAGTTTAAGAGTGAATCCTGTACATACAAATACATATACACATACCTGACATATATATATACATATATATATATACAATATTTTAATAAATAAATATAAATTATTTTTTACCTACAGACACTAGTGTTTCATGCTTACGCAATCATCAGTGTAGGAAATGACAATTACTGCCGGTCAAAAGATTCAAACCCAGTCACAAAGTCACCTTTCACCTTGGTATTCAACCCCTCGGCCACCAAGAACTATCATGGGAAAGGAAATAGAATTAAGTTCTATATTATGTCGAGGCAGCGGACAAATACAGAAAGCTAGTCAAATAGTGTTCAACTGCAGACGTAGGAACATTGCATTACGCTAAAGTTGACAGCTTATTATAACTCTCTTAAAGAGGCCCAATCCTATTTGTAAAGGGTTTATAACAATATTTTAATAAATATTAATTATTTTTTACCTACAGATACTAGTGTTTTATGCTTATGCAATCATCAGTATAGGAAATGATAATTACTGCCGGTCAAAGGATTCGAACCGTGTTAGAAAGTCATCTTTGACCTTGCAGCACAGTATTCAACCCCTCGGCCACCAAGAACTATCACGGCACAACTGATTTTCACATGTGTCTGTGAATGACTTTTAGAAATAAACAAATACGTCCCATAATGAGGCGACTTTGCATATAGTATAATATATGTAGAGGGAGGAAACTCTCTCATCACTTAGGAAGTGAACTTAACATATGATAGCATTCGTAACAGCTGTCATTATCATCCCCCAAAAAACAATAAATATAAGAAGTCCGAGGAAAGAAGCTATTAGAGTAGAAAATTTTCCGGCACCTGGGGACTTTTACAGTGAAGGGTGGGAATTCGCTGTTAGTCGGGCTTATTTACATTGAGGGTGTACAAGTGCAGTAAGTTTGTCAGAGCACATTCCATGGAAGTACTTGTAAAACAAGCACAGAGATGCAACATTGCGGCGATGCGACAGGGGCTGGAGCTTGGTAGACAGTTCATGACCTATTAGGTTAAAGACTCGTGGTTACTGCACCAGCCCAGATGCGGCAAAAATACTCCATGCACGGGCGTATGGTGACTTTATAGAGATTCAAGGTGAATTTGGACAAGTGCTGGCCTACTGTATCCTCTTCTGTGTAAATTTCTACCACCCTTTCACTGCATGGCAACTGAAACATGCTTGTATTTTTTGTCAAATGAATTGAATTGAATACTAGTAGGTATATTATGTATGGATAGATTTTTTCATTATTTTTGATAATGCCTATTTCTACAAGCCTCTGTAGACGGGTGATTCAGCTCGTCTGCCACAGAGAGAATGGTAAAAAGACTAAAATATCATTACCCAACCACCGATTGCCATGGCAAATAGCAGCCTACACAAGAGTCCGACGTTCAAACTCCTTAGTCCGGAACAAATAAATAGAAGACATTACCGAGGCCGCTGCAAAGAAAGTGGGCTTTCTCTACCGTGCTAGAAAACTTCTCACACAAAGCCACCATCCGCCCATGCATGGAGTATTGTTGTCACATTTGGTTTGGTAGTTTTGTTTTACGGCATATCAACCCTTTTTGGGTTATTTAATGCCGAATCTGGTCTTGTTTTCTTCTCTTTTTTGTTTCTTTCCCCTTTTAATATCTGTTTCTATTTAACCCATAGTTGGGACTCTAACAGGTACTACCACTCCGGGTCAGGGTGGACCTGGGAGTAATGGTAATTAAGAGGAGGCTCCACATTCCCCAAAGTCCGTAAGCCGGATCTCACCATCGGATGTAGTTTAAGGTCATATCCAGGACCGGGAGTAGGGTAGGAAAAATAAAAATAAAAAAGGGGAGGGAGAAAGGGAGAGGGGCTGTTGTTTTTGTTTTTGGTTTTGTAGAACATAATTAAGTTTTACAAACAAAAAAAAAAAAAAAAAAACAAAAAACGTCAATGTAGGTGAATTTCGTCTCGGGGAGCCACAGGGCAGCCTGATCTGGTATCACCAGGTTGTCACATTTGGGCTGATGCACCATCCACTAGTCTCTCCTTCTTAGACAAGGTTTAAAAAAGAGTTTATAATCTAATAGGTCCAACACTATCAACCAAGCTACAGCCTCTATCCCATTGCCGCAAGGTTGCATCCTTGTGTTTGTTTTATAAGTACTTCAATGGAATGTGCTTCAATGAACTTGCTGCTCTGGTGCCTCCTCGATGTAAATTCACTTGACTAACTCGACAATCAGCTAAATCCCATTCACTGTGGAGGTCCCCAGATGCCGGAGAGTCTTCTACTCCAATAGCTTCTTTCCTCGTGTTGCCGGCCTTTGGAACTCCCTCCCTGCTCCCTGTTTCCCCGACTATACCGACATGCAGAAATTTAAAACTAAAGTGAACAAGCATATCGCTGCACAGCTCCAAATTTAGGATGACCCCCTAAACTTCCACCCTAATTCACAGTAGCCCCTTAGTCTACAGTGACAACTTGGCTTGTTTGGTGTGAACTAAGTTTGAAAAAAAAAAGAAAAGAGAGTTCTCTGCTTTTTTTGTAATTCCGAAAAAGCTGAAATTCTGCTTCTGTTTTTATAAGAAAAGGCCGAATCACTAGAGCTTCATGTCTTTATTTTGACCCCATTTTGCTCGATTTAATTTCTCTTTTTCTTTCTTCCTCTCTCTCGCTTTATCTTTCTCTTTTCCTGTTTTTCTTCTCTTTCTTCTTCCTCTCTCTGTCACGTTTTGTCTTGCCTAGCTTCGTTTTCGTTTCCCTTCTCTCTGAAAGTGTTAATTTTGCCATACTTCAAACGATTCATGGGTAGGGGAGGTAGAAGACTTTTGTTTCATCAATGAATGACTTCCTGTCTTCTTTAAAACATATTAGTCAATACTTTCATTGGGAATAAAAAGTATTGTAGATCAGTGCCCTTTGCTAAATTTCCCCCTCCCCAATGAGATTTTACGTTTTTTTAGGGGATCATGAGTGAACACCCTTGTCCCCAAGGTTTGGAAATTAGTGGAGGACCGTTCCCCCCCCCCCCCATGTTGAGAAATTTCAGATTTCAGATTTGTTTTGCCTCTCACAACCCTGATTACTGTTCGATTGATTCTCTTCGACAACACCACTGCCGCCATTTATCTCATGTTCGTCTTAAAAAAGTAATTTTGTTGCCGTTTTGAAGGTCACATATCTAAAGGTTTACAATTACGTGGGCAGCTTTGATAAAATGATAACATATGTGATTCGATTGTGCTGACGGCCGTCGCAAGAAGCAGACAGCGTTCGGTATGGCAGAAAAATAATAAAATTAGCCTCCAGGTTAAAAGAGACCACCAACAATAATAAACAAGAAAGCTTTGGTATTTTAATCCATGTCAGACTGATGGACAATTATTTTTTGTCGCTTTCTCTTGTTTGTGAATGAAAATTTTATTGGAATTTCGGAGCAGATTTGTTGAGCTTTGTGCAAAATTTGTTGCTTGAATGTTGCTCAAGGATTGCAGAGCCGTTAGAGCAATTTTTTGTTTCAAATTCTCTTTAATTCTGTTTCCATTTTTGATAAATTCTTTTTTCCTTTTAATTTTCTTCACAAAATTGACAAGATTCTAAACATTTTGTAATGTTTTATTATATGTTAGCAGGGCTACCCTGCATCACCCGGGGTCCTAATTATCCCCCCACCCCACCCCAAGTAATTTAAACAATCTGCTTAATATTATAATTTGAAATATTTTAAAGTAATTATCCCCCCCTCCCCATCGGTGAGGTTCAAACTCATCAGTTATGTCTCTAAGTACAGGGTGTTTCAAAAGTCTTGGGAACATAACGATTTTTAATAACTCAAAAACTATTAGGAGTTGAAAAATGAAATTGGTACCGTTGGAAAGGTTAAAGTTTCAAGTTTTGTGGGGAATCTTCAAAGTTGCTCAATATGAGCACCATTCGTCACACGGCAGACATCTAGTCGATAGTCCATTTCCTGCCAAACGCGTTCCAGCATCTTGACGTCAATGGTTCCCACAACTGCCGTTACTCGAGCCTTTAGTTCGTCAATATCTCTTGGAAGGGGCGGCACATAGACTTGTTGCTTGACAAAGCCTCAAAGGAAAAAGTCACACGGGGTAAGATCTGGAGACCTAGGAGGCCAGAGCATGAGAACGTCATCACCTCGCCCAGATCTCCCAATCCATCTACCAGGCAGCCTTGTGTTAAGAGACTGCCTTACTCTAAGACTCCAGTGTGGTGGTGCACCATCTTGTTGAAAAATGAAGTCATCAGATTCTGCTTGTTCCAACTGAGCCATTAACCAGTCTTCCAGTATGTTGAGATAGGATTCACCAGTGATAGTTGCCTCTTCAAAGAAGAACGGTCCATAGACACCTTTCTTGGAAATTGCACAAAACACGTTCACTTTTGGTGAATCTCACTCGTGCTCAAGAAGTTCATGGGGATTCTCAGTACCCCATATGCGAGTGTTATGCTTGTTAACTTTGCCATTCAGATGGAAGGTCGCCTCATCGCTAAAAACGAGCCGGTCATCAAAGCCGTTATCTTCCAACTTCTCTTGCATTGCAATGCAAAAGTCACGGCGAAGTGGCTTATCAGTGTCCTTCAACTTTTGGACCAACTTGAGCTTGTAAGGTACCATTTGCAGTCGTTTCCTTAAGACACGCCAGACAGTTGCTGGAGCAAGCTGAAGTTCCCTGTTGGCTCTTCTCACTGATTTACGGGGGCTCCGCTGAAAGGCTGTCCGAACTTGCTCAACTGCATCTTCTGAAGTTGAAGGGCGACCTGTTCGCTTACTTGGGCACAAACACCCATCTTTCACAAATTTAGCATGCCATCTGACAATGGATTTCCTTTCAGGGGCTTCTTTTTTAAATTTCCTGCGAAATGCACGCTGAACACATGTCCACGATTCAGTCTTTGCAAATTGGAGGACGCAAAATGCCTTGTCTTGTTTAGAGAACGCCATTACTGCACCTGGAAAGATAACACGAAAATCATTAGTATGACCAAAAACTTGATTAAGCAAGCTTTAAAATGGCACCAGTTTCATTTTTCTACCTGGAATAGTTCATGAGATATACGCATTTGTAATGTTCCCAAGACTTTTGAAACACCCTGTACAGTGAGTTAACCGATTGATCCACAGTGACAGGTACGAAACTATGATGCTATTAAATACATAAAACCCTAACCCCACTCTACTCTATCTTTCTCTCTCAAAACTCTGTCAGGAGAGAAAGGAAACGCTCTTTTTCATCAGTGAATTAGTACCTGGTGATTTGGGTAGCAGTATAAGGACTTACGACTGTGAGGGTGAAAGCTTCCCCCCCTCCCATACTTTATTTATGACTAATAAAAATAAAATATTACCAGAACTGAATATTAAAATCGATGAAATCGATTGAAGCTAAAATATTTTCTTTCTAACAAGACATCTGACTAATGAAACAGATTTTTTTTATCTACCTATAAAGCTATTAATAGTCTTTACTTCTATATGACTTCTAATATATAAAGAAAAGTCAGTTGGATTCTGTAAGTTAAGCCTAAATAGCAGTGCATCTGACAAATTGATATTTGATTCTGCCTAGCCAGTTAAATACAAAGATTTTCAGCAAATGTTATTATTTATAACCATTTTTTTCTCCCATTTCTTTATCCAATATTTTAATAATCAGTATTTGGTGCTGAACTTTAAAAAAATTTTTTTTTTTTTTTAAATGAGTACACCCCAAACAAGGCAAGTTGCCACTGTAGACATAAAAGCTACTGAGAATTAGGGTAAAAGTTCTTTTTGGGGGGTTATCCTAAATTGGAAGCTGTGCAGTGTCATTTTGGTTTTAGATAGTGGGGAGGGCAAATTGGGTCCTTGCTAGGTGCCAATAAGCTCACACATCCAGACCATTAGTCGAGACTTGATCCATGGGTATTATGGTCTCGGGGAAACCCCAACGGGGATAACTGTAGGGCCCCTTTCAATACGCGACAGTTACCCATGATATTAAACAAGCTGTTTAACCTTAGATCTGATGACCTCAAAGGAAGATTTAATCTCCAACAGTATATGGAGATGTGTGCAGAACAGGAGACGTGTGATATACGCGACACTGCTGGCCGTACTTCCGCTTCCTATCCACTCCGAAACGAATTTCTGCAACGTTTTTCTTCACTCTCTACGGATCCGACTTTTCTCCTATGATCAAACTTCTCTGTTCGCAATCTAACTTCCCTCTGCCTCCTCCCCCAATCACTCCTCTTTTATCTCTTCCATTTCCAATCAGGAGCATCTCATTTGCATACCTCGTAGTCACCCTGTAGGCATTTAAAGAAACAAGTCGGCCATTCTTGTTTCCTTCTTCTTCACACGAGGTAAGCCACGCAAAAACGCGGTCGGTCGTTCTTGTTTTCTCTTCTTTTTCCTCATTTACACCACACGCCCCCCTTGATCTTCGAGATCAATAGGATACTTCGTAATCCTCCATCCAAGCAGGCCGCCTCCTTTCACGTCGAGGCCTCTGAGGAACAACTTCTTGGGGGTTAACATTTTCAGGTTCACTACAACGTGGGTCTAAGTCAGGTAGAGTCGCATCATTTGCTTCTCGGTGGCCCTCGATTTCCTCTTCTTTACTGCCCTCACTGCGTACCGGCAGTGTCATACGACGCAGGTCTAGGATATGCCGGGGAACGCCGTTCACCATCACATTGTTCTTCGACCGCAATCCCGTTACGACCCCTTTTTTCCAACGAGTGGTACACTGTGCATTAGGGGGTTTCACCCATACCTCTTCACCTACTTTGATAGTGGCTTCCTCACTCTCGATTCCTGCTGTTTTGTTGCACGGGTGCCGCCACTTATATGTGAAAACGGCCCTATGAGGGACAGTTGTCTCGTCTTGTTTGGTTTTTGGCGAGATGTTGTACCAAAACACCGCCTCTATGGGTGATACGTTGCTTTTTTCCGCAGCGGCTTTAATGGTGCGATGATTCCTCTCCACTATTCCGTTGCCACTCGGCCGATACGCTGCTCTAAAAAATTGCCTTACTCCCCACTTATCGCATACCCCTTTAAAGGCTTCAGATCGGAAAGCGGGCCCATTGTCCATCAAGAGTTCCTCAACCGGCCCTCTCTCCAAAAATATCTCCTCGATGACCCCTCCGATCGCCCATGCCGCTTCTGCCCTGATTTCTCTCCAGATGGCAAACCTTCCCGGTCCACAGTCGACCATCGAGAGATACAATTTGTGGCGATAGTGCGTCACATCAATAGCCAATCGCTTCCAGTCCTCCGCAACGTGCAACTGTCCTGTTTCGTGTCTGGACGGTCTAGGGTCAATTGATTGGCACTCTCGACAGTTCTCCACCACTTCCCTAACCTCCTCCTCGGTGGTCTCCGGGTAAACCTCTCTGGCTAGGAATAACGTTCGTTCCCGACCAAAGTGGTGCATTTCGTGTGACTCCTTGACTTCTTCCCCTGCATAGCATACCGAGGAGACCTCCTTTCCCTCCTGCAGCCAGGCCTTCTTCACGCGTGTCATCGAATCCGCCTTGTTTTTTTCTGATGGGACCAACACGACAGATACTCTTAACTGGAACTCCGCTATTAGATCGGCGAGCGCTCCGAGTCTGCGCTTGATCAGCATTTCCGCAGCACCTTTGGTCTTAACTCTCTTATCGCCAGTTACTGCCGACCGAATCCACGATGCTGCCGTTGCCGAATCGGTTTTAATTTCAATTATTTTCAATCCCCACTTCAGGGCCAGATTGAGTCCTTTCATAACGGCATCTAGTTCTGCTACGTTGATATGGGAGAAGTCGTTGGTTTTTCTTAGCCATGCCGCATCCTCCACAGTTACGCCTCCCATCTCTAGTACGACGCCCAACGCCAGGTTACTGGCATCGCACCAAATCACACCCGCATCTCCGCTGCTGACATACCAGTCCCCTTTCACTGGGTCCTCATTACTCACCCTCGCAATGATATCTTGCAGCATGTTCATAACCTCCTTCGTTACACGGCCCTCCCAGTCAGCAGTGCCTGCTAGTCGTTTAATAAAACTACATGCTATCCTGAGCCAGCCAGCGATAGGATAGTGCCCGACCAGCCTCCCGCAGACTGAGAAAAGTTCTCGCTTCGTCAGCTCAGATCCGACTTCGGGTATTACACTCCCTCGTTCGAAGACAAGGCTTTCTTTTCCATCTCGCCTTAGTTTCAACCCCAGCACCCGTCCTCCATCCAGGGCCTCCGCCGGTTTTGCAGTTAACCCATACTTCTCGACATGGCTTCTTACTTTCTCCGCTGTCACCTCTGCCTCCTCCACCAGAATGTCGTCAATGTACGAACTAGTGGCCTCCTCCACTGAACGGTCTTTGCTCAGCACTGTCTTCAGCACGGCAGTCATAATTTTGGGGGCTGAACTCAGCCCAAAGCCTAACCTCGTCAGACAATACACTCGCCCCTTGTACCGGACCAGCTGGTACTGCCAGAGTTTTTCATCTACATGGATCTGCAGATATGCCGATTTCAGATCGACAATTTTTGTGGCCCGTCCCATTCTTCTCCATTTCCTCATGACCTCCTCACATACGTCGATCCCCGTTCCAGTGTGGCAGGCTACGTGTCTGTTCAATTCTCTGAAGTCCAGTACGGGCCTAATCTTGTTTTTTGTAGGCTGAACAACCGCCAGTAGTGGCAACACTCCTTTTTCTTCCCCTGTCCACGGTTTCAGAATTCCTTCTTTTATCCACCTCTCCACTTCTTCCTCAAATCCTTTTCTTATTTCTCCTCGCAGGGTGTTTTCGTAGCAGCCCACTTTATTCTGTAGTTCCTGGGGTCCGGAGATCCATTTCCATTCCACCGTCCACCTCACGCCATCAAACTTTGCCAGGAAATCTTTGTCCTCAATGCAGCAAACCTCCGGTTTTGGTATTCTGATGGTTCTATCACCTTCCACTCCTGCCATCCCCACTGCGCCGAGACGTCCGAACGTCACTTGGCTCCCTCGTAACGTGGCGCCCCCCAGTCGGTTAATTGCACTCATACCTATAATCATGTCAACACCACCGACCAGATGATTCAACACTAAGGCTCGCAGTCCAATGGACACCCCTTGCACCATTACTTCCGCTGTCGTCTCACCTAGGCACTTCACATCCCTGCCATCCACGGTCCTAATAGTCCTGGTTCCGCTCCATGACCTAGCGACATTCCTCGCTAACAACGTTGTAGTACAGCCTGTGTCGACAAGGGCTATGGCTTTCTTCCCATTGACTACTACCGGTAACCGAGGCAACGTTCCATCATGCGCCATCTCCGCACAGAAGGGGTAACCACTGGCGCAATAGCTCCCCTTCACTCGTTTCCCTGGTCTCGGCTCTTTGCAGTCCTTGATCAGATGAGGGCCCTGGCACCGGAAGCACTTGATTGCAGGTCTCCCCTCCTGTCGCCTCGCCGGCTGCCTCTCATTCAAGTGAGGCCTCATGCACATATTTCCACCCACAGCTGCAGCCACGATTGGGCTTTTAACATTTTTCACTAGGACTCTGGCGTGAACCAAGAGATCGTCCACTCCCATAGTATGGATCCCAGTGATTCTCTGCATGTTCGTAGAGATTTCCTCTGGGAAGCCGTTAACTAGGTACAGCTTTACCGTCATCTCCAGGCTCCTCCCCACGTAACCAGCCAACCCTGCCAGTCTCCTGATCTCTGCCGCAAAGACGTCAACCGACTCGCCGGTCCACCTCAAACTGGAAAGCTTACCAAGTGCTTCGAATGGGCCCTCAGCGAAGGCCAATTTCAGCCTTTGCTCCACTGAGGCAAGGTCTTCCTTGTCTTCATCTCGCATCTGCTGGTAAATCGTGAGGGCTTCCCCCTCTAAGTATAGCGGCAGCAGGGTGACCACATCTTCTATCTTTTGCAGCTTCGCCACCATCTTTAATTTCTCCAGCCACTTAATCAGGTCACCCTCCCCAGTAAAGGGTCTCAGCATGTGAGTGCTAAATCTCCACTCAGCCATGGTAATTTGTTCGATTCGACGAAATAGCTTGTGATATACGCGACACTGCTGGCCGTACTTCCGCTTCCTATCCACTCCGAAACGAATTTCTGCAACGTTTTTCTTCACTCTCTACGGATCCGACTTTTCTCCTATGATCAAACTTCTCTGTTCGCAATCTAACTTCCCTCTGCCTCCTCCCCCAATCACTCCTCTTTTATCTCTTCCATTTCCAATCAGGAGCATCTCATTTGCATACCTCGTAGTCACCCTGTAGGCATTTAAAGAAACAAGTCGGCCATTCTTGTTTCCTTCTTCTTCACACGAGGTAAGCCACGCAAAAACGCGGTCGGTCGTTCTTGTTTTCTCTTCTTTTTCCTCATTTACACCACAAGACGTCGTTGGTATGGCCAAGTTGAATGAATGGATGAGAGTTTTTGTTTAGCAGGTGTAGAACAGTTGAGGTAACATGATCAAGTCAGAGGGGAAGACCAAGGAAAGCATTGAAAGAAATGATAAGGATGGACTTGAGAGAAAGAGGGATGAATAAAGAGTTGGGCAGGGATAGTTTGGAAATCAATTTCTAAAAGCCGTAAAACACATGCCATCATGTAAAACAAACGTTAAACCGATGATGATGATGATGATCACAAAAATGTGCGTATATTTGCTTTTGTCGATAAAAACAAATTTCACTTAACTTTTGCTCAAACTTATAAAAGTTACACGCACAAAAAAATCAGGGTTTTACCTACAAAGAATTTTATTTTCTTTGAAAAAAGTTCTTTAACTTTTGAATAACAGAACGAACGAATGTTTTGAAGAAAGCCAAAAGTTTGTAGGTTCTTTTACTTTTTCGTAACATTTTCATAATCATTATTTGCTGCTAAACGAGACTTACATTTAGTATACACTACTTTTTTTTTTTTTTTTACAATTTTCACCAAGTGATTATTTCATTTTTCATTCTAACAAACTTTATTTTCCTTCAATAACGTTAATTATTTCGAACTGTATTCACCCGGTAATGCATTACGACAACTACCAATCTGCTCAAACACAGATTTGAACTCTGGTTTCAGAAACAAAAAAAAAATGCCAGCTACCAAGATGGCGAGAAATGTGACATAAAAAAAACTGTCTAATACATGTGTATAACGTATTATGATGCCTTTTTTCTTTTTTTTTATATCTGTTGTGGTGTGCAGTAATCTGAGTTTGTGAGACGAGGAGGGGGGTCGCTTTATATGAGCTGTAATTATCCAATACATGCCAGCATGTAAAATAGATGTCAAATCAAACATAGCTCCAGTTGTACAAATCCTTAGTGCGACCACCTCTGCAATATGCTAGTATGATTTGATCAGATATTAGTTGTATCGACTGGTTTTTTTTTTATCTACCTATAAAGCTATTAATAGTCTTTACTTCTTATAATATATAATATATAAAGAAAAGTCAGTTGGATTCTGTAAGTTAAGCCTAAATAGCAGTGCATCTGACAAATTGATATTTGATTCTGCCTAGCCAGTTAAATACAAAGATTTTCAGCAAATGTTATTATTTATAACCATTTTTTTCTCCCATTTCTTTATCCAATATTTTAATAATCAGTATTTGGTGCTGCACTTTTTTCGCCATTTATTATTCCATTATTTTAATAATCAGTATTTGGTGCTCACGTTTCAGTAGAATTACCTACTAGACACCATCTTTGAGTGTCCCTGGTCTCTCTGTACAAGGGTTTGTCAGGACAACCTGACATGGGGATACTGACTAAATATTAACAAATAATAACAGTATTCAAAGCTCAAATAAGACTCCCTCGACACGGCTATTCACTGACTCATACGAGGAATGGTGTACCTTCTCCTAATGATGTTACCTCGAGTAACAGCACTTGGCTGGATACTCCACCAGACTAGATGAATTCTTGTCCTGGAATCCGGTAAGACTAAGAGACCAAAAGAAAGATATACTATAACATAGTTAACTGGTAAATTAGGGAGAGGAAAATTCATGTTCTTCCCTTTTTTTTTACTAACACAATGTTTGAGAGGTAGAGGAGAATCTTGATTGAACACTCGGATATCCATGTATTTCATATAGAAATCAAATGTTAGTCCCAGAAAGGGGCCCCTTGATTTCTGACAACTTATTGAAGTAAAATGAAAACAAATGTGAGACACTTCTGATTTTTTAATAATACGCCAATCGAATGTATGCTTATTATTGCCAATAAAAACATATTTCTCAGCATAATGTATGGAGTGATTTACCAGTGATGTTATTGGACCTTTTTCTAAGGTATTGGAAGTCATATCAATTATTGTATCATATTGAAGTTGAAAATTTGATATTGCTACAACCTTATTACTGACTACGACGAACAGGAGAAAGTGTGAGAGTACAATGGCTGAGACGTTGGCAAAATGCCAGCTACCAAGATGGCGAGAAATGTGACATAAAAAAAAACTGTCTAAAACATGTGAATAACGTATTATGATGCTTTTTTTCTTTTTTCATATCTGTTGTGGTGTGCAGTAATCTGAGTTTGTGAGGCGAGGGGGGGGGGGGTCGCTTTATATGAGCTGTAATTATCCAATACATGCCAGCATGTAAAATAGATGTCAAATCAAACATAGCTCCAGTTGTACAAATCCTTAGTGCGACCACCTCTGCAATATGCTGGTATGATTTGATCAGATATTAGTTGTATCGACTGGTTTTAATCGTAAAAAATAAAAATGGTATCGACATATTTTTACAAAGTTAAGGGTTTGAATAGTGGAAGGAGCAAAATTATTGGTTACATATTTTTTTAGAGGAGCTGATACGAGAAAATGAATTGCTCACTGCCCTTGGTGATAATGGCCTCCCCCCACCAGTCGAATCGGCGTTGACTTGCTAAAGTATATTCTAAAGTTAGAAAAGGTGCAACGAAGAGCAACAAAATAATAAAGGCACGTGTCATATGAACAGAGACTGGCAAGGTTAAATTTAATTACTTTGGAAAAAAGAATATTACGGGTCGACTTCATTAAAAGATTCAACCTTCTGCATGGTTATGAATAAGTAGATCCGAAGAAATCTTTTAATTCGTCAGTGTTCAAACAACGGGTCAAAGGTTGAAGCTATATATATATGTGGGCAGATATATATATGGGCATATCTCTCTCTCTATATATATATCTCTCTCTCTCTCTCTCTCTATATATATATATATATATAGATATATATATATATGTGGCATATATATATATATATATGGGCACAATCATATTGACACACCGGTTCCCGTTAGATCACCGAAGTTAAGCGGCGTCGAGCCTGGCCAGTACTAAATGGGTTACCATTTGGGAATACCAGGTGCTGTATGTGCTCTCTGCTTATCTCGCCATTGTTTCCAGTCGTCTTGTATTACTTGCCATTGGAATCAAGCAATGCCGACTCAGGAGAGCGGTTGTTGGGGATTGCGTAACCCTTGCAATTACAAATTCACGCGCGGGCAGCCCCTGGCGGGGCACTCATACGTCGAAATCGACGGGAGAGTTCATTATTATATATATATATATATATATATATATATATATATAGTAAGCTATGAAAATATATTTATAGCAACTTAATTGCCATAAATATATTTTCATAGCCTGAAGATTCCCCCCGGGGATGAAACGCGGGAGCCTCTGTGTAGCTTAATTGCCATAAATATATTTTCATAGCTTACTACCTAACTCTACTTATGTATCGAGCACTGTTGAAGTAAATACTGAAAATTGATACATAAAAAATTATATCTCCATATTAAATAAATTTAGGCTAGTCTAAAACAGTTTTTAGTCACCTTTAACAACGTTCAGGTTGCTATAATATTCACATATTTACAATTATAATATTAAATTATTATAATGTAAACAAAACCACCTATATAGTTTAAGATATCTCAATATTCTAGCAAGTTCCAGTCTAGAATATCTTGATATACAGGACTGTTTATGCCATGTGCTAGACTGGAAGGACGGAAACAGTTTTTTAATGGACATACTATAAAGCATTGGAAGAGAGTAGCCGAGGAGGCAGTGAATGCAGAATCAATCAACAAATTCTAGTTCCAATGGACAAATATGCGAAGAAGGGAGACTCACACAAGAGAGCACTAGTCTTCCTGCCCTTCAATCTATTCTGATCCTTAATAAGGAAAGAGGTGGAATCAGGTAAATAAATCAAACTTTTATGCTGTATCTGTGGTGGAAAGGGGACAGCGGTTGTTGAAAAGTGGGGGTGGGGGGTAAATAAAATAAATGATGATGATTCCTTAACCTTGATGTTTTGCATAAGCAATAACCGCAAACTCTGCAGATTATGTTAAAGTATATTTTTATTTCTTCCAATGGATATCAAAAAAGGCCTCATCAGTCTCACAAGACAATGGATACTCCTGTAAAGATCCCTGCATGGAGTCTATAGTGAAGCAAGGGTTGCACAATCTCCAACTGTACCTCCCTAAAGTTCAACCTTTCATCACTGTGGTAGGGGTGATGACAACATGGAAGTGTCAGAGCTATGCCAGCTGAAACTTTGGTTCCTGGCAGGGCTGCCTACAGTCTTGACACCAAGTGATGTTAGGGTCACAAACCCATCGAACAGGGCTCTGGTGAAAATTCAAGAGGAGTCTGCATCAGGATCCGTCATCCTCTGGTCATTTCTGCTTCTGTGTGTGGCAAGCAAAGTCGTGTCAGGCGTGGAACCACAAATCAATGGAGTAAAAGTATTCCTTTGTTTATTCTTGACTAAACCTTCCTCGACTTCGCATGCAACTATTAAGCATTGCTGCTCTCGCTGTCGGGGATAAAAATCAGCAAACATGCAGGTTAATGAATAGCTGCGATCAGCGAAGAGGACTTCATGCAGACCAGACAATCTTGAAGCACGATCTTCATGAGCTCTATGCAGAAGTCCGACTTGCTTAACAAACTGGCATTGCTTGAGTCCAGTGGCAAGGAAACAATGCCGGGATAAGCAGAGAAAGACTGGTGTTATTTCAGAGTTTTCTTTCTCCTAGTTACACAATCAGGGTGCAGTCCACCCTACTATTTAATCTACAGCTGGAAGGAAGATATATGGATCTATACCTTTCCCAAGTGTATTGGTTAAAGTGATGCAGTAACCCTGACAGAATTCAAACCTGTCACAGCGAGTTCACAGTCTGCGCTTGTAACAGTTATGTCACACCAGTCTCCCATAGAGACGCATATGCAGCTGTGAAAACTGCAATTAAAGTAAAATGTTTTCATAAGCGCATGGGAAAATATATGCATCGGGGTGCAAAAACAAACGGATGTCCAAAACGTATATAAAAAAGCAAAAAACAAAGTGACATGACTGCATTTGACACGGATCACCTTTAAACAAATAAGATCAACAGGGTTCTCTTCAAAACACGTGAGATACGAAATGTGGCCATCATCATTATCATCATTATATTCGGTTAACGTCCATTTTACATGATGACATGTGTTTAGAAATTGTTCCAAACTAACTTATATTTGTCCAGCTCTTTATTTATCCCTCTTTCTCTCAAGTCTATCCTTATTACTTCTTTCAATGTTTTCCTTGGATTTCCCCTTCCAACTGACCCTGCTACCTCAACTGCTTTACATCTACCAACCATTCTCATCCATTCTTTCAACTTGACCATACCAATGACACAACCTCCGTTTACTGTTCAGATTTAATCTTCCTCTGTGGTCATCAGATCTAAGCTTGTCTTTTAAGACTCAAATTACACATCCATCATATTATTCTCATGTCATTTCTCACCATGCAATGCATGTCCTCAACCTGCATTGGCCAAGTTTCACTTCCATACATCATCACACTGTATACACATGCTGCCTGATAGACTCTTCTCTTGGGCGACAAAATGTAACGCTCTGCTAGTTAGTAATTGCAGAAACTTCTTAAACTCGCTCCATCCACTCCTAATTCTTGCAATCACACCAGCACCTGCTCCGCCATGTACTCCAATGGCATCACCAAGGTAACAAAACTTCTGAACAACCTCAATCGCCTCGCCATCCAAATATACTTTCTCCACATCTGAGTTCTCATCCGTCTCCATAGTCTTACACTTTTTGCATGCAAACAACGAAAACATTGCCATTAAAACAAAGTTTAGAGTTTATATTTAAAAGTACAAATTATTTCTATGAGGTCAACAAATTTTACGCTGGAAACGTGACTCTTAGTTTTATTCCATTACCAATAAAGTAAATTCGTATGAATCAGAATGGTACAACTTTGTTGACCGGTTTGATTCTGTTGTCTGCATTCTTGCAGGAGGGACCACGTAATGGTTGCCAACATTCCTAAGTGAAAGTAGTATTATGGAAACGACTAGATCCGAACTTGGCACATCCAGGGCGTCAGTCCGTGCTGTTATCCACTTCCCCATTACCAGTGTACCCATGTCTAAAAATGGCAGTAAAATATTTATATTGAAACGCCGATTTTTTTTTTTTTTAGATTCATAATATTTCATTTGTTTTTTAAACAACTCAGTGGGTATTAAGAATTCGACACATAATGGCTACAATAATAATAGCTTAAAGCAAATTATCGTTTTAAAAATGTATCTGTGGGATTATTTCAAAAATAATGTCTATGAAAACAATCCCCAGACTATTCCTGAACTAAAGAGGGCCATCCCAGCCATAATCAGGGGAGTGCCGAGGGAGGAATATGTCAGAGTTATTGACAATTTGGTATGTCATATCCGGATGTGCTTGACTGTTGGACATTCATGATGGAATTTAGTAATAAAATGTTCAGATCAAAATTCCCAGAAGATTTACTGAGTACAATAAAAGGTGGGAAAAGAAGCCCCGAGAGTATAACGGTCAAAACCTGGTGAACAAGGCAAGAACCAAAAAAATAATATTAAAAACGTCTGAAAATATAGATTTAATTTTCTAGTTTGAGGGGGGGGCATAATTAAAAAAAAAAATTTTTTTTAGAAGAAACAAGATTCTTATACTTTCACTCTGCATGTTTATCGTTGAAAATGGTGTTTAAAATTTATGACAGACCGACGAAAATCCTATTTGAAACTTAGGATTTTCGTCCATCTGTCATACTTAACTTTGAAATAGCATTTTCGGCCGTCTGTCAAGCATTCATAAACTGCCCACCGAAAATGCTAATTAAAACTTAATTATGACTGACGAAAATCCTATTTCAAACTTAGGATTTTCGTTGGTCTGTCATACCTAAGTTTAAAATAGCATTTTCGACAGTCGTTGAATGCTTAAGTTTGAAATAGCATTTTCGTTGGTCTGTCATGTCTATGTAAAACTTAAGTATTTATAAACTGCCCACCGAAAATGCTAATTAAAACTTAATTATGACAGACTGATGAAAATCCTATTTCAAACTTAGGATTTTCGTTAGTCTGTCATACCTAAGTTTGAAATGGCATTTTTGTCGGTCTGTCAAACTTATTTAAAACAAGCATTCATTACAAACCACGGAAAAAGTGATTTCAAATGCAAACATGACAGACCAACTGATGGACAAAGCTTCTTATCGAGATGCTTGGATGCGTTTAAAATAAGACGCGTTCATTTAGTCTGCACATTTCAATGTTTTTTCAAACTTATGTGTGTGAGAGACCAAAACAAATGCTTTTTTAAGCTGAAATGACAGACTGACAGACAGATAGAACCTCTTCTAAAGATGCGTGGACACATAGAAAAATGACATTAATTAAAAGAATTATCTTCCGATTAACATTCTTCGACACTTTCTGTTGACACCATTGTTAACTGCTGAGGACATGTTTAATACGGAGGGGGATGGGTATTGAACCAGAAATCCTGCCGTGGATAGAATGGACCAAAATTGACCCATCTTCGCTTGTATAACCCTAACCTTAACTCTAACCCATCTTCGCTTGTATAAATATAAATTTGGCACTCGTGGAAGCAGTTTGGATATACACCTACCACAACATGTAATTAACTATTTTAACAATAGAACAAACTTAATTAACTTAATCTGTCTTTCTTTTCCCTCTCCTTCCTATTCCTCCTCTCCTCCTTTTTCTCTTTCTTTTTTTCTTTCTTTTCTCTTTCTTCCGCTTTCCTTCTTTTCTTTAGAATTTCTACCCCCACCTCTTCACCTTGCCGAATTTTACATACAATATAAAGCATGTCCTCATAGACTGTAAAAACTTATGTGAGGAAAAGAGAATTTTATGTAGGAAACCTCGCCGAATTTATCGGTGCAATAAACACCGGTTCTAAACAAGAATGTAGAGTCGATATCCAAGACATTCAACGTGCATGCCGATTCCGTCTCGTGAAATTTTAAATGGTCCCGACTTTAAACTTAGAAATCTTCTTTCCACTATTTTTATAATTACCTCCGCTAAGGAAGTTATGTTTGTTGGGTTGTCACTGTTTGCTTGGTTGTGTACTTCAACTTCCGTTTTTCTCAAATTTGATATATAGATCTGATGCTCTTTGATAACCGTAACCACAAGACCAAATTTAATCTTGGTCAGATATATAGTCTTTTGTTCTCCATAAATTTATTTTCTTTGTTAAATGTGAAGAAATTCATTATTTTTATACGTGAAACACACACACACATATATATATTATATATGGGAAGAGAAGGATGAAGGTAATCCGACGTGATGGTAAAATGAAAAAGGAAAACCAAAAACTGGATGTTTTTTATGTGTACATCAACGTTTCGTCTTTATTTATAAGACTTCATCAGGATGATGATATAGGGAAAAGATATCATGCAAGCACAGATACATGTAGGGTAGACATGTTGGGAAGAAAAATAAAATAAAATGAAAAATAATGGCAGCGTCTTGCTGGACGTCCGTACTTGTTAGAGAATGAAAATGAGTGGGAGAAAAAAAGGGGAAGGGTGGAGGGAGCAAGGACTACTGTGGCTGGCGATGAGAGAAAGAGGTGGGGGATGAGCAGGGGTAAAATGGATGGCAGAGAGAGATTGTACCCCCCACACACAAACATTCCAACTCACTCTTCCCCTTCAATCTCGACCACAGCCATCTGGTCAAACACCCCCTCCCCCTTTTCCTCTAATCTCTCTCTGCCATCCATTTTACCCTGTAATATTGCACACATATGTGATGGCATTTTATATGTGCTGTTTGAGAAGCTTAACTTATGGTTGTTGTAGCGTGTTTTCCTTTCTATGTCAGTTGCACCACAATACACTTTTTCTGTTTTTTAAAAATTTTTATACTAATGGGTCACCGCTTATCAAGGCCCAGGGGCCACTTGAGGATAAGGGTTAAAGAGATTGTCGGTTGAACAATCATGTGAAAATTAGAAACAATAGGAGGAATAGGCAGAAGATTACTTAAAAGGAATTGATTATCCAATAGGACGTCTTAACAAGTATTTGTTTACATTGAACTTGAAGACAACCATATTGACGACGGTTGGGAAACAGCTCTGTGGTATTCTGTTGTTGACATTATATTCTTTGACTGTAGCTTTATAGGCCATCTTCCTCGTGAGACACTTTTACCACCGAATGATCAGTCGCATTTGTTTCTACAGATACAACATCCTTGAAAGATCTCATTTTTTTTTTCAAAAAGATCCCCTGATTTTCCATCCATTACGTGGAGATTTTCACTCTTTTGCTACATTGTGCTCCTAAAATCATCGGAAAGCATGACTTTTTTGATCGCGCATCTGTCGTTTCAAAGAAACATTAAAATTTTCAGTTTATGAAGGTATATTCTATGACATAAGATCTTGAGTTATTAGATGTAGAACAGTTAAGGTAACAGGGTCAGTTCACAGGGGAAGGTCTAGGAAAACATGGGAGGAAGTGATAAAAATGGACTTGAGAGAAAGAGGGATAAATAAAGACCTGGTCAGAGATAGATTAGTTTGGAAGTCAATTTCTAAAAGTCGTCTAACACATGCTAGTACATAAAACGAACGTTAAACCGAATATGATGATGATGCTACATAACTATGTTCATCAATGTTTCGGAATTTTTGAGATGACTACTATTGAACTACTATTCTCATCTTGTTGTTATTTTAACGTTTCAGCTAAAGTAACTTCTGACCTTCTTCAGGTGCATCTTGTCAAACTCGGGAACCTGTGATGCAACGGCTGAAGTGCTAAGTAATAATCAGGAGATTAGAAAGTGAACCTTGAGTTTACTTTCGACAGCCTCATAACTCTTGCTTCCCTTATTTTGTCATTTAGTCCTCACATTCCATGAGTGATGTGTCTGATAAAGGGGGAAGAATTGCTGCTTTCTGGGTCGGAATCTATCCATCTAACACTTATCGTTGGCTAGTAGTTTTTTTTTTTAGCTCCTTACATCAATTGACTTCATGCCTTGTCTGGAGTGATTTCCATTAAAAAAAAAGTTTTAAGTGACAGTCGTCTGAAGGTTAAAGGTTCAATTCTCAGTAAAAGTAATGATTAAGAATTACTTAAAACTTTTTACCGGTCATGGCTGACAGAACAGGAACAATCTACCCATGTGGATGAAGTGAAGGGTTCAGTTCGAAATTACACTCAGATTTGCGAGTTTGACACGATGCACCAGAAGTTGGAGGTTACATCAGTTGAAACGTTGGGAAAATAACATCCAAGATGAGAACAGTAGTTCGAATAATAAAAAAACTAATACAATGTTGAAACATTAATAAAAAAAAAGCAAATTTTCAATTTTGTCCGGTTGTGTTCGTACAACCAAAGAGAATGTTCACTACGCTCCTGTCATATCAAAGAATTGTTTTATCTGATTAGTATTTTATTTGTGTATGTTCGTCAGGGCTCTATTCTAGGCCCAACACTGTTTCTTTATATAAATGAGCTTCCAGAGAATATTGTTCAGAAAATTAACATCTCTGCTGATGAAACTACTCTCTATTCTGGTGTTGCTTCTCGCCCATCTCCCTCAGATCAGTCGAAATATGCAGCTGATCTAGAAGTTGATCTGGGTTCAGTTGTCGATTGGGGTACAAAATGGCTTGTTTGATTTAATCCTGTTAAGACTCACGTTTTTCTTCCTGAGATTCTCATAGATGGCTCTGCTCTTGAGGAGAAATCGACTCTGAAACTTCTTGGTCTTTCTCTCTCATCAAATCTTTCTTGGAGTTCATACATTAGATCCATTGCTCTTTCTGATTCTCGTAAAGTCGGTTCTCTCTATTGCTCCAAACACTTTCTTATACCTGAGGCTATTCTCTATCTCTACAAAACTACTATCAGACTATGTATGGAGTACTGTTGTCATATTTGGGCTGGTGAATCTCTCCCATTTGAGGGTTTTTGATAAGGTGCAAAAACGTATCCATAATTTGATTGGCTCTACTCTTTCTTCTTCTCTTCACCCTCTCTCACAGACCTGATGTTGCTAGTCTCAGTCGTTTCTATAAATACTATTATGGCATGTGTTCTTCAGAATTATCTGATCTGTTCCCCGCTTCTTTTGTTCCAGCTCAGTTGACTCGTTCATGTAGTGGTCTCCATCAATTCGCTGTTTTGATACCTCATTGTAATACAGCTTCTTATTCCAGTAGCTTCTTTCCAAGAACTGCAGGCTTGTGGAACTCTCTTCCTGCTGACTGTTTTCCTCCTACCTATAACCTTGGCCTTTTCAAGACTAAGGCCAATAGGCATCTCCTGTCTTTGCGATGATCATCTTTCATTCTTGTGGTTCCATGCCTTGTCTGGAGCGATTTTCATTAAAATAAAAATAAATAAAAAATAAAAATAAAAATGATTGAATAAAAAATATTTTTCTTTTTTTTCCTCAGGTTCACTTTCTCATGATGTGATGAAAAACCTGGATCAGCTACGAAATGTAAGTTTTTATTTTTTTAATTTTTGTTTACTTATTTGTATTTATATTTAATGAACGTTGTTTAATGTACACACTTCATAATCAAAATCAGAGCAAGCTGATGGATAACTAGTAGTGTTACCACATTTATATACAAAACATAATTTTAAAATTTATTAATTTCTATTCTCTTCTGGACTGGTTTGCTCCAACCCTACTCTCTGGCATCCATTTTGGTGAATTCTTTACACAGACGGATTTTTCCTTTGGTGTTTATTTTTGACGAATGAGTGAAAGGTGAAAAAATGCTGTAAAGAGAAGTGGGGGGGGGGGGCGGAGGGGATGAGATTAAAGTTTGGTAAGCGGAATCCGATAATGAGACTGGGAAAGCGAGAACAGATGTGGGGATGAAATGTTATAATCTCTCAGCAGAGAGATTATTTCTTTGTGTTTATTGTATGTAACAATTTAATCACAACATGGAGCAAAATTATTTCGGTTTATCGAGATTAAAAAAAGGAGTTTTTATTTATTTATTTATAGGAATTGAAAATTAACTGAAATGTAAATAAAAATTTATTGATTAAAATTTCAAAACTTTATCAAAAATAAGAAAGAAAAAAATAATTTAGCATTAAATATATTGCTCTTTTTCTGCTAAGGATGCATATATATATATATATATATATATATATATATATATATATATATATATATAGTGTGCTTCTGCTGTTTCACAATGACATAATAGCTAAAGAAATGTATAAACTTTGTTATGTATTTATGTGGTAGCTGAAAAGAAGACTGTACACCAAAAATTATGCAAATTCACCAAGTATTTATTAAATTAAAAATAAAAACGATTTTATCTATATGTCGCCATTTTTCTTATATTTTTTTCCTGAAAGTTATCTCCCTTACCTGCTTCTTGAACTGAAATGTTTACCTATATGTAATATCGTTTTTTTTCTTATAATTTAATAAATACTGGATGAATTTGCATAATTTTTTCTGTACAATCTTATTTTCAGCTAACACTTAAATACATAACAAAGTTTATACATTTTTTAAATATTTAAATCTCATTGTGAAACAGCAGAAGCACCTATATAAGTATAAATTTTTATTCATACAAACATTTTTTGCTGATTTGGGGGTGCCTCAAGAAAATTATTGGTCTAAATCTTTATAATCATTAAACAGCTCTATTTATTATTGAGCACTAAGGATTCTCTGGATTTTTACTCTGTGATTGTAAACCTTACCTGGATGACTATATATATATATATATATATATATAAATTATTTATGATATTACAGAAGTTCAGGATAACATGGGACCTTAGGTTTCAAGCTGAGAAAGCAAACCCAGGCAAAAAATACTGGGTTTTCTTGAGATAGATCAAATATGGCTGAACAAAAAAAACCTGTAACTTAAGCGGTTTATAATTAAAACTCCAGAAAACTCAGTATTTATTTCACCTAGTCCTGCTTTCCCAGCTTGAAACCTAAGGTACCATATTGATCTGAACTTCTGTAATATTATAAATAGATATTAGACTCTTATTAATTAATAATCGAGCACTTTGTTGGGATTTTTCTACCCAATGAAACTAATATGTGTGTGTGTGAAAAAGACATATGGAAAAAAAAATTTAGCTACAGCCATTTTAACGTTTTATCGCATGCGTTTTATTGTTTCTTTTTTCAAAGTTAAACGCGTGCCAGTGACGTCTCATCATGCATTCTTTTTCCTATGTTTTTACCGTCATCGAATAGACATTCGTTGATCTGAACAAAACCGGTAAAATCTCTCGTTTCTTGATGATTTTTTCCTGTATCTAAATTTGTTTCTTCCGTTTGTTTTTTTCACACATCTTGTCTTTCACAGCATTTCATATCTGTGCATGTGATCTTCATAAATTTTCGATTCACACAGGAATCTTCATCAGGATAATAGATATTTTTTTTTTTTTTTTTTTTTTTTAAACGACATGGTGTCGCTTGATCTTGTGCTTCAGTTGTTAACTAAGCTCGTTGTGTAATAATATCCACAAGTGGTGTGTGCTCTGGTCGTACGAATAAAAATTTAAAAAAACGGAAGAAAAAAAAAATATTGTCTATTATCCTGATGAAGATACCTGTGTGAATCGAAAATTTGAATTAAAATAAATATGTTTATTTAAAAAAAAGCCTCTGCATTTTACTGGTTTCAAAAACCGTTTCAAATTACAAAATTTCAATGTCTCCGTACTTCTGGATAAGCACCGTATTCTTCTAATATATATATATATATATATATATATATATATATATATATATATACACGTATATATATATATAGAGAGAGAGAAAGCCAATAGTCGCTCTTGTATTTCGTTATTCCACCCTTTTCCCACCCTTCAAAAAACAAAAACAAAAATTGTCCCTGTTGATAAAAAAATCTTTATCAATTTTTTTTCTTTAGAAAATAGATAAATATAAAATAAGAATTTTTACCCCCTCCCCTTCCGGGATCGAGTTCACTGAAGGCTCCTTCTTATCTCTCGGGCGCTATTGGCAGGGTGGGGAATGCGAATGTTTTATAATCCCTTCCAAATGCTTCGGTTAGCAGCGAAAAAAGTCAAATCTAATTCTTATCAGTAAAACTTAAAAAGAAAAACGCCAAGGTCACAGGGATTTTTCTATTTTTATCTTTCTGTGTATGCACACACACACACTCACTCACACTCATTGACTGTTCACTCATTAGATGAGTAGAACCATCGCTAACGAAACCCACAGTTTAGTCATGATGAGAGCTACATTGGCTACATGATAGTAAACACCAGCAAAGCTCGTACTATTGTCATATTCAACTTGCACAACATTGCAATGATTTTATTTTAATACTAATGAGTCACCACTTACGCCCAAAGATCACCCGAGTATAAGGGCTAATGAGATTGTCATTTTTTAAAAACTTAGTTCACTCCAAACAAGACAAGTTGCAACTGTAGACGTAAGGGGCTATTGAGAATTAGGGTGAAATTTTGGGGGTCATCCTAAATTGGGAACCGTGCAGCAAGATGCTTGTTCACTTAAGTTTTAAATTTCTGCATGTCGGAACAGTTGGGGAAACAGGGAGCAGGGAGGGGGTTCCAAAGACTGGCAGCTCAGGGAAAAATGTTACAATACTACGCTGAAAAAATGGATGAGAATGCTTAGGTTAGTAAATGTAGAACAGTTGAGGTAACAGGATCAGTTGGCAAAGGTAGGCCAAGGAAACATGGGAGGAAGTGATAAGGATGGACTTAAAAGAAAGAGGGATAAATAAAGAACTGAGCAGAGATATATCAGTTTGGAAGTCAATTTTTAAAAGCCGTCCAACACCTGCCAGCATGTAAAACAGGCGTTAAACCGAAAATGATGATGAAAGAATGGATGAGAGTTCTTGGGTTAGTAGATGTAGAACAGTTGAGGTAGCAGGTGCAGTTGACAGAAGAAAGACAAGCAAAACATTGGAGGACATAATAAGGATGAACTTGAGAGAAAGAGTCCCACAGTGACTTTATTGCTGTCGGGCCGAGGTATGGTTCTGTTCACTTCCAGGAGGTCCACCATCCCAAGCTTTATCTTCTCCCTTTAAGAAGGGATTAGTTTTAAAAATAAAATTTTTAAAATAAAATAACCAAAAGTTTATCCAAGTCTTGCCAAATATGATAGATACATTTATTTGGTGCAAACCTGACTTGACACTCCTATAGGAAAAAAAAAGCATTGTACATGTGGGGGAGAGATGAATGCAACTGTTGAACCATTAAAGAATGACTCGTGACTTTTTACTTTCTACCCCCCCCCCTCCCACCACTTCTCTCTTGTCAAATGCAATAATCAAATGTATCACGTGATTGAATCTCTCTCATTTCATTGGTCGATTATGCTTCATGATTTGGGTACAGATTATGACTGGTTATATTAGGAAGGGCAAACAGATCAGTTTTTAAATACTTATATCCTGGTAGTTTATTTTCTGATAATTTAACGATCTCGAAACCGGTTGGGGGTTGTGGAGGGGGAGAATTAAATGTCGGTTTTGTCTTCTGAGAAAAAATTTTGAGTTATCTGGAAATGTGACATTTTGAGAAGAATTTTTCTGTTTTCTAATTTCCTTTTTTGTGGTCCGCAGTGTTAATCAGAATGGACTCTGTTATTCCATTTGTTTGTTATTTAATTAGTCTGTTATTTTGTTGTCTGTTATTCCATTAGTCTGTTTTTTCGCTCTACTCTCGCCATTTGGTCAAAACGGACACGCACATATCCGAGGCAATCGCTGAATCCTTAGAAAATGACCTCCAGGCTGTAGTGGAATGGGGTCATAAATAGATGGTAACTTTTAATGCTGCAAAGACAAAGCTCCTTTCCTTCAATAACTAAAGGAAACGCTTTCAACCATCGATTGTCATGGCAAATAACACTTTACCTGAGAGTTCCACATTCAAACTACTTGGCCTAACATTCACAGGTAACATGAATTGGAACAAATACATTGAAGACATTGCCAAGGCTGCTGCAAAGAAGGTGGGCTCCCTCTACCGTGGTAGAAAGCTTCTCACACCTGACATCATCCTATATCTCTACAAAGCCACCATCCGCCCATGCACTTGTGTACCCAATGCTTACAAGTACCACAAAAGATTGAATTGCATCCGACTCTCTTCTAATAAACGGGGCAGGGGAACTTTCTTCTGTTAAGGGAGCTTTCCAACACTACAATCACTGATCATCACTTTGGTCTTCGTGACATTCACTCTCAGACCTTTACTTTCCTCCAAGTCCATTGTTTCACAGGCAAGTACTAAATCATTATTAATGGAGATAATTGTACACACATCAAAACTGAACATTTCCTCATTAGGAAGTTAGCATTATTTCCTCCTTTTTATTCCAACCCCTTATCATCGTATCTCTTAAGCTTCCGGATCCGTTTATCAAAACATCCCCTCTTCAAATGGATTCCATTCTTATCAGTGAAAGTGAATAAATCTGCATATGACAAACCTGCAGCAAAAATGCTGTTATTCTTGTTTGCTATTTTATCAAACACGGAATCCTAAAAATTGCATGATATTTAAAAAAATAGACTCTTATTTACAAGGTAAGTAGCACACTGTCCCTCCCAATGTCAGGCAAGTTGGATGGAATCCGCAAAATCCAATTGTAGCAATTCTTTTGAAATGTTTTTATCAATAATCATTTTATATATGAGGTGGTTTCTTTGTTTCTGTAAATCTGTATCCTGGATTGAATTTCTTGAGTATGTTAGTGAGTGGTATTATTACTATGAAAAAAAAAACAGTAGTGGAGAAAGGGAGTCTCCTTGAAATACTGTATTTTGATCCCATCCAGTTGTTATCCTCCAGTTTTCATTCCTAGTTTCCATTTTTCGATTTCTTTCTCTATAAAGTTCACAGAATTTTGTTTGGGATTTTGTACATGTGTGGTACAGTATTTTGTACATGTGTAGTACAGTATTTTGTACATGTGTGGTACAATGAGTAAAATTAAATTAATTAGTGGAATAAATAATTAAATTACGACATTCCTTTTAATCGGCGATGTTAAGAAACAGAATTCAGAATTGATTCTTTAGTAACGAGTGTGCACTCTCCCTCAAAAGTGATAGAGAAAAAACACATTATTTTTCGCCAGTTTTCGCACTCTATTTATCTAGATATATTACTTAAATATTCATATAAAATCATTGAATTGCATCAATAATTTAATTTTTTATATATAAATTATCATTTCTGATGATCTAAAGAAAAAAACAGTTGAGTTTTTATTATAGAGTTGAGGATTTCTTAACGAATTCATTGAAATGCCGCTCCAAAAAAGTTTTTGTTGGTCTGATTTAAAGACAACCATTTTTATTGCTTTCATCGAAATTGTTTGAAAATTTTTCTAATCTGAAATGACAAATTGAGACAATTTAGTTCGTCCAATTTTTTGTCTGGTCATTCAGAAATTTCCAAAAGATGATTGTTTTTTTTCTTTTTTTGTTGTTTGTTGTTGTTTGCAGTTTTCTCTCTCTCTCTCTCTCCCTCTCTCTCTCTCTCTCCCTCCCTCTCTCTCTCTCCCTCCCTCTCTCTCTCTCCCTCTCTCTCTCTCTCTCCCTCTTTCTCTCTCTCTCTCCCTCTTTTTCATTGGTTCTGTCTCCCACCCCCACTTTAATGATTTCCAGTTGCCAGCCTTGCAATGCAGACTTGCCATAACTGAGCAAATCTTACGATTCTGAACACATACAATGGTGAGGCCCCGATTTGGGAGCTTTGGCTAGTCTGGAGTCACCCCTCAGTGAACATGACTATCAGGTCCGCTCGTACCCAGAGAGTGGTAGTACCTGTCAGGGTTCCGTCCGTGGGTTAAATAGAATATGTCCTTAGTATGACATGAAACTGCAGCCAGTTGTGAGGCCCCAATTTAAGAGCTTTGTGGAGTCACACTTTAGTTGTCACCAGCATGGTTACCTGGCATTGCCCGGGAGGAGGGGGAAACGCTAACAAAATAGAAGAGTTAAAAAGTGTGTGCAACATCTTTCCTTTTTTCAAACCTCTCTCTACCCCCCCCCCCTCTATCTCTCTCTATCCCCCCCACCCTCTATCTCTCTCTATCCCCCCACCCTCTATCTCTCTCTATCCCCCTCCTGTCCTCCGTCATCTCTCTCTACTGATGCCAAGTCGATTTTAGCTTGGGTCCTAATCTGGATAAGTACCAAAATTGCTCTAAATGTCGACCCCCCCCCCCCCGGTCCCGACTAATTTTGTTTCTGTTAACCCCCAAAAGAAAGGATATTATAATAAAATGTGTCCACGCTCTGATTGAGGCAATGCTGAAAAAGAATATATAAGCTTTTTGCGAGTGTGTCTTGTGTAGTTTTTTTTTTACTTTTAGCTGAACACACAGACAGACGACTTTTCTTTTGTATAAGAGAACATCACTCCCGGGTCAACTTTGAGCCAAAGTGGTAGTACCTGTCAGGGTTCCGTCCAATAGAATCTGTCCTTAGTCTTACATGAAACTGCAGCCAATCAATTTTTCAGCTTTGGGGAGTCACTTTTTAGTTGCTATTACTCCCAGGTCCACTCTGATGAGCCGGAGGAGTGGTAGTACCCTACCCCGATTGAAGATATTAAGAACTTAAACGAAAAGATTTGGTTTAACATTAAATAATCTGAAAAAAATTGATATGACGTAAAACAAACAACTACAACTCTGGATACCCTTCAGAAATAAGGTATGAATCGAACCCTCCTCCTCCTCCTCTTCCTCGCTGTGGGTGAAATAGTAAAATAGTTCATTCTTCACATCTTGATAGGGCAACTAATTTAAGAGAAGGAAAACTCCAGAATAATATTCCGCCTTTTGATTTCTCCCTCCCCTTAAAAGAAAATACCCTAACCCTTCAGAAATAAGGTATGAACCCTAACCCTCCTCCTCCTCCTCCTCCTCTTCCTCGCTGTGGGTGAAATAGTAGAATAGTCTCTCACACCTTGATAGGGCAACTAGTTTAAGAGAAGGAAAACTCCAGAATAACATCAGTCTTTTTTCGGTTATCCCCAGCATTGTTTCAAGATTTCTTTTTGCAATTAAACTTAAGCAAATAAGTTTCTCTTTTCAATTTGAAACCTAAGGAATTTTAAGAATGTGGCATTGACAAGTTTATTGACGGATGGAAATAGGTCATAGATAAAAATGGTGACTACATTATCGCTTAAATAAATATTTTTTATGCATTTTTTATTGTTTTTCCTTGAGCTTAAGTTTCGTTACAACCCAACATTTAATCGATTTAAGAATCAATATATTGCTACAATATTCATATCATAGAAATTTAAGAAATAAGATTATGCCTCTCCACTGTTCGCACTAATATGCATATAAAATAACGTCTCGATCGGTGTAGTTGAAGAAAGAAGAAAAAACGTCTCAAACTGGAAAGTTTAAAAAGAGAAAAAAAAAAGAAAGTAAAAAAAAAAACGTATCAATCGGTATAGAAAAAGAAAAGGGAAAAATATATACTTACAATCCGGATCACATTTTTAAAGTTACTCTTGCACACTCAGTGTTAAAGACGGACAGACCCAGATAATGATGTAGGTTTTTGGTTTTATTTTTTTGTACTTGTCAATTTTAGAAACAAATCTCTACACTCGAGCAACGCCGGACAGAAATGGCTAATATATATATATATATATATATATATATATATATACAGGGTGGGCCAAAATAAGGGTCCTATCTTTAAATTTGAATAACTTGAATTTGAATAACTTCCACAAAATAAAAGTTAAACTCACCAAACTTTATGTGTGTGTAGACTGACCCTTCCGAGATTTT
Organism: Sepiola atlantica; assembly: GCA_963556195.1. NCBI lineage: Eukaryota > Metazoa > Mollusca > Cephalopoda > Sepiida > Sepiolidae > Sepiola > Sepiola atlantica. Next base: position 4,128,661 of record OY744534.1, on the reverse strand, counting down.
TTGAAATAAACAAAACAAATTTTAGCCGAAAAACACTTCTTAAAACTTACAAAAACTAAAGTATTGTTTTTTACACTGTTTTGAGTTTTTTAAGCAAAAATAATGTTTTCTAAATGAGGGTACGTTCCTTAGGGCTAATACGGCTCATGCTAGCTTCGGAAGGGGTCCTTTACTTATTCTAAAAAAAAAATTTTTTTAAATCAATAAATAAAAAAGTTATGAATTTTTAAAAATAGGACCCTTATTTTTGCCCACCCTGTATATATATATATATATATATATATATATATATATATATATATATATGGAAATTAAAAAAGGAAAACTAAAAAATATTATTTATGTATTCATCAATGTTTCAAAGAAAAAACAACACCCAAGTACAAAATGTTTGAAATGGATGGGCTCAAAACTTGCGGCCGCTTGGGGGAAAAAATCAAATTCTGAGATACAGTGGCAAACGGCGGTTTGAGTATAAAATCATTAGGAAGTGGGAAAAGTATTACAATAAATGCGGAAGGAGTGGGGGTGGACGTTGGTTATGGCTCGAATTACTGCTGCTTGCCACTGCCACCATCTATTTTATCTCATAATTTTATTTTTTTGCTTAAGTGGCCACAGGTTATCCATTTCAAACATTTTGTACTTGTGTGATGTTTTCTTCAGACAAATCATCCTGAGGAAGTCTTATAATAAAGACGAAACGTTGATGAATACATAAATAATATTTTTTGTTTTTTCTTTTTCAATTTCCATTACATTGGAAGACTTTTTTTCCTTTCTTTCTCTTCAATGCGGCTAGACCAGTTAGTGCCTCAAGCCGGGATTGAAACTCAATTATCGAGCTGACAGTCGGCGCCTCTACCCCTGCGCTATCATACGACACTGACTGAATGTAGTGTTATTTGAAATAAATAAGAATATATGCTCTTATGTACACAATTGAGCTCTCTAGTCATTTCTCTTCTACTGGAAAAAAAACACATTGCACCATATATATATATATATATATATATATATATATATATATATATATATTTCTCCTCTACTAAAACAAAAACCATCAACGTTAATTCTATTAGACTTTTATCGACTGAATCTATGAATTAATTCTCAGAAAAGATCTAATTAAGTCTCAGTGAAGGTTATCCCCCTTCCACCTTTATTCTTTTACGGTTAAAATTTAAATTTAATTAGCTTCACCGAGGCCTACTTAAAACTTAGATGTAGGCTATAAATGCCTATAGTTATTTATCTACCTCCCACAAGGTAAGATGTGACACAAGGTCGGGAAAGTGGGATTAGATAAGCCAGCACTCGAGAGGTGAGCACTCTGGCCATTTAATGCCTATAATTAGTAACAAATTTCATTAATTCTATAATTTCATTTAAGAAAACCTATAATTAATATCATTACTTGAATATATGATAATCAAAAGAAATTTTAATTAAAAAAATATGAAAAAAAACAAATATGTAAATAAAATATTATTACAACAAACAGTTGGTTACTGACAATATAATATCCAGTTAATTTATTTAATATTACACTTATTTTTGGACACCATATCTATATGTAGGATGTAATTTGACAATTTTTAACAAATTTATTGATTTATTATTTGCTGCAGCGTCTCTATCTGTATCTGCGGGACTGGCCTGTTTCCGTTCCTACTTTCTGGCATCCATCTTAGTGAATTCCACACAGTCGGACTTTTCTTTTGTGTCCTTTTTTGACGAGGGGAAGATTTTCCCCAAATATCAAATGATTTCTAATCATCATCTGGACACTACTTGCTGTTTATGTAATATTGAAAAAAAAAAACATAATTGTAAGATCTCTCCTTCGATTGTTTATTTTGTTCTTTCCAGCTTCTCATCAATCCGGCTCTCTGCATTGCCTTTGGCCTTATTACAATTCCCAGCAATGCTTAAAGCAAACTACCATTCTCTCTTTTATATATATATATATATATATATATATATATATATATATAGTGCTTCGGGGTATACTGAAAAGAAATCAATAAAGTACTCAATCGTCAGAATGAGAGAGATAAAATACAAATTATTTATTTTACAACTATACGTTACATATTCCATTGTTTCATTGGATAGACCATTACTGTTTAGAAAACGATAAAACCGGTGATTGTTGATTTTCAATTTTGCAAACTGTCTCCATTTCGTGAGTCGCTGAGGATTTGGGCTGGATTATAAAGGTCGTTTCTAAACAGTAAAAGTCTACCAATGTCGATAAAACCATGGTACATCACTGGAATATGTAATGTACAGTTTTTAAATAATTATATATATATATATATATATATATATAGTGTGTGTGTGTGTGTTTAATTTGTTTTTCCTTTCGTCTTTTTCTCACATCCTGTCACCAAAACATTTAATTTTATGACATATCGTGTATTTTATCCTCATATATATAATGTAAAGTGAGAAAATATAGCTAAAAATTATATCTTTAAATTTTATTCTATCTTGAACAGTCGATGCTGGACATACAAGATAGAACAATAATATAAGTAGATACGTGATGAGAATAAATAAACATTGGATAAAATGCAATATTTATTAAACCGTCACTTGTTCAAACAGGGGTTATATAAAAACCTTTTTTTTTCTTTCCTTAATTCATGAATTTTCAAAGATATGCTCTTATCATCGGAGGAAATTCGACGGATAAGTCAATAAAAAACATTTGAAAATATAAAGGATATCAAAAAATATAAAAAAGATATAACAAATATATATATATATATATATATATAGGTAGGAGAGTCATGTTCTGTTGCCTGTAAACCTATCTACTCGGGTCATTACTGTTATCTGCTAATTAAAATATCTACAAAGATAAGTAATATTAAGCGATTATTTCATTAATGTCTTAATTTTATGTCATCGTTTATCATGTGGTCTTTTTCTGTTCAAGTTGAGGAGTGGGAGGAGGAGAGGTAAGCAGGAATTCCTTCTCTCTCTCACATACTCAACGTTATCAAAAAGGAAGCTAAAACAATTTTTTTTTTATGTTTTCTAACAAAATATATAATATATAATAAGAATATAAAGATCAAATTATCTTATGATATGCCGTGACACAAACCACCAGAAATACTATTTCAAACTTATTCTTGACCATCAAACGAAAATGCTATTCCAAATTTAAACGTGACAGACCACCAGAAAGCTATTTCAAACTTATTCTTGACCATCAAACGAAAATGCTATTCCAAATTTAAACATGACAGACCGACAAAAATGTTATCTCAAACTTAAGCGTGACAGACGGTATAGCCATGTTGAAAGAATGAATGAGAGTTCTTTGGTCAGTAGATGTAGAACAGTTGAGGTAGCAGGGGAGGCCCAAGAAAACATGAAAGAAAACATAAAAGGAATTGATAATAATGGACTTGAGAGATATGCCAGCATGTAAAACGGACGTTAAACCGATGATGACGAGACTGACGAAAATTCCATTTTAAACGTAAGCGCGGACACATCTTAAAATCTGTTAGACAATCTAATCTCGCAATTTGTATTTCTCCCTTTTTTCTTTAAATTTCCTTTTTTGAAATAACTGTCTGTGGCATAAACCTCTCCCCGTCCTGATGGATGAATTCCTTGCAACCAAATCGGGAATTCTGTGTTGCTCAAAACTGATAACGAAATTGAATTTTTCAAGCTGCGGGTATAATTTGGTTACCAAACTAACCCTGTCACCGTATTTCTTCAAATTGGGTTGAACTCCCCCCCCCCACTCCCACTAAAGTTCGTAAGTAAAACATCAAGAGGTCAAAAAGATAATCTAAAGGTCGCTAGTTACAAATGGCTTGCAATGTTTGTTTGAAAGCCACATTACAAATAGTCAGCTATTAATTCTTTATCCTCCCGAACAGTTTTGCACCACCACTTACGAAGATTAAAATCAACATATGATTATACTAAACCTTATGTCTAGGATCCTTATTCTAATTTCGATCAAAATCCATTATATGATTTTGTTTTAAAAAATGTCTAAAATTTAAGCTTAAGCTTACCGGGTCTCAAAAAGAAATTTAAATTCAAGGAATCTTGCTTAATTGCTGGCTAATGACTATCGATAAAATTCAATGCAAATTTGAAATATTTGAATTTTCAAATGAAAGGTTGTGCCTGTATTTTACCCCTTAAAACACTTTAAAATACTCTAAAGAAACTGAAATTTGAGCAATAGTTATTAATTGATGTCTAATACCTATTGTTAAAATTTCACAAAACTCGGAGGAATCTGAATTTTTATGAATGACTTCCACACCCTTTTTACCTCCTTTGCATAAAACTAAAACTAAATATAGCTCACATTACGACCCTTTACACATCTAGCAGCTGTGTTCCAAAATTCATAATGATCGCTTAATTAGTTTACCAGTGAATCCTGTACATAGAAATATATAAACATATACACATACCTAACTTTTTGAAAATATGAGAGAGAAAGGGACTTATATATAAATAACACTATCTACAACATGATGCTTGCCCCTGCCTCTCGAGTAAGTGTACATTAATTTCAATTACTGTCTGCAGTGATTACTTGTGGCTATGGTAGCTTGGGCATTGGGCTTGTAATTCTAGGCTGAATCTACGAACTGCGTTCGAGCCCTTGCAACCGCCACTCCTGCACTGACGAGGGTAGAAAACCCGAAACGACGTCGTCTGTAAGTATAAAAAGCACTTTAATATTTTTAAAAATATTTATCTATATATATATATATATATATATATATTTAACCTCCCTACACCAAAAGAATCGGACAAAAAAGCACAACAAAAACGACACTCTTTCCTTGTACTATAAAAACCAAATGCATTCTAATTACACACTCGACGAAAAAGCTATAATCAACATAATAAAGCGACACACTAAACCCACCGACCAACAACAAAAAATAAAACTAATAATTTACTACACTAAATTCAAAACTTCTTACTTAATAATCAAAAATAATAACACTACTAACTTCCCCCTAAACCAAACAAACGTACTGTATTTGTTTCAATGCCCATTCGAGGAATGTTTCCCCAAGACCTGAACAGACAAACATAGTACTTATATTGGCCATACCACTACAACCCTCTCCCGACGCCTTACGTATCACTTATGACACTAGTGCCATCCAGCGACACATTACCACACATAAAAAAGCATAAAATCAACCGAACTAAGACAAATATTAACAACTAACACTAAGATCATACATAAAAACAACTGCACCAACAGACTAAAAATCTTCGAAGCCCTACACATAAAAAAATTACAACCCACAATTAATAAAATAGCATTCACCACCGGTACTAACGCCTTATCAGTATTCAACAATTAATACACAATAATAATAATAATAATAATAATAATAGATAAAAAATAAAATAAATAAAACAAATTAATAAATAAAACAAATTAATAAGTAAATAAAAGAATAAAGAAATATATATATATATATATATATATATGTATATAAACATATGTAAATAATTAGATATACCAAAAATAAAACCATAAATACAGCTCTTTACAAACAACAACAACATACAACCTACAACCTCCTGAAGACAGTCGCGAGACCGAAAGCGCTAGAGAAATGGCCCAAGACACAACATTAGGCGCCATGATCTATCAATTGATACCAGAAACCCGACAAATCGCTCGCCGAGTCGAGAAACTGACCAGAAAGATCATAAAGAGAGAGAACTCTGTAGTCTTTAATGACACATGTCTAATATATATATATATATATATATATATATATTATACACAGATAATGAAGTGATGAAATGGATAAAATTTGCATATTTTACAGGTTTATTAACTCATCAAGTGTTCAAACAAGAAATACAAATACAAAGTAACCTTTAAACCATGACTTTTCAAAGATAATGCTTTCAGCATCAGAAGGTCTGACCAATAATAATTGAATATTAATTATTAGAGGTGAATATCTTGAAAATGCAAAAGTGAAAATAGGAAAAAGAAGAATGCACAAAGAGACGTCATTGGCGCGCGTTTAATGGAAAAAATAAAAAAAATAAAACGCGTGCAGAGAGACGTTAACATGGGAAAGAGGGGGGGGGGAGGAATAAAAAGAAGGGAAAGAAATGGAAAAATATGGATGAAGTGTAGTAAAAAAGAAAAGTTACTCTAACCAGGATCGTAGTGGTGCAATATATTGCATTGTTTCAGTGCGGTTTTTGCCAGATGTTTGATTAAGGAATAAGATCCGAGTCTGAGGTTTATGTTGGATGGTGATAAGAGAAGTATTATAGCGCTTTCGATGCACTTGTGACGTGGGAGAGAGTATTCGGTCTTGAGGAGGGTGCACTTTGTAAAGTCAAAATTGTGGGTAAAAGTATTTCTGTGTATGACTAGTGCGTTAGTGGGATTGTTGAGGTTCTGTTTATGTTCGTAAATGTGGAAAAAACATACATATGTATATTATATATATATATATCTTTTGTTTTATTTTACTTCAGTCGAAGTTCTCAGAAATCAAGGGGCCTCTTCCTGGGGCTAACACTTGATCTCTATATGAGATACATAGATATTCGAATAATGTTCTCCTTTACCCGTCAAACATTGAGTTAGTAAAGAATTTGAGAATATAAATTTTGCTCTCCAATTGACCCGTGAACTATGTTATAGTATATCTTTCTTATGGTCTCTTGGTCTTACTGGATTCCAAGACAAGAATTCATCTGATCTTGTGGATTATCCAACTAAGTGCTGTAACTTGAGGTAACATTACTTGGAAAAAAGTGCACCATTCCTTGTATGAGCCAGTATATAGCCGTGTCGAGGGGACCTTATTTGAGCTTCGAATACTATGTTATTTTTAATATTTGGTCAGGGTTTACTTGTAGGAGAAGTATCCTCATGTCAGGTTATCCTGACAAACTCTTGTACAGAGAGACAGAACCCTCGAGGATGGTGTCGCATAGGTAATTCAAACTCCCCTATCAATATAATTATTATCGCCAAAGTAAAAACGTTTTTAATCCATTATTCTTAACACTGAAACCCTTTATATTTCTTACAGTTGATTTTATCACAAATTCCTTGAGATCAAGTGTTCAGATTGAATAATAATTATTATAATTGAACTTCATGAAATCATAGAAAAGTTGTTGTTTTTCATTTTGCAGCAAGATGTGGCACGAGGCCGGGAGGTGGGGAAAGCCAGCTCCCTTAAGAGGGCACTCTTAAGAGGGTTGGATACAAAAATAGCCAAGAATGGATCTGTCGGTATCTCTCTGTAGGCGCCTCAGGCGATTTACAATAAACCCAAACCCATCCTGATGGAAGAGGTAATGCCTAATGTTTTAGGCATTACCTGAATTTAGAATTAATTATAAGATCTATATGAGGATAACATACACTATATTTCATAAAATGAAATGCCATGGAGACAAGATGTGTGAAAAAGACAAAATGAAAAAAACAAATTTGACACAGGAAAACTTTTTCTGACGACGTTCATTGATCCGAACAAAACTAGTAAGCCTCTCGTTTTTATGTTTTCTTCCTGTGTCTGATTTGTTTTTTCCCTTTGTCTTTTTCACACGCATATACATATGTCATTGTTTTTTTAAAAGCAGACACACAACGCAGCCAACACACACCAAGCCAGCCATCAACAGGAAATCTCCGACTCCAGTTTAGCCCTCCTTTGGGCTTTTCAATAAGATACATTCCGACCCAAGATTTCAATGCATCATCCTTATCATCGTTTAACGTCTATTTTATATGCTGGCATGTGTTGGACATCTTTTCGAAATTGACCTCCAGACTGACCTATCGTTGGCCAACTCTTTATTTATCCGCCTTTTTCTCAAGTCCATTCTTATCACTTCTTTCCAAGTTTTCCTTGACTTTCCTTTGCTAACTGACCCAACTACCTCAACTGTTCTATATTTACTCACCCAAGAACTCTCATCTATCCTTTCCATGTGACCATACCATCAAAGTCTCCTGTTCTGCATGCATCTACCTATACTGTCCAGATTCAATCCTCCTCTGAGGTCATCGGATCTAAGCCAGTCTTTAAAACTCACATGACACATCCATCATATCATTTCTCTCCATGCACCACATGTCTTCAACCCTCAGTGGCCAGATTTCACTTTCATACATCATCACACTGCATACACATGCCTGATAGACTCTTCTCTTGGTCGACAGTGGTAATGCTCTGCTGGTTAGTAATGACAGAATTTCCCTGAACTTATTCCGTCCACTCCTAATTCTTCTAGTCGCACCAGCTCCTTCTGTGTTCAATGCGGGATGATTTGACCATCAAATTTTTGGGCGGGGTGTATCCTACTGAAGAGCCCAAAGGAGGGTGAAACTCGAACTTAGGATTTCCAGTTTATGACTGGGTTGGTTTGTGTGGTCTGCGTTGTGTCTCTGATTGCGGAAAAAACAATTATACTTTGAATTATTTTTCTCTCAGTCCTCCATCCAACAATAATAGCTTGGACTTTTGGTTAGGAAGAAAGTGTAGTATCTGTTCAGATGCTACAGTTTATTCTGTCCTCGGTCAGTGAAGGAGAAATCCTTCTAGATTAGGGCAATTTTTATTTTTGTTCCAATCCAGAGTCTCCCTCTTGGGGAGCTGGATTTCCCCACAGTAAAAACCGACCTTGTGTCTAACTTTTCCCTCGTGAGGAGGCAAATAAATAGGAACAATAACAGCTAAGTAGAATTAGTTGAACATTTTTTTTCATCGGTGAAATGCGAGTCATTTTGATAGTCACCTTATTTACCGAATGACTCCCCTATTTCCCATGATGTCGTCCTCTTCTTTTTGAACCACTATCTTGAACCAAAACCTTTATGACAATTGTAATTGCTCGATGACAAGTTAGCCTTCACAACCGAATGAGCCGTTGCCCTCTTGAACAACTTGCCATTTTGTGATGAATAAGCACTTTTTTTTCTTTCCGTTTCAATTGTCTACCATTCTTTTAAAGAAATCCCGCTGCTCCAACTTCAAACCTTTTCTTTCTTCAAGATACCGCTGCTTTTAAAATACCGCTGCTAGGCATGACACCATACCCCCTCCTCCCACACACACACACATTTCACCGTTGCTACTGTTTCAACTGCTTTTACTTCTACCACTGCTGCATCTGTGGTTGCCGCTTCTACTGTGCGGCCCAGATGTTGCGCTGGTGTGCATCTGTAGCCTCGAAAATTCTCTCTGCCTCTTCCCTCCTCACCCTCGCCGTGTCATTTGTTCGACAATTTAACATGAAAAGCAGAAAAGCCTTCAATGAAAATTCAGAGCAAGGGGCACACCCACACAGGGACGAGGGGGTAGGGAGATGGCGTTTCTTTCATTCTGTTTTTTTTTGTTTTGTTTTGTTTTCATAGATATATCCTTGCATTTCCATGGTGAAAGACTGTCTGTTGGTCTGTCAAGCTCAAGTTTGCAATAGCATTTTTCTTGGTCTGTCATGCTCAAATTTGCAATAGCATTTTTATTGGTCTGTCAAGCTCAAATTTGCAATAGCATTTTCCTTGGTCTGTCAAGCTCAAATTTGAAATAGCATTTTTATCGGTCTGTCATGCACCTAGTTCAAAATAGCATGCTCGTCAGTCTGTCACACTTAAGTTAAAAATAACACATTCATCGCTAAAAGTGCAGATTAAATTGACAGATCTTACGTGCAGTGTTTTTTTATTCTTTTCTTAGAATTTTTGTTTGGATTCTTCGTTCATTTTCTTTTCCCGACCAATTTTGTTTTTTCCGTTTCTTTCAATGCTGGGAACAAAAAAAAATGAATGTTCGGATGAATTTTTCCTTGAAAGATAAAATTCAATAATCTTCTTCGATTATTATTCTAGAACAACAACAACAACAACAATTATAATAGTAACGAAGATAATAATCATCGGCATAAGTCTTCATAATGCTACCCTACTACTACTCCTACTACTAATAATAATACCACCACTACCACATAATTACTATTACATATGCTATAATAATAATAATAGCAGTAATAACCACACCAACTGAATTACTATGCATATCGGATTTATAGTACTATTACTGCTACAACCAATTTAAGTAGAATCTCCGTCCTTGTCTCTACCATTGCAATGTACTAGAATCTGGAATCGCCCCCCCCCCTCTCGCTCCGTTCCTGCTGTTAGTACCGTTGCTACTTAATAGTATTCCGATCAGTCGTCGCTGTTTTGTAGATTTACATCCGCTAATAGAATTTCTTTTAATTATGAAAAGAACAAGTCGATGATATTTCTCTTCTCCATCTTTATAAACTTGGGTATGTTTATATATTTGTATGTACAGGATTAACTCTTAAACTTATTAACTGATCATTATGAATTTTGGTACGCAGCTGTTAGATGTAAGGGGTCCAACTGTGGGCTATATTTAGTTTGGGAGAAAGAGGGTGGATGCCCTTTGTGAAAATTCAGATACCTCCAATTTTCGTGAAATTTTAACAAAGACATCAATTAATAGATATTCCTCAAATTTCATTTTCTTTTAAAGGGTTAGGGTGGAGGTTAGTTAGGGTTAGGGTCAAAGTTAGTGTGGGTCCTAATCTGTGAAAGTACCTTCAAATTGCATTGAATTTGATCCATAATCATTAGACATCAATGAAGCAAAATTCCCTGAATTTCAATTTCTTAAGACCTCTTAATCATATAATGGATTTTTATCAAAATTGGAATAAGGTGTCTAGATATAAGGTTTAGCGTCATCATATCTTGATTTTAATCTTTGTGAGAGGACATAAAAGTGGTGCAAAACTGTTCTGTTCGGCGGAATTAATTTTACCTGCCCTTGGACGGATATTCTTCTAGTGTATTTGTATTATTATTATTTACTCCATACGAGTGCGTATCAGTGATAACTGTTGCAAATCATTTTGCATTATCGCAGTTGCTGAGCATTGATTTCTCGCTGGCAACAATCGATGGTCTTCTTTCCAAGGTTCCAGTACTCTCCATGCCCTTCCAGTGGTGCTCTCCCTCCTCGGTCTTTGTAGCCTCCTTTAACTTTTATGACTATTTTGTGCGGTACCAGCCAAAGCTGGTGCCCACCACATATGTCTGTGTGTGCGTGTGTTTTTTTTGGGGGGGGGGGGGCAGATTATGAGATTTTTGTCAGTTTCAGTTCCCGTGCGCTCATGTAGTGTTCGTTCTATATTTTTTCTACTATTTTTCTTTAAAGTCTTTTGCGTTTCTTTTCGGTTTTATTTTCTTCAATTCTGCCCCGCGGACTTGAGGATGTACACGCTTTGCTACGCATTTTTTGTCGCAACAAAACGGGTCTATTTTTCGTTTAAATGGCTTTTGCAGTAATCATAGATGTCTATCCTAGGTCGCGGCACCAAATACCGTTGTCTACGCTCAGGCGCTTTTCTGCTGTTCCAGGCTGGTAACTTCAGCGTCGGTTGATGTAGCCTCTCAACACTTATTGGCCGTTCTCGGGGATGCCAAGACGATGAAATCCATTAAAGTTTGGTCGGCATTACTCGGTTATGTGGATTGGTTTCCACACTCAAAGATTGTCCATAATATTTCAGCTTTTCCATCATTGTCGTGCATTGTATGGTGTCACTTCTCTCTTGATTCTAATTTCTCCTAGTTTTTTTTTTGGGGGGGGGGAGTACTGTTCCTCGTGCTCCTACAGTTATTGGTATTACAGTAATTTTCTTCATGTTCCATATTCTTTTCAGCTCTCTGAGAAGTTCCATGTATTTGCTTAGTTTTTCTGGCTCTTTGATATTCACCCTGTGAATTGCTGGAATGGCGAAATTTATGATTTGGCAGGCTTTTTTCATCTTGAAAAAAACCATCATGTCTGGTGTCCTTGCTTGGATGAGTTTGTCCATTTGTGCTTCCATGTCCATTTTTATTTTTCTATACTGTCTACAGTTTGTGTCTGTACCATTTGTTAGCATATTCCAAATGCTGACATTTGCATAGTTCCCCGTGAACTGCTTTCCTCAAACATTCATGTCTGTTTTTATAGTTTTTTAGGCTAGTTTGCTGCATTCACTTATTATGTAATTTACTGTAATTTCACTTTTTAATTATTATTTGACTCAGAGTTCTCACAAGTTATTACCAGTTATCGCTTACTGGCGGCAACAACAGGTGCTGTTCCGTGGAATCTAAGTCTCCTCAGATTTCCAACACTCTTCGCCTTTTTTACTCACTCCAAACAAAACACATTGCCACTGAGACGTGAGGGGCTACTGTTATTAAGTGCTAGATTTTAGTGGGCAACCTAAGTGGGGAGTTGGGCAGCAAGATTATATTTAAATTTCTGCATGTTGGTACGGTCGGAGCTACAGGGATCAGGGAGAAAATTACAAAGGCAAGTGGTCCGAGGAAAGGAGCTATTATAGAGTAGGAAGTTTTCCGACATCTGGAGACCTCTACAGTGAAGGGGTGGGTTTGTCGGAGGTATTCATGATGAGGGGGTAAAAGTACAGTCAATTCGTCAGAGCACATTCTGTGGAAGTACTTAAAAAAACATGAAAGAGTTTGACATAAAGATTCCCCATTTTCGACAAGACACCCCTGAAGAAGGTAGGAAGTTACATATATATTAAACTTCTGATTGTGAACTTGCATTTTTGCACGTTCGCTGCACAGGGCGTGGTTGTCTGCTCGTTGTCTTCATCTGGATTCGGTGCTTGATATTAACACTGGTTCTTATTGTCAATCATGTGGTCTTGGTCAGCATTGTAACAAAGGGATTCCCCTTCCAAATAAAATCACAACTCCAAATTTTAAAACAAGTAACAACGTATTATTTCGAGAGGTTTCTGTATAGAACAACAGACTTGCAATCAGATAAAACATTTCTTCCAACCGAACACAAACACTCTCTTCGCTTAAGGCCCCAAAGACTCCCCCTCTCTCTCGCCGATCCACAGAGACCAAACTAATCTCCTCTACCTGTTTTGCTGGAATAGATATAGATATTCCTGTCATTTTAGGTAGGTCACATAACAAGACCACTTGAGAATTATGGGCTGTTTTATCACTAGACATAAAAACTTACTGACTAGGGTGTCTATAATTATGGAAAATCTCATTTTTATTTTTAGGAGAATTAATACAGGGCTCTAATAACATATGTCCTTTTAATATTATGCAAGGCTCATCATCATCTTACTGACTAGGGTGTCTATAATTATTATGGAGTGGACATTCATTCTGTAGGATCTCAAGTGGTCAAATTTCTCAGAATGAACCCTTGTATCCAGGAAGATATTATTTCAGTTGCAATCAGATCAAACATCTCTTCCAACCAAACACAAACCCTAACTCCGCTTAAGGCCTCAAAGCCCCTCCCCCCTCCTTCTCTCTCTCTCAAACCAACAAAGACCAAACTGCCGTCCTTTGTCCGTTTTGCTGTAATATACAAAAAGGGTGGTTGCTAGAAAAGCAGGAAATTTGTCAAATGGTAATTTATTTTTACATAGACTAATATTATAATACACTCACAGATGCTCAAAATGCCGTCCGTGCAAATTGAAGAAGTGAATAACCCAGACACAATAAAATTTAAACAAAATGAAATTTAAACAATAAAATTTACAACCTCAATTTTCCCGTTTTTCTAACAATCACCCTGTAGATATCACTGTCATTTGAAATAGGCCACACAGCCAGCCTACTTGAAAATGATGGGCTGTTTTATCGCTGGACATAAAAACTAACTGCCCAGGATGTCTCTTATCTTGAGTGGACTCTGTCAATTCTGTAGGATTTGAAGTTGTCGGATTTCTCAACATGAACATCTGTTATAAAGAGTCAATCACTTTTCCAAGTGTAGAAATCAAATTTTTGTTGATCAAATCCTGAGGCAGATATTTTTTTCTTATCACCGACCTGTCGTCTGCAGAATGCACCACAAATGCACGCCACTAAGCATGCAGCGTTGTGCATGTTTATGCTAAGAGTGACATTAAAATCTCTCGAGTCTTGTGTAATTTTCCCAGAATCTCAGTCTTGTGCTTCCAGAATTGATTTCTTTTCTTTTTCTTCTTTTTAGTGTGGCTGGTACTGGGGTCCGTTGACTTATGAAGGAGCTAAGGCATTGCTGGACACGAAACCCGATGGATCATTTCTATTGCGTGACAGTTCCGACGACTGTTACATTCTCAGTTTGTCTTTCAAATCCAACGGAAAAGTTTATCACACAAGGATGGAGCATCACAAAGGTAAGAGGAAGACGCACATGCGTCGACATGTCCCCCACCTCCCCCATCCATCTGTCTACTCCCCTTCCCTTTTTCTGTTCCTTTCTCCTTTAGAAAAATTATGTTGTAAATATGAGATTGTTCGGAAAATGGTGTCCAATTTCAGAAACTTCTGAACTAATGAATAAGACATCATTTACAAACTCCATTTTCAACTGCTTCCCAAATCCGTTAAACGATTAAAATGCTTGTTTTGAAATTAGCATATGTGTTTCTACTGAAATCAAACCGTTGCATGAGAGAAAAATAATCTGAATTGAAAGAGATTACTACGGTGAACATTTCATTATTCACTGAAGAAGCTGATAGGATCACCGAAAAATACTTATACTTGTGGAAGTCAAGGATTGGACTGAGACGAATCAACAAAACACACACGTACATACACACACACACATATATATTTGTGTTATAATGGGATAATTCCAGGAGGAAATCTGGGTATGAGAGCTCAATGTAGTAAACAGAGCAAGAATAACATAAAATATAATAACACGAAATCACATAATTGTCGATGCAATAATTTATTTCAACCGTGCGGTTTTTTCAAGCATCACTCAGACAATTACATTTTTGAGACTGATCAGTCTAAAAAATGTAATTGTCTGAGTGATGCTTGAAAAAAACGCACGGTTGAAATAAATTATTGCATCGACAATTATGTGATTTCGTGTTATTATATTTTATGTTATATATATATCCCTATCTCGGATTTTTTCCGGGGAGACAGACATAAACAGAGGCTGAAGAGAGTCGGGTAAAGGAGACCAATTATAGGTTCCCTTTGTTCGAATTTGAAACTGACGGTACCAATGTTGTTCTGATCTTCTGTAATACAAACATTAATATATATATATATATATATATATATATATATATATAAAATTGAAATATAAGCCAAATTAGCAATACAAGATTAATTTTTTTTTTTTCTTACATTAATCCTATCGATTACGGAATAAAATTCCTTCTTCTTCTATATATATATATATATGTATTATTAATGCAGACCTTGTTAAAGCCTATGGAACTTTCTCTCTTTGTAATTTTTATTAATTTCTCGAAGTGGCAAAAACAGAAAACTTGCTCTCCGTGTCGAGAAATTAACAAGAAAAATTTACAAAGAGAGAAAGTTCCATAGGCTTCAACAAGGTCTGCATTAATAATGATTTGCTGCCTAAATATAATGTGTAATATATATATATAGACACGTTTTTTGAAATTTGAAACACCTAACATTTGACAAAGAGGTCTTCCTCGAAATATATTATGGAACACGGTCACACAGATTACATCAGTGTTGAAGTGTTGCCTAATCAAGTAAGATTTGCTATATGAAAAAAAAAAATTATTAAAAAAGTTTTTGAAAAATATATAACTAAAATCACTTGTTTTTGTCTTACTTCTCAACGCCGACATATTTCCATTTCTTGCATTGTGATAGCCTTCTAACACTCCTCTATATACGTATTACACACAATGCTTCAAGCCAACTACCTTTCCTTATTATATATATTATATATATATATATATCTGGCACAGCTAGGTGTATTCTTACCAGTCGGTGATATGTTCTCACCATCAGTCCGACAGTGACTTTGTGGCTGTCCAACCAAGAGTCGGTCCAAGACTAATCAACAAAAGATGAGCCGCAAATTTCTGTTTCTATTTTTAATTTTCTCAGAGACTAATTCAAACACACACACACACATATATATTTATTTATATATTCAATTAATTTGGTAAAAAATAAAACAAGCCTGTTTCAGTTGCCATGTAGGGAAAGGGTGGTAGAAATTTACACAGAAGAGGATACAGTAGCCCAACACCTGTCCAAATTCACCTTGAATTGCTGCATTGTTGGTGCATTTATTACCTTTCTTGGGAGACTATTCCAAAGTCCAGGGATCCTGACCCTCCTCCAGTTCAATCAAAATCGGCAGTGAAATAGTTTCTTGTGTCTGCGTAGACCTCTTTCTGATGCATGAATGAATAATAGGTCCTGAGGTATATCGTAATGACCATTGAAGAGATTGTAGGCCAAAATGAGATCACCGCGTAATCATCGGCGCTCAAGAGAGAAAAGGTTAAGTTTTTTAAGTCGGCTTTCATAAGGGCAGATCCCATAGACCCTGCACCAGTCGAGTAGCCAGTCTTTTAACTCTCTCCAGATGCTGAATATCACGTATTAGATATGGAGCAGAGGCCTGGAGACCATACTCTAACAGTGGTCTGACGAGGGAGATATAAAATCGTAGAAATATTTCAGGAGTGAGTTTGCAGAAAGAACGTCGAATGAGAAATAGAGTGCTTCTTGCTTTGTTTGCAGCCTGAATGCAATGTTTAGATATATGTATTACAGAGGTTCAGAACAATATCGGTACTGTCGGTTTTCAATCAAACAAGTACATGACCACCCTCTATGGACTCTCCTCAGCCTCCCTCGTGACTTGAAAATTTTCTGAGCTGAGGAAAGTCCATAGACGGTGGTCACATACCGCCCCCCCTCCCCCCTGTTGGATTTGAAACCGACGGTACCGATGTTGTTCTGAACTTGTTTAATACATATATAAATAAATATTATGCTCTTATCTTTGAATTTTTCTTAATAATTGAGCACTCTGCTGGGGTTCTTTTCCATTAATCTTACAAATAATATATATATATATATTTTAAAGTGTTTTATACCTACAGACGACGTCTTTTCGAGTTTCCTACCCTCATCAGTGCAAGAGTAGCGGTTGCAAGCAGTTGCACGGGCTCGAATGCAGTTAGTAGATTCAGCCTAGAATCTAGAGCCTATATATATATATATATATATATATATATGTATATATGTATATATATATAATTTTATTTGAATACTGTACATTACTGTCTGTTGGAGATACCCTGATTTCATCTATCTAGTTATCCTGGATTTCGGAGAAAATCCAGTTTGTTTTTTGTTAATCGCTCAGGGTTAAATGGATTATTGGTTAGATTCGGGTTTGATAGTGTTGTTTTACTTTGCTGTTCCCCTATAAATATTGCTTCGTGTTGTTTAGTAAGTGGAGGGGTGTATCGAATGTCTGTTTATTTAAAAATGTTTTTTGGGCAAGTGTGTGTGGAAAGGTTTGTCCTCAGATTATATAGCAGCGTGTGGGGTACACAGTGGGCTGGGGGGTGGACATTAGGCAAAAAAGAATGTCGGAGGAATTGCTGATGTTTGGTGTTTTTATAAACTACTCTATATTCCTGATTCAACAAAAAAAAAGTAAGTCAAATCGTTAAACGGTTGAAAAAATAGGCAACATTGAATTCGTGATATTTCGCATTTTTCTCCAGCTCACGCGAAACATCCATGATTTTTCCCCCAAAAATTATAATTTTCAGATTTCCATGATTAAATTCCAAAAATCAGTGTGGAATTACTTATTATTGCATATTTTTTTGGTTTATTGATAACCATTTGTGAAAATGCAAAAATAGACCACTTTGGGACCCAATTTGTCGATTTTTAGCTCTTTTTATGAAAGAAATTAGGAAAATTTGAGCTAAATTTCCCTCTTTTTTGGCTCAAATTAGCGATAAAATTCTATATTCATCAGAAAATAACTTCTAAACCGGGATAGGGCACATACCAAACCATATATGTTTCTGAAAGCTATGGAGGTATAGATTATGAAAAACCAAGCAGATCTATGTGCCCTATCCCAGATTTTTCAAAAAACAAGCCGGAAGTTTCTCGCTTGTGTCACGTGTGGACTTGCTCCAAAGAGCATTACCAAAATCTCTCGACTCCTGATCAGGGCAACGAGTAAGGAGTAACCCCATCAATTGGAAAGAAGTCACTTTCTCCTCTGCAGCCACTGCCTGAATTTTTGCCCAGATATCATTGGTTCTTCTCAACAACTGTTTGCGGCTGCCCAACTCTTCAAGGGGCCTTTTCCTGGATTCAGTTTGCGTCGAGGGGTTCTTGTAATAGCGGAACACAACATTTTCAACTTCACCTAGTGAGCTCAGCTCATCCCAGTTAACAGCAATCCGTTTATCTGTATATCGTCGTTTCTTCAGCGAATGGTATCTTTTGAGCGACTTCTTGACCTCGTCTTTCTGCTCCTCTGTTAACTGGATGAGATACTTTTGCTCCAGCAATTGAACACATGCGGGGATGGATAGATGGTCTCTAGTTTTTGCATCTTCTACAGTAAACACTTGGAAAAGTGCGTTATCGCTGACCGCTTCCATTTTTGATAGTAACTCTATCTAAATAAACAAAACAAAGATTTGAAAATTCTGTAGTGATTTCCTGTAAAATGCTTTGACAGGAAATTAAAGTGTGTAAAAAGGTGTGCAAATGAAAGAAAAGAAGTGTGTCAAATACTACTTCATGTCACATGTTACCAGATTTTTTTTGATTTTTTAGAAAGGCCCTCAGATTTCGCTTCTAACGAGCCCTCACTGAGCTTCTATGATCAATTTTGTGCCAAGATATGGCCAAAAATGTGATTTTGGGCCGTTATGCCCAAATATGGAAATTCGGCCCCAGACCCCCGAAAAATGGATTTTATGAATTTTTTTTTGATTTTTCCGAAAAGCTCTTGAAATTTCGCTTCTAACGAGCCCTCAAACAGCTTATATGGACAAGTAAAACTAAAGTTATGCCCAAATGTCCTCCAAAAACCTGTTTTGGCCCACTGTGGGGTATTTTCTTGCTTGTGTGTGGTCGGAGATTTTATATTTGGTTGCTTGCTCCATATGGTTTATTTTAAAACTTAATATTGATCAACATGTTTAAAAATAGGGTATTTTCCTAGAAAGTCATATTTTTATACATGGGTATCGCAAGATAAGCTTAAACTTTAAATTTTAGAGATTTTCTAGAATCAAAATCATGTAATAGATTTTGATCAAATTTCGAATAAAGAATTCTCGACATGAGGTTTAGTACCATTATAATCAAAATCATGTAATGGATTTTGATCAAATTTCGAATAAGGATTCTCGACATAAGGTTTAGTACCATTATAATCAAAATCATGTAATAGATGTTGATCAAATTTGGAATAAGGATTCTCGACATATGGTTTAGTACCATTATATCTTGATTTTAATCTTCACAAGGGGACATAAAAGTGGTGCAAAACTGTTCAGAAATTAAATTTTACCCGTCCTGGGACAGGTAATTTTCTAATACATAAATTTGAAAATGTCTTAGAAACCACGAATAAGATGGAAAAATTTATTTATTAAAAATTCTTGTTTTTTTTGTCTTAAATTTTTCGAATAAAATATCCTTCCTCGGAGATGGGAATTGTCATCTAATTCTTGTTTATATATGAAAAATTCTGTATTAATACGACTACAACTGCATCGAATTTGAATGAATTAGCTCCCTTTGATTTAATGCATGTGTATCGGCAGCATTACGGTCGTGCTAACGCACTAAGAGAGGAGCAAACAGAATTCTTATAAATTTTAGCTTCTCTCACTCTCTTTGCGTTTGATTTGAAGAGGAGAACTTTTTGAAATGATGGGAAAACACATGATAAAAAGTAAGTGCAACAACAGTCACAGATGAAAAAGGGGCTGAAGGGGACCTTAATCCCTATTACTCTACCCCCACCCCCTTAAGATGCCGATTTCTCCATGAATCTAAAAAAAAATGGAGAAGATGAGAAGTTTGACCTTTTTTTTTAAATAATACGTATTTGTTGCATCCATAACCGATTAGTCAGACAAAACCTGCCCCCCCCCCCCCCCCATTGCAGGTAGAGGAGATGAAGGCGGGGGAGGAGAAATTCAGTTCTTCTCATTTCACTTCCTTTAGATAAAGTGATGATCGAAAATGAACTTATGAAGAAATGCATCAGTTTACAGTTTAAAGAATTTTTGGATGCAGTTGTGATGGGGGGGGGGGGCCATCACGGCATCGGATTCAAATGACGAACATTGAGCCATCGGTCCAATTAGCATATGACGAATTTATTTATTTTACTTCTTGGGGTATCTTTTATCTCCCTCTAAAGCAAAGTAAGGTGTGTGTGTGTCGCGGCATCACAGTTAAATGGTTTATATAAGAGCCAAACTAACCGTAGATTTGGAATCATCACCTTCGATCCAATGTCCGTATCGACGTCAGAAGTTCTTGAAACTTTTTTAAAACTCATTATTCAAACTAAAAAAGTACATAAAAATAACAGAAAGAAATGTTCCAACATTTTTAGCGTTCCCTTTCCAGTTTAATATCTAATTCATTATTAGCTGACCGAACAACAATAATAATCTGAACCTTTTCACAACCAGTAAGAAAAATAAAATATATCTGTATAAAAATAAGTCAAGATTGTTTCTTTTTAAATCATTTTATTGCTTTTTCTTTTGTTGTTTATTAATTTAGACACTTGAATTTAATTTTGTATACCTATGCCAAACTCATGAACAGTTTAACTAGATTAAAAAGACAAAATATTTTCGTTTGATCCATTGCTGTGTGGATAGAGCATTCGCCTTCAGTTCCTATATTTCATGCCATCTTTCAATGTTCGAATCTTCCACTAGACAATTGTTTTTGTTTTTTTTGCTATAGTGTTCCAGTTATTTCCTAGCCGATATTATCATCATCATAAACTTGTTTATTGATAATCGTTTTTATTCCGATGATGAAAAGTATTTTTATTAAATTATTTTATTGCAATTTAAAGTTAAAAGAAAAACATTAAAAAAAAACTGGCATTTTTAACAAGGGCCAACAAGACAAAAAAGGAATGAAAAAAAACAAATATGCAACAAATAAATGTTACCAAAGGCAAGATAAGTTACTCTTCTACCTACCTGGATAAATTTATTTGTCTTTTAACTTATTTTAAAGCATTTTTTTTTGTTCAAAATAAACCGAGTGTCGAGTCTGTTAGGTTAGAACGAAAAACAAAATGGTCATCCAGAAGCCTTGCGCGAAGAACCTTGAAAATTGCTCAAAAATCGAAAATTAAACAAAATTCTGCTAGAAACACATCCAGTAAATGTCACCGATCGTGCGAAAATGTAATGTTCTACCAGGACAAAGGAGGCCTCCTCCCTCAACAGTTTGCTGCCAAGATGTGAATAGTCAGTAGCACAGCTTTTTATATCACAGCTTTGATATGCATGTACAGATTTCAATTCCCTAAAATATTTCATCAGATAAACCCCAAAAGTGTCTTTGTAGATTCATATACTTCTGCAATTATTTCTGAATTCATCCATTTTATTCATAGAATGGTCTACACTGATACTATTTTAAAAATGATGACGTCATTTGTTCCAAAACTAAATAACTCTATTATATAAAAAAAAAATCTAATTATTTGATAGATTTGGTTTTTTAAATCTTTCTGGGAAATAAATTTCCAGGGCGATTTTCAATGAAGATAAAAATGCCCGCCCCTCCCGACCATTCAACAGAAATAATCGACCGTGGATTAAAGAAAAGAGAAGAATTTTATGAAAATGTCCAAACGTTTCAGGTGTTTCATTCTGTCGCTGTCGTTAAATCATTAAAGAATCCATTAAACCGATTCAAAATCTTTTCTCTCCATTTTTGATTTTAGAACACAGAAAAGAATTCAGTCTTAATTGATTTGTATGGACAAAAATAATAAGTTTTCTTTTCTTTTCAGAAATAAAATATTCATTTTGTTTATAAATGTAGAAAATAGTTTTTATATATTCTCTTGTTAGGCCACAAGGTGTGTGTGTGTGGGGGGGGGGTCTAGTGTCCATCTGTAGTGCAGGTGGCCTGGCTTTGTCTGTCTGTAGCACAGGTGGCCTGGTCTAGTGTCTGTTTGTAGCACAGGTGGCCTGGTCTAGTGTCCGTCTGTAGCACAGGTGGCCTGGTCTAGTGTCCGTCTGTAGCACAGTTGGCCTGGTCTAGTGTCCGTCTGTAGCACAGTTGGCCTGGTCTAGTGTCCGTCTGTAGCACAGGTGGCCTGGTCTAGTGTCCGTCTGTAGCACAGTTGGCTGGTCTAGTGTCCGTCTGTAGCACAGTTGGCCTGGTCTAGTGTCCGTCTGTAGCACAGGTGGCCTGGTCTAGTGTCCGTCTGTAGCACAGGTGGCCTGGTCTAGTGTCCGTCTGTAGCACAGTTGGCTGGTCTAGTGTCCGTCTGTAGCACAGGTGGCCTGGTCTAGTGTCCGTCTGTAGCACAGTTGGCCTGGTCTAGTGTCCGTCTGTAGCACAGGTGGCCTGGTCTAGTGTCCGTCTGTAGCACAGTTGGCTGGTCTAGTGTCCGTCTGTAGCACAGGTGGCCTGTCTAGTGTCCGTCTGTAGCACAGGTGGCCTGGTCTAGTGTCCGTCTGTAGCACAGTTGGCCTGGTCTAGTGTCCGTCTGTAGCACAGTTGGCCTGGTCTAGTATCCGTCTGTAGCACAGGTGGCCTGGTCTAGTGTCCGTCTGTAGCACAGTTGGCCTGGTCTAGTGTCCGTCTGTAGCACAGTTGGCCTGGTCTAGTGTCCGTCTGTAGCACAGTTGGCCTGGTCTAGTGTCCGTCTGTAGCACAGTTGGCCTGGTCTAGTGTCCGTCTGTAGCACAGTTGGCTGGTCTAGTGTCCGTCTGTAGCACAGTTGGCCTGGTCTAGTGTCCGTCTGTAGCACAGTTGGCCTGGTCTAGTGTCCGTCTGTAGCACAGTTGGCCTGGTCTAGTGTCCGTCTGTAGCACAGTTGGCTGGTCTAGTGTCCGTCTGTAGCACAGTTGGCTGGTCTAGTGTCCGTCTGTAGCACAGTTGGCTGGTCTAGTGTCCATCTGTAGCACAGGTGGTTTTGCATAGCATTTCTCTGTAGCGCAGGTGGCCTGGTGTAGTGTCCATGCATAGAGCAGCTGGAATCTGAGATCTACATTGTACAAAATATTCCAAGGCATACTTGAAATTAAAAAAATTTGGCTCATGTTTGCGTTTTATCAAAAGAAGAAAAATTTTGTCAATATTTAATCGGAGAGTTTGTAAAAAGAAAGTTTTAAACAATTAAAAATATAAAAACAATTTTCATTTGATAAAAATTTAGTAAAACAAGATGGCCGAGTTTAAAAATCAACTGATTCTTTGATGTTAGTCATTTATTTCTTGATTTCTAATGTAATAAAAGAAAAAGTTTTTCTTACATATTTTTGCTGATAACATATTTTCGCCCCCCCCCCCCAATATAAAAAAAATCTTTGAACATTTTTCTGTTTCTCTGCATTATTAAGAAAATGAATAAAAAAGTTTATTTAAAAAAATGTTATTATCCATTTGTGTTTTTTTCGAGGGGGGGGGGGGGGTCAAACTTTCTCCCCCTCCCTGCCCTGTCTCTCTTTATGATCAAATTTCTTCCTGCGGTAATTTGCATCTTAAAATCCGTTACTTTATCAGGTAACGCCCCCCCCCCGAACCTCCCAGCCATTTGCTTTTATTTATTTAAAGTCTTCTATAAAAAAAAAAAGACCCCCCCACCTCCCACCCACCCCACCATTCGACTGCTATGATTTTTGTATTCTTGAATTAATCTCGTAACCTGATTTCATCGACAGTAATCGATGATCTCAGCTGTGGCACTCGGGTGTGCAAGGAGGAGGGGGTGGGGCGATGCACTAAGAATCTTCTGTGCTGTGGACAAAAATGTGAGATGGAACAATTTGCTGCGTCCTTGAAAACTGCACAAAGAATTCGGCTGAGTTTTCAGCGTTTAGAATCCGTGTGGCATTTTGACACCCGATGTTGCCGAGTTCGTCAGCAAATGAAGAATTGTTTCTAAAAAGTCTTGGCGCGTTTTAAGAAAAAATACATTTTATTTAAATTTTTACTTATTGCATTTAAATTTTTACTTACATTATGATCACACTATGATCACACTATGATCACACTATGATCACATTATGATCACACTATGATCACACTATGATCACACTATGATCACATTATGATCACATTATGATCACACTATGATCACACTATGATCACACTATGATCACACTATGATTACACTATGATCACATTATGATCACACTATGATTACACTATGATTACATTATGATCACACTATGATCACATTATGATCACACTATGATCACATTATGATCACATTATGATCACATTATGATCACATTATGATCACACTATGATCACACTATGATCACACTATGATCACACTATGATCACACTATGATTACACTATGATCACATTATGATCACATTATGATCACATTATGATCACACTATGATTACACTATGATCACATTATGATTACACTATGATCACATTATGATTACATTATGATCACATTATGATCACACTATGATCACACTATGATTACACTATGATTACATTATGATCACATTATGATCACACTATGATCACATTATGATCACATTATGATCACACTATGATTACACTATGATTACATTATGATCACATTATGATCACACTATGATCACATTATGATAACACTGATCACATAACACTGTGATCACATTATGATATTTCAACCATGTTGTCTGTTGCTTCATTAGACCCTTTATATGCGAATATTCTTTGTTGTCGTCTTTTGAGCGCAAAGTAAATAATATATGACGAAACAACATTACTCTTACTATTGAGTCACCGCTTATGAAGGCCAAGAGCCACTCGAGGATAAGGGTTAGGGACTGGAATGATTGTCAGCTGAAAGATGAGGAACATTATGGGAATACTAACATTGATCGATGGTATGAATTGATTCTTACTTAAGAATTTGTTGCCATTAGATTTGAAGACGACCAGGATGTAATTAGCACGAAAAATTTGAGTTTTCAGCGTTTCGAATCCTCGTAGCATTTTGCAACCGATGTTGGCGAGTTCCTCAACATGTGAAAAATTAACCAATTATAAGAAACCTTTTCAACCACCGATTGCCATGACTAATAACACGCTACCTAAGAGTCCAACTTTCAAACTCCTCAGCCTAACATTCACAGGTAATATGAATTAGAACAAATACATAAAAAATACTGCCGAGGCTGCTGTGCTAGAAAATTTCTTACACCTGCCAATATCCTATATCTCTACAAAGCCATGATCTGCCCATACATTGAGTATTGTTGTCACATCTGGGCTAGTGCACCAACCACCAGTCTCTCCCTCTTAGACAAGGTCCAAAAAAGAGTCTCTAATCTAATAGGTCCCTCACTATCCACCAAACTCCTAAGTGGGGATTTGTGCAGCCAAAATTCACATTACATTTAAATTTCTGCATGTGGGTACAGTCGGAGAAACGAGGAGTGAATTCCAAAGGCAAGCGGTCCGAGGAAGGAAGCTATTAGAGTAGAAAGTTATTCGGCATCTTAGGACCTCTACAGTGAAGGGGTGGGATTTTGCTGCTAGTCGGGTTAGTCGTGAGTATTTACATTGAGGGGGGGGGTACAAGTGCAGTAAGTTTATCGGAGCACATTCCATGTTCTAAAACAAACACAAGGATGCTACATTGTGGCGATGAGACGGGGGCTGGAGCTTGGTAGACAGTGTGGGACCTATTAAGCAAGTCGGTTTTTTCACCAGAGTTTTTGAAAACTGGTACAACGGAGGCAATTTTCTAGTTATTATGGAAGCAAGATTCTAGCAGTTGGTGTTCAGTTATTCAATTTTATTTCCGAAATTATATAATTTATTAAAACGCAAATATTTTTGAAATAAATTCTTTTCAACTTATGTTTATGCCCATTTTCTCATTTCAAATATTGCATAATTATAGAAACTTAAAAAAAAAAAAATAGTGACCGTTCTTTTGTCATTTCCTTATGAAGTAAAGGTCTGAGAGTGAATGTTACCAAGACCAAAGTGATGATCAATGATTGTAAATCCCCCAAAGAGCAAAGTTCCCCTGCACAATTTGTGCCAAGGGAGTTGGATGCAATTAAATCTTTTGTGGTACCTGTAAGTGTTGAGTACACAAAATTACTCGTAGGTTTAGAGCGGATAACCAGTTTGTGTACAAGAAGTGAAAGACAATGAAGATGGATGAGAACTCAGATGTGAAAAACGCATATTTGAACAGCAGATTTTGTTACCTTGATGATACCATTGTAGCTCAGGGTGGAGCAGGTGATAGTGTGGTTGCAAGAGTTGATTAAGTAACTTAAATCTGCCATTACTAACCAGCAGAGCATTACCACTGTCAACCAATGGAAGAGTCTATCAGCCATATGTACACAGTATGATAATGTATTGAAGTGAAATTTGGCCAGTGAGGGTTGAGGACATGCGTTGCATGGAGAGAAATGATATGAGAATGATATGATGAATGTGTAATGTGAGTCTTAAAGACAGGCTTAGATCTGATGACTTCAGAGGAAGATTAGATGGAAGTTTATTTATGGTTGGATTGCAGAAAGGATTGTGAATTTCATTAACGATTTCATGTGTGGTATTTTGGGCGAGGGGGGCGGGTTACCATGTACCTGGTATAGATTCTTCATAGGGGATCTCCTGCTGTCCATTGCTGGATTGTTTTTCTGCTAATGATAAAACAGATACCATTCATACCCTAAAATATGTAGTTCTTATTACATTTTCGGATACATATTTCGTACAGAGACAGGGATTGAACACACAAACAATATTATCTAATGTAACACACACCTTTACAGGTTAGGGTTAGGGATTACGACTTCTGTTAGAATCATATATATCAAAACCAGTGACGAATTTACATTTTGGGGAAGTCTGAAGCTTCAACTGTGATGGGTTCTCTTTGTAACCACGTTCAATTAGTTACTAAAATATTCCACCAGATGTCATTGTTGTTGTCCATTTCTTCTTCTTCTTCTTCTTCTTCTTCTTCTTCTTCTTCTATTCCTCCTCTCCCCTCCTCCTCCCACTCCTTCTTGTGTTGAATGCATTTAAATCTGTTGCAAAAGATTTTCCCAGCTGTGAACATTGACAGTCGAGCATTTCGTATGTTTCTAAGTGTTTCTCTGCAAAAAATGGACGTCGACAATAAACAAACAACACGTGCTTGACTTTTCTTTCCATTTCAAGACTCAGTTATTTCTAGTGGCCGAATTGTTAAAATACCAACACATTACCAAACAGGTCTGTGGAGTCAGAGTTGAGTAGTCTGAGCCGATGCGTCGTTTTAGGTGTCTGAGCCGATGCGTCGTTTTAGGAGTCTGAGCCGATGCGTCGTTTTAGGAGTCTGAGTTGATAAAATTGTCCAACTCAGATTCAACAAGCAAAAAAGTAAAAAATGTTCAACATGATCAAACCATCATGACTAACCCTTATGAAGTTGTGGTCATTTAATAATGACCCAAAGGTTGATATGTTTTTATATTTTGGCCATTTTTCATCATGCAACATTTTTTTGCCATTCTCCCACATACAGCACTTGGTAGTGGTATTCACAAATGGTCACCCATCTGGTACTGACCAGGCTCAACGTTGCTTAACTTTGGCGATCTAACGAGAACCGGTGTGAGGGGGAGTAGGAGGTGGGTATGAATAATCATGAGCAACATATTCGATCAGGCATTTGTGAGAATGAGAGTGGGGAGCGGAGAACTGAAGAAGTCGGATCAACAGAAATGTTGTGGTAAGAAGGAGGATTGAAAATGAGGTCAATTGAGGTCATAGAATCTTTAACATTCTAACCAAATGACTCTCTCCTTCTCTTTCCCCCCTTCCTCTCTCTTTCTCCCTGCCTCCCCCCTCCCTCTCTCTTTCTCCCTCTCTCTTTCCCCCTCCCTCTTTCTTTCCCCTCTCCCCCTCTCTTTTCCCCTCCCTCTCTTCATCCCCATTCCCCCTCTATCCCTTTCTTTTTCTTTCCCCCTCCCCTTTCTCCCCTCTCTCCACCTCCATTTCTTTCTCTGCATATAACTGTGAAAGGAACCCTATTTTAAGGTCATGGCAGAGATGGAGGGATGTGGGTGTACTTTGTGTTAGGGTTAGGTTGTAAACACACGGAATTTGGATTGAAATGTCTATCTTTGAACTTGCCCGTGTGTATAAGTTGCGTTCCTCTTAATTTGATTGTGTGAATCTATTTGGATGCTTCGGTTAAACTATGCAGTTCTTTGATATGATAGGGCCGCGTTTAGAAATTCATGTTTTCTTTTAATAACAATCCTAAACCAAAGGAAAACCTGAATTTCCGAACGCTCCTAAACTTAAATAGAATGACATAATTGTGTACGGTGCTCAGATGCACCTGTAGCGCATACTAGAATGATGTGCATCATGATATGCATATATGTATTGGGGTGGGGGATACCCGGTGTAGTTTTTGTGAATTTCTGGTTAGGGTTTTAAAGGATGCAGTGTCTCACCTGATGCAGCCAGTTTGTTTCATGCTTCATCAATTCTAAGCGTGACGGAGCACGGCTGAGCCATAATACTTTTATCTTTCTGAATTGGAGAGGAGTATGGTTCTGTTTGGTCTTAGGTGGCTAACCTCCCAGGCATTAGCCCTTCCTTTGGAAGGAGGATTGGTTTGCAGCCGGTCTTCTGAGATGCTCCATGTAGAACCTGGTTCTAGAGACGATGCATGCCAAGATCAGGCTATCAATCTGCGACTACAACAACAAACAGTACTAGGTCATTCGTTGTGATTTGCACCGACCACACACTGACCGACGATAATAGATCGATTTCAGATTACATAAACGAATTATTTGGAAAAAAAATGTACTTCCCTGCTGATTACAACATGGTCGTCTTCAAATCCAATTTCAACGAATACTTGTCATAAACCGTCTTCATAAGTAAACAAACTTAGTTCATTCTATTAATCAGCTTCAATACTCCCATAATATTCTTCATCTTTCAACTGACAATCATTCCATCTCATTAATCCTCGAGTGGCTTTTGGCCTTGATAAATGACTCATCATAAAAAAAATTTTTTTTACAATTGTGAAAATGTTTAATTTATTTTTTTAACCGTCATTAATTGATTTTTTTTTCTGTTTTTTTTTTTTTTTCTTTTTCTTTTTTTCAGGTCTTTTCAGTTTTTCGTCGCAGCCGGAATCGCACCAACGATGCATGATCAAAGACTTTATGGAACAGGCGATGCAGAACTCTGAAGACGGGAAGTTCCTGTACTTCCTGCAGGCCCCTGGCCCCGGAATGCCACCGGTGCCCATCCGCCTGCTTCATCCCGTCTCTCGTTTTTATGCCGTCAACTCTCTCATGCACTTGTGTCGATTCTCCATTCTCGGCTTTGTTAGGCGGGACCTTATCGACGACCTCCCCATCCCAGAAAGTCTCAAGGTTTACTTGAAGGAGAGTCAGTATTTTGTTGAATCTGTACAGTGAAGACCGGGGGGGAGGGGGGAAAACCGCTGGAGGTGAGGGGTGGATTGAAGAAGGGTCATACCACCCAATCCTCAAAACCACTAGATATTTTGTACAGTGAAAAGGACCCGTGAGGGGGTGAGGTGAAGGGACATCTCACCTTTCTCTTTACTCAGATTTTTTGTACAGTGAGGACAGAGGGTGAATCACCCCCCTCTAACCACTAGTGTGAGGCTGATCGATCACACTCCGCCCCTTTCCTCCCCGGCTTATCAGTGAGACTTTGGTCATGCTCCATTTCCTTTACTTCTTTTTCTGATACCCCCAGCCCCACATTCATCGACCCCCACATCCCTTCCCTCTCCTAATTTCTTCTTGTTGATTCTATGACAATTTCTGAAACTTCTTTTTTATCTTGCAAAAAAAAAAAGAAAACAATGTCTTGTTATTGTTGTTTTGTTTCTTGGGAAAAAAAACTAAAAAGAACAAAAAAAAATTTAAAAGAAAATTAAAAAAAAAAATCTCTCCAACCATTTTTGTTAACTTTTGTTATACCAAAGAAAGAAGAACAAATTCCTTGAACAACAAAAAAAATTGGAATAAAAGTTCCACACATTTTTTTTTTTTCAAGCTCCTTTTTTTCCATCACCTGAAAATAGAAGGGGGGGATGGGCGCTTCATCTCTCTGGACACTTGCATTTCATCATCACAGATGGAGGCTGTCCCCAAAACAACTAGAAAAAAATGTATTCTCTCTTTTTCTATATATATATATATATATATATATATATATATATATATCTATGACATAAATCTGACTGTATAATTTTTATGCGACAAAGGTTTTATTCATTCCATATGACGTTTTGGTATATCACATAAGTTCTTCAGATAGGCAAAAGTAAAAAAAATAAAACGATGTTTTCACATCGGAGATCGTATTACAGATGAATAAGGAAAGATAATAGAGAGGGGAGAGAAAGAGAGACGATAAGAAAAACGGGCAATCTTTTTCGCTTTCCCTTCTCAATTATCTTTTTTTTCTAATGCAATTGCCGATGCAAATGTCTGGTGATGACGAGAGCCAACTCCTTGATTGTATGCCCCAAAGACTCGAGTATAAGTCCTAGTACTGAGAATATAATAAGAAAGGGATATAGGTTGAATGTGATCGGATGCCCTCCCTCCCCCTCTTTGCATGCCTTTGCTGTGATGTGAAAACATCTTTTTTCCCCTTTTGGCTTTTGTATATCTTAAGAAGCTAGATAATATATGAAAACATCATATGAAACGTCGACACACACTCACACCTTATACAGTTTATATATGGGGTAAGGTACACGATAATTCATGAAAATGAAATGCTGTGGTGGACAAAATGTGTGAAGTTTATATATATATATATATATATATATATATATAATGTGTGTGTGTCAGGTTGTATATGAAAAGAAATCAAATAAAGTGCTCGATCATATAAGAGAGCTAATATAATTTATTTAGATACTGTATATTACATATTTCAGCAATGTACCGCGGTTTCATCCAAAAGGGCAGATTTAAACATCTTTAGTAAATCTCTGTGCCCAGTGGAATCATCAGCAAGCTGAAACGATTGTAGTCACGGCCCGATAGGGAATGACGCCATTCCCTATCGGGCCGTGACTACAATCGTTTCAGCTTGCTGATGATTCCACTGGGCACAGAGATTTACTAAAGATGTTTAAATCTGCCCTTTTGGATGAAACCGCGGTACATTGCTGAAATATGTAATATACAGTATCTAAATAAATTATATATATATATATATATATATATAATGTGATGTAGTTTGCTTAAAGCATTGGGCATAATATGTATATAGAGCAGTCATAGAAGGCTATTACAATGCAAGAAGGGGAAATATGCCAGTGTTGAGAAGGAAGACAAAGTGATTTTAAAAAAACATTTTATTTTTAATAAATCTTACTTGATTCACTCTCAACTTCTACATGATGGTCCGATGTGTGTGTAACCGTGTTCTATAATATATTCCAAGGTAAGACCTCTTTATAAAATATTAGGTGTTTCAAATATCCTGAAACTCCTGTAGTCTTAAATGCTGGCCAGATACACACATTAGATCAGCGTGTAGAAGTTGAGACTAAAGTAAATAAGAGTTACAAAAAAAATAAAAAATACCTTTTGTCTTTTGGCTTCAACATTGACATGTTTCCACTTTTTGCATTCTAATAGCCTTCTATGACTTCCTCTCCTTCTCTCATATATATATATATATATATGTATTTATTTATATTTATTTATACAAACATTATTAAAAATAACAGAACTTTTCTGTTTGGTTATACCTTCTGTCTTGGTTATAGACTTAATTCAAATTCGAAAAAGGGACATTTTTATTAAATTAATTACTTCCCCATTTCATTTTTCCCTCTCCATAATTATTCAACTACACCAAATAAATCAGCCATTACTTTTAATAAATAAATGCATAAATAAATTGTTAAAGAGATTTAATTCGTCAACGTCTTTCTTGGAACAATGTAAGGCGTTCTTTCGCGTGCGCGTCTCTCTGATGTATTTTTTAAAAAATCTCTCCTTTCACCAGCTTTTTAGTCCATTTTGCCATCCATGATTCGAAGAGAAATCGAAAACGTTAGTGACACGTACGGAACTTTTATCAATTTTTTTTGATTTTAACACAAAGAAAATCATTAGAAAGATTGAAAAGATTAAAAAAGGTATAACCAGACAGAAGAGTTTTGTCATTTTTAATGTTTGCATGAATGAAAAGATGCTGCCTAATTACACACACATATATATATATATATAAGTAATGTGGATTAATTATTCTAATTACTTTATCATTTTCCATATTAACATACTTCAAATATTAATTAAAAGAATTAACCTGAATTTTATAGCCACTTATATATATATATATATATATATATATATATATATATATATAATTATTATTAAGTAGAAAACCCATATTTCAATTATTACATTTTCTTTTCTTTCGATCAATGAGAATTATGAAATAATAACAAATATGAATGTTTGTCCTAAGAACATGAAGATGTGGGAACGGTGAGTAACGTCAACATGTGGCAACATGTTTTTCCGTCTTTTTTCTTTCAAAAATAGTTTTTCTATTTTTCACCGTTTTATATTTGGCTCACTCCATTTCACAAACTGTGATCAAAACCCTAAATTATGGGAGCCATTAAAGTATGCATAATGATTTAAATATGTTTTTGTTTTTAATAATATTCATAACCCAACAAATACTTAATTCAATCTTGATATATATATTTATTTATATATATATACTCGTATAAATATTATACTATAAAATTATATATATATATATATATATAAATTAGTATAAAAATATGAGCTACACAGAAACATTTGTGTTTTCATTCTATCGAAGGATACTGACAAATTCATTCATTCATTTTGTGTGAATCAGATGGCATTGGTTTCCCTGATATTTTTCTTGTTAGAATTATTTCTAGAAAGACATCTTATACTTACAGGAGGGACCACGTAAAGGTTACCAACATCCCTAAGTGAAAGTGGATTCTGTGAAACCGACTGGATTCGAACTTGGAACACCCAGGTCATCAGTCCGTGTCGTTATTCACTTCACCACCACTACTTCCCAATTCCTTCAATGAAATGAAGACACAAACGTTTCTGTGAAGCTCACTTGCCATAAGTATATTTTTTACATTACTGCTAAGTTCTTTCTATTTATTTAGTACTGTCGAATTAGATATTGAAGCAACAAATATGTAATACATAAAAAATATCTATGTAATATATTATCTTATAAGACTTATCAGTGTAGCTATGTATATGACTGACTTGCTGACCACACAGTTGGCCTCAGGCCCCATAATTCGATGTCTTAATCCATGCTCCCAACGCTTCAGCTGTACAAATGAGATATAAAATATTAGTATAAAATAATAAATCCAACAAGATGAAAGAAAAAAGGCAAAACCAAAAAACTCAAAGCAGTATCAACGTTTCACTCATGTAGCGAAGACTTTTTCAAGAGGGAAATAACAAACCTATTTACAATTAAACAAACCCAGCATTCAGATAGGTCAGATAATTGCATCCACTATACAGAATATTATCCGCAAAACTACGAAATTCAACACTATACCTCTATCTAAAGCTGATATGTATTCTATTCCTTGCAAAGATTGCAACAAAGTCTATATTGGGGAAACCCAACATAATTTGGATAAACCGATTTATGATCATAAAAGAACGATTACAATTAGCAACACATTAAACACCTTATGCTCCGATATGCTGGACTTAAATCACTCCTTCAACTTCAATAATTAAATCCATTCAACGTCGAATAATTGAATCATCTATTTAACAAAATTCTTAAAATATCATTATTATATCTTCCCTCTTCTAGCTAAGATTGTAATTCATGAGAACACATAGACACTGGATGAATCCTTAGTTATGGAATACATTTGCTTTCCTCTTTCTTTTTAAATTACTCTATATACCCCCCCCCCACTTACTATTGACTTACCTCCCTCCTTTGGGTTGTACCAATTATCTGCTTCAGTGAATAGCTTCGACCTTCAGAGGTAGCAAGCTGTACATGGCCGAACTACCTGAGACGCTGAGTGTGTATGGCACCCATAATCCCACCAATACCAAATTTTTGATGAAGCACGATTGATGGGATTCTTTGTTTTAGTTTTCAGCTGCATATCCATTTGATCCATACACGATAATTATACTGAAGCCATTGCAGATCTAACCTATTCCTCCAAAGTAACTCTTCTCGTTTGTGCTATTTTCGACCTTTTAATTTCTTATCTCGCTCTTGAAAAAGCCTTTGCTGCATGAGGGTGAAACGTTGATACTGCATTGAGATTTTCGGTTTTTCTTATATATATATATATATATATATATATATATATATATATATAATTAGCCAGATGTACGTTTTTCTCTCTCATTAATATCGATGTGAAGTAAACCTAAGATATCTTTTTTTTTCCTTGCTTCACTTCAGGTCTTTGATGAATGAATGTCTAAGAGAGGTAACCATTTAATATTAATGAGTTATTTCCCTTAGTAAATTAATAACATTTGCAAGAATGTTATCAGGCAGTTTTAACAGGTCAGGTCAATAATCAGGTGAACGGGCAGATATTTCATTGGCATTAATTCTAAGGTTTTGTATTTTTTTTAGATCAGCAAGACACTCCTTAACCTCCGCCACTATCAAAAGAAGCAAATCTGATGAGTCAGTCTTGGTCAATGTTGATATACAGCATTTCTTAAAGGAACCCCAGTGTAAAAAATCTGAAATTGTCACTAATCATCCAGTGACAAGTTCAGAATATTTTTAAATATATGAAATCCCGTTTTTAAATAATTTTTTTTTTCAAGTAGATTTTAAAATTTTCGTCAAGAGTTTATAGATTTATGAAAGTTAATTTCAATTTAACGTTTTAAATCTAATAATCAAGTTAAAAGTTAGCACGATCGTAAAAAATGTTAAGAATAAACCGGATAAATTTTAAAATAATTATAGAAGAGTGAATTTATAAGGACATTTTTTTTTGGGGGGGGGGGGTAGTGACAGACTGACGAAAATGCTATTAATTATCAAAATTAAATGTGACAGACTGATGGTTGGAAGGAAAGACAGAGCTTCTTATATTTATAAGGACATTTTTTAGGGAGGGGGGGGGGGCAGATCTACAAAAATACTATTTAAAATAATTAAGTATGACAGATTGACGGATAGAGCCTCTTTATAGAGAGTGAACAAATTGAAGGAAGCGTCTCTATTATCTTGCAATACAACACAAACTATAATCACGATGCAAGATAGAAACTCTATTCTTTTAGTATTTAAGCAAATTAAACATTTTTTGGAGTCTAACATAAATAGATACCTGGATTTCTTTTTTGCTGGTAAGAAAACAAACAAGCAATACCTAACCCTAACTACTACTGCTACTATTACTACCACTACTAGGAGTAGTATAAATTACTAGCAGTAATAGCCTTGTATGATGAATCTATCCTTTTTATCCTTTTCGGATCTCCATACCTGAATTTCTTATCGTCTGGCTTTTGATGGCCCGTGTTGATCATTTTAATGATGGTGTGTGTGGCAGATTCCTGGAGAAGCTGAAATTAAACTCGTTAAGAAAACTCTTTCTAGCCAAGTAAAATGAATAAAAATAACTCCATTCTTTCATTATTTTAGCAAATGGAATTTTATTTGGGGTCTCACATACAGTCGTGTCGAAAGAGGGGGATAGAACGAGATTACTTTTAATTGTTCTGATTTACGAACCCATGTTAATTTGTGTTTCGTTGGCTTTGTTCCTAGTCACTGTCATGTATCAAATCACCTCTTCCTTCTCTGATGATGTAATTCTCCATTTTCTCATTCCCACATTCGGCTGTTAAACCTCTCACCTCGCCAGACAGTCTGAACGAAAAATAACCGTTAATCAAAACTATCTAACTTACCCACTCGGTTTATTTTAATATTATTAAAAGAAATGATGAGCAGGAGAGAAAGAGAAAAAATGGAAACAAAATAATTTTGTGTGTAAATATCGCTTTGGAATTATTTTGTTTACATTCTTTCTCTTTCTCTCCTCCTTCTCTTTCCAAATAATCCCTCAGTGGTCACATATTTACCCGAGTGACTTGGGAGGTGTGTGACAGGATGTCTGGCTGTTCTCATGACCATAGCTTTTAAGCAACACTTCTTTCCTTTTCGTAACAGGAGAATTAGCGTTTGATTCGAAACTAAATACTAACAAACATTTTTTTTTCAAAAACATTTCCCTTCCAAAATGGAAAACAACTAAAAGTCCTGAAATTTCCATCTTGTGATTTTCCAATATGGCGTCTAAGATGGCCGCCATATGTTTTTGAAATGCTGTAGGTTTTTTAGCATCTTTTAATTATTGAGATCAAACGTTTACCAAAATCCGAAGCTGTTGTACTAGCTCGCCGATTCCCAAATGATTATGTCTTGTTCATAATTCATTCAAAACAAGATTTATAAAAAGTAATCTTTAAAATGAAGGCTCTACCAAAGTCTGACCCCCTAAAAAAAATTTTTTTTTTTTCAAGATGGCGTCCACTCCATATTTTCAACTTTTTCATGAGTTGCTTTTAATCTGTTTAAAACAAGTTAACAGTTTGACGATTTGTTTGGAAATTATGTTGAGAGGAATATATTAAAAGTTCTTGTGCTTTTTCGATATTTAGTTCCGGGTTTGGCCTCTTTTTTTAATCTGCGGCTCTTGGACGATTATTTTTTACCAGAGCTTTGATTCATTTGAAATTTCCATCTGACGACGCAAGTGGAGATTTCAAAATAAAAGTAAACACAATTTGTTTGGAATTCTTTTTCAGTTATTTTGTTTAATATTTTTTTCATTTGATGAAGGGAGGGGGGGGGGTAGTGAAGGGGAGGGGCGTTTTGGCCAATGGATGAAATTAACTCTGAAATCATTTTCGTTTTTCAGCTTAAAATTCTCTTTAACAGATATTTTACTTAATTTTTTCACATCTTTCTTAATATGTCAATAAAAAGCGTCGAAAGCATCAATGTTAATCCGACAGAAAAAAAAAATGAATATAAGAATTTTTTTTAAACGAACTCCTTTTTAGAGTTTACGTGAAATAAGCTGGCTTTATCTTGCATTTTATTTGTATTCTTACTTATTTTGGCTCAAAAGACGCATGGAAAAATAGCTGGCCAAAACGTCATATATTGATGGGGAAGGGGGTAGAATCCGTAGTTGTTTTTTTTTTTTTGGTGGTCATCGGTCTGCAACTCACCCGGTGTCTGATTCTTCTTTACAAAACCTCCATTTCAACGTCACCAGTCGCTGCATATGCCCGTACATATGTTATACGCCTATGTCTGGTGGAACGGCATATGATCCTCACCTCAATCTGATCTACACAACAGAAACTAAACAGTCCAACTTTTGGTGCTATTTCAACTCAATTCAACCGTTGAATGTTTTCAACATTTCCGAAATCGTTTTTAGTACAGAAAAAAAAATGAAATTAAAATAACTTTTTCATAAAAAAAAGATTTTTGTTTCTTCTGATTTAACATTTCTCTTTTGTAACAATTGATAGAAAAGAAGAAAAAAAAGCCCTGACTTTCTGTTTCCTTGAATGTGACCCCCCCCCCCCGGCCCGTGTAAATCAGTCTATTTATTTTGTGCTTTTAAAAATAATTTCTCCCTACCCTCAAAAAAAAAATGACCTGTTGTTTTTTAATAATCCAAATTGTTGACCTAATTTGTGACTCCTTTAGTAAGTTTGAACTACTCATAAAAAATCCACTGTATTATTATTCAAACCATCTAAAATATTTATCTGATTTTTATTGGGCTGATTTTTCACCTGCTAAAAATCTAAAATGATATTCTGCTGTTTTTTATTGAAACATTTACGACCGCTTTTATGAAAAAGAAGACGACAATAATGAGAGGAGAAGAAAAGAATTGCTGAGTTATCTCCTCTTGTCGAATGTCAAAATGGCTGCCACCTTGTAAGTTTCTGAAAGTTAAGAAGTCTTTTTTTCACTCACTTGAAATAATTATCAACATGAATAGAAATCTGCATAAAATAAAATTAGAATCTTATTTTAGCAGTGATTGCCTCTTCAATAATTACCCTCCCCCCCCGTCTTTTTTTTGATAGCCATTTCAATTTGCGTATCGTTGTAAAATAATTCACCTCTCACCCATAAAATTAGGGGATATTTTCTCCTCCATATTTTAAGTTCGGGTTGATGGTTGCGGGGAGTCCACATCACGATTTTCAATTCTCTTTCAAAATGGCTAAATTGTCGTCTAATAAGATAAACCTGCTTTTAGGCTTACGTTGCCGTCTCGGGCACAGCATGCAAGGCGAGTGACCGACCGTGAAAAAGATACTAGCTCCTATAAGCTACCTTTTCTTTGTTTGGGTTTTTTGGGGAGCAGGTGAGGGGGGATCTGAACTTAGGGTTAGAGGAGAATTTTTTTTTTAAGTTGCTGGAAAACCCTAATCTTTAATCATAATTCAGGATATTTGCAAACTAAAAATTAAAAGAAAAACAAAAAGATCTGCAAAAATCAGAAATCAAATAAAAAATTCTTTTTTGACACTTGATAAACCAGAAAATTAAGCATTTTAATTAAGTGAAGAGGAAGGAGTCAGCCGAACGAATGGAGAAAGAGAGAAGCTTCTACAAGCTAGTGTCTTTTTTATGTTCACTCGTCTTGTGTGCCATGCCTGGGACGGCAACATAAACCTAAAAGCCCCTTCTATTATCTTCTTTCTAACCCTAACCCTCTATTCTCTTCTTTCTAACCCTAACCCTTCTATTCTCTTCTTTCTAACCCTAACCCTTCTATTCTCTTCTTTCTAACCCTAACCCTTCTATTCTCTTCTTTCTGCCTGCTTTCCTTTTTGCCCACTTTTAACTTTTCAGTCAGTTCTTTTGCTCATAAAATCTGAGATGGCTAACTTGTATATTTTAATGACACCCCTTTCTTTTTTGCCGACCCTATTTGGGGGAATCAAGGGGAGAAAATAAAAAACTCGCCACAAAAGCTGAAAAACGGACAAAAGCTCATCCTCCATCGAAATAAATTAAATGTAAAAAAACTTACATTCATGCATTTTTTTAATAATTTTTTTGTGGATATGCAAATGTAAATACGGCTTGATTCTGTTGACATTCTTGTAGGCGGGACCACGTGGAGGTTGCCAACTAAGTGAAAGTGTTACTATGGAACCAACTGGATACGAACTTGGCACACCCAGGTCATCAATTAGTGTCGCTATCCATCGTCGCCTGGATATGTAAAGGCCTTTCTCATACAAGATCAATATTTAATTCTGTTTAGTGGACATTGGGCCGTGTTCTTAAAAAAACAAACTGCATTTCCAATCACTTTTTTCGAGAACACACTTAACCCGCTTCAACATTTTATTTCTTCTTAGTGATATTAAGGAGAAGTGGGAGGAGTTTATTAATGGATGTAACTAACTTTTGAAAGTTTCAATACATGAAGATTTTTTGTTAGTAGTTTTTAAAACTAAAACAGAACTACTAATCATTACTAATATTGACATAAATTATAGTTGGGAAATTAGTCAAAAACTAGTTTGCTTTACTTACTCATTTGTAACTTATTTGCGTTAAAAAATGTTAATATTTAAAAGACGTTTCAAGCCGATTTACTGTTGCATAACATCTATGTTCAGCCATTTTGAATCTGAGAGGAAGTAAGTACATAACTGGAGCGGAAGCGAATAAGCCACGTCTAGGTTTGAAAATGCAACCCTCCGTTTATATATTTATATATATCCTCTCTGCAGATGCAAAATGACTAATTTCTCAACGGTATTTCTGTTAAAATAATTTGTTGGCATTAGTAATGATTACCACAAAACTCCTATTTCAGTCACCTAAATTATTTAGAGTGAAATGGATTTGCCCTTGGTTAATTAATGGATATTTTTTTCCTTTGGTTCATTTTGTGCGCGTGTATGTGTGTGTGCGTGCACGACCCCCAAAACAAATCATCATCATTGTCATATCCTTTATTAAATTTACTTGTTTACTAAATGATGGTGAAATTAAAGTTTAAAAACATTTTTATTTGATTATATTTTGTTTTTAACTTTTAAAATCCTATTTTTTTTATTTAAAAATTAAGGTATTGTATGGTCAATTTGTTTTTAAAAAAAAAAAAACAACAAAACGAAGAAAAAAATTCAAAACAGAAATGTAAATAAAAGAACTCCCGGGCAACACTGGGTATGTTCAACTAGTTAAGAATACAATTAAAAAATTGATAAAAAAGAAAAAACAACACTGGTAAAAATGATTAATCTATAAATATGGATTGTCTGAAGCCGAAACTATACTATATTTTAATGTTCAATTCAGTTTACTGTACTATCTTTAAATACTCAATTTAGGTGGAGGAGTTTAGTATCTGTTCTGTTCACGTGATACAATCCTCCCAGACAATACCACCTCCTTTCGTTTGTCATCTATACTAGCAAAAATTATTGCAAGGAAATTTAATTGTAAAATAAAATAATTTTTACAATTTAAAATTTTATTTTGTGGCTTTTGTCCGTCCTTCGACTTTAGTGGTAACAAACATGTAGATCCCCCCCCCCCCCAGCTAAACATTTTTGGTACTTGTGTAGTTTAGTAAATAGCAGCAGATAATCCACAGGAAATAGCGACCAATAGATTAAAACATTTTAATAAATTTTTTTATTTAATAAAACATTGTAATGAAATAAAGTTAATTTTCAATAAAGTAACATTTTGGCCAAAACATTGTAATAAAATATAGTTTTATTATTATTATTATGTTCGTTTTATAACATTTTAAATTATAAAAAAAAATCACTGTCAATTTGAGAAACTGTATTTTATTACAATAGTTTGGCCAAAATGTTACTTTAAACTATATTTTATTGCAATGGTTTTCTTTCAGAAACTATATTTTACTATATAAATGCATTTATTAAAATGTTGGTTGTTACCTCCTGTGGATTATCTGCCCCTGTTTATTAAACTGCACAAGTGCCCATTTTTTCTTACTGCAGGGGGGGGGGGGTGAAGAGCATTTACTTATTTGTACATTCCACTCTAAAATTATTTTCTAGAATGGTCCAAACAAAAATATATTCCATATAAAACTGAGTTTTTTTGTTTTTTTTAATTGAGTTTCTTTAATTTAGTTTTTTAATCTTTGATGGTTTTTATTTATTTTTTCATCCTTTCCCCGCTTTTATATGTTTTGGGTCCTTAAAAAAAAATTATTACTTATATATATATATATATTTGTTTTTTTAATGAGCAATATCTCAGGAGGTTCACTCGTGAGAAAAGATTGCTACCCCCCCCCCCCCATGAATGCTGTAAAATAATAATTTTAAAAAAAGGACAAAAATAGCTTTCATAAAGCTATGCCCCAACCCGGTGGTGTGAAGAAGTCAGGTGATGCCCGGGGCCAATTCCTTGATTAAATGCCCCCAAAACTCAAGTAAAAGTCCTAGTACCTATCATGAGAAAGGGAGATAGATTGGATGCCCGAGGCCATTGCCCGTACCCCCTCCCCTTCACATGCCATTACTCCTTCCCCATGATATCCCGTTAGACTGCCGATACCCCCCACCCTATCCCTACGTGAAAAACCTTTGCAGACTGACCCCTTCTCTCTTTGTTCTTTGCATTCCTTGAGAAGAAAGAAAAAAATGCTTTTTTAGGGGGATCGGGAATTACTGAGCCCTGCACTGAATTGTTTACCCCCCCCCCCCCATGCGTGCACACCTGTAAAATAAATAAAAAACTCTATTGATTTAATTGTACTTTTTTTGTAACCGTCTCCACACAAGGTGTAAAAAAAATAAGTGTGGGGGGGGGGGTTAATGGGGACGAAGAGTTTCTAGAAAAATAAGATTTTGATTTTTTTTTCTTTCTAAGAGAGGGGGGGGGGCTCAGGTATGCTAGAAATCTTTTTATAGTCTGTGCATCCCCCCCCCTCCCCACGATTGAGCGACAGTCCTTCATAAGGAGAAGAGGACCTTCTGTATTACAGGGCCAAAAAAAAAATGTTATCTTTAATTTTGAAGAGTCAAATGATAGGGAGGAGATAATTCAAAGTGTTCCCCCAGGATTTACCTTCAAAGGGATTTTTTTATAAATTTTAATTAACTTAAGTAAAGTAATATATATATATATATATATATATAATGTAAAAGGATTATTTAGGAATCCAACAGTAACAATGCTTTATGGTATTCGGTACCAATAAAAATTTAAAAGATTTATTGAAAAAAATTAGGCATCACAACAAGTAAAAAATAGACAAATACATAAATGAAAGGAAATTTTTTTTCCAATAAATCTTTTAAATTTTTTATTGGTGCCGAATACCATAAAGCGTTGTGATTGTTTGATTCCTAAATAATCCTCTTACGTATATATTTTTTTTACTTTACTTAGTTTTTACTTTACTTAGTGTAAGTTTATTTAAAATGCATAACAGTAAAATCCCTTTGAAGATAAATCCTGGGGGAACATTTTGAATTATCTTCCCCTGTTATTTGACTCTTCAAAATTAAAGATAAAACTTTTTTAATTTTCGCTCCAGAAGCACTGGAGAAGACTTAAGAGAAACTGGGCTAATATGAAAAAGAAAGAAAACAAAAACCCTCCCCTCCCCCCAATTATTTTGATGGTCAATTTTAAAAGATCATCATCATCATCATTATCCTCCAGTTTTAAAACTACCAGAATCGACGACCGCAACTGATTTTTTGTTTGTTCTGCCTCTCGCGACCCCTAAGTGGCAGGAAAATTCAAGATTGTCTAATCCCCCCCCCCTGATCACACCTTTTTCTTAAACTAAACCCAAAAATTGTGCAGCCCATAGAATAGAAGCCACGTGTTTTAGAGATTTAAAATTACCCCCCCCCCCCCTAAAAAAAAAAAATGAAGATTATTTTTCATTACCACGTTCAGATTTATATCGAAATATGTAAAACTAATTCCAGAGTAAAATATCTTACTCATATATGTTGGAACTACAATTTGGAAAATCGTATTAGAGTTTACTTCAGCTGATTTTTTTTTTTTTTTTTTTCACAAAATAATGTTATATGGACCCCACCATCAAGTCACACTGAAGGCAAGTAAGATTTGTAATTAAAAAACAGAAAAATTCATTCCACTTTTGTATTGTCTTGCTCTCAATCAAACTTATATGCGATACATCCTCGCATTGTGATCGCCTTCTATAAATTATATAATGTAAACAAAATTCAATTAAAACCATTCGGTATATTTTAAGTAGGGTAGAGTAAATGTGGTATTGTGGTGACTCCTGAAGTGAAAGTGATAGATAAATGGTGAAAGATCAAAACGTGTCTAGTTAAAAGTAGCATGGAGAGAACCCCCCCCTCTTCTCACACTTGATGACCTTCTGTCTAATTTGTAAATGAATCATTTTTTATTTGCAAATAAGTAATTTAAAGTGTAGTACCTGTGCTATTCTAACTCACAGGAGGAGAAATCTTTCTAGACTGAGGCATTTTTAAAAGATTTTTTTCCAAATCCAAAGTGCGCCTATTTTTGGGCAGGTGGGATTGGATTTTTCCCACTTAAAAAACCGACCCTGCGCCCATGGAATTCAGTTACACCGGCTCTAAAGTAAGTGTTTATTTCTATGATCAAATTAATAATAACGAACTGAGCCCCCCCCCCCCCTCCATCTCAGTGCGTGAAAA
This sequence comes from Sepiola atlantica, assembly GCA_963556195.1. NCBI lineage: Eukaryota > Metazoa > Mollusca > Cephalopoda > Sepiida > Sepiolidae > Sepiola > Sepiola atlantica. Next base: position 4,084,747 of record OY744534.1, on the reverse strand, counting down.
GAAATACTTTTACAAAAATTCTTTTTTTTTTCTGATCGTGATAATCGACAATAATCTGCAAATTTTTAGGGTGGAAATTAAAAAAAAAAAAAACAACAAAAGACGATGCGGCCTCTATTCCGAAGCTCACCCGAAAAAAATGTTTTGTTAATTTTGTATATAAATAACTTTTGTATTATACGGCAATGAAATTGCAACATGTTTTCACTCTACAAAATTTTGTTGATTTTCCTAAAGAAAACTGACAGAAGCAACCCCCCTTCTTATTTCTGTGTGAAAAGTGAACGAATGTATTTTAGTTTCTAATTCACTTCAAAATCGATCAACTATGAGAATGTGAAAAAAAAGGAGTTGCCTCCCATTTTTTTTCATTCATTTTTTATATTTAATTGTAGTTTAAAAAAAAGAGTTGTCTCCCATCATTTTGTACTTAAACAATTAAAACATTCTTTTTTTCTTTTCATTCATTTAAATATTAATTGTAATTGAAACGTTGGTCGTTCAATTGTAGCATAGGGACCGTTGAAATATCTCACCTATTTTAATTGTTTTTTGCACATATTTTCAATAATATTGCTCGAGAAATTTGTATTTTTCATCGAGAAATAAAATTGTATTTAGCTTTTTTAAAGTTTATACGTTTGAACATTTATTGAAACTTTTGATAATATTGCAGTATAGTTAACAGCTGAGAAATAGAAAATATACAAAACATACAAATAACTTTTACCAAGCGCATTTAAATTTAATTTTCTACCGACCTTTTAACGTTCTGAATGAAATTGTTTTTTTTCTTTTTGTTTTTTTTTGTCAAAATAAGTTACAGTATCTCGAAGCTAAACGAAAAATGTAAGTAAGACCGCCATTTCGTTTAAAGGTCTCTTTCAAACCCAGTAAATAAATTAAATATGGCGGCCTTAGAAAAAAAAATGAAAACAATTTCAGAAGTATACAGGTCGGTAGAAAATTATTTGTTGTATATTTTGTTTATTTTCGATTTCTCGGCTGTTAACTATACTGCAATATTACTAAGTTTTTCTCACTGACATCTTTTTTCTTTATTGTTGGTCGCTCTTAAATTATTGATGAGTTCTAAATTTGAATCGCTTCATTTTTGTTTTTAAATTCGTTAAATTCAGTTAAAAATTTAAAATGTTTCTTTTCTCAAAATGAGTTTTTAATAACATTTTTAAAAATTAAAATATTTTGGCGTTAAAAAAAATGGCTGCCAGCGATTAAAATATTGAATTAAAACTCAATTTTCAAGACTTTAAGAAGTAAATTACAATTTTATTTCCGGATAAAAATATAATTTAAGAGCAACACAGTTTTCGGACACATTTTGGATAAATTTAAGTGAAACTTTGATTCTAGAAGTGAACCAACTTGACATTTTTTTTTAGCCGACAAAAATGAAAATTTACAATTTTTAAAATAAATTTATATTTGTTTATTTTGTGCTGAGAGTTTTTTTTAAAAAATTGTTTATTCATTTTGAAATAACTTTTTCGTTGGCTGAACAACGGCAACTTTGTTGTTGTTCACAAAAGGAAAAGCCCCTAATACAGAGTAAGGCCCATGACCAATCGGCCTTTTCTGGAAAATGCTTTACGGAGAAGGACGGAAATCTCTATATAAAAAAGTCAATATTTGTTTGGGTGTTATAGAAATCGATACGTTAAGTTAGAATATTTAAATAAGTTTCAATAAGGGTTAATTTTTTTTTTTTTCAAAGAATCTAAAGACACCATTGAAATTTTTCTTCGATTTCATCTGGGGTGACATGTGACCTTCGTGATCAGAGGCAATTATTGGTTAAGACCATGAATAACTGAAATATATTAGAACGCAAAGGAAAGTATCGAAATAAAAGTCTTCCCAATAAATAAAGATGTATTGCACGAAACCGTTCGAAGGTTAGAAAGGACTTTATTCCCGAGCGTACAAACATAACAAAACGTAAAAAAAAAAAGTCTCAGAGCCACAAGCAGACGAGAAGTGCAAATAACTCAATCATACTTAGGGTTATTAATTATGTCAATAACGAATTTAATTACTTTGGAAAAAAAAATATGGTTATGGGTTGAACCTCATTGAAACACCCAAGCTTTTGTGTGGTTATGACGAAGTAGATTCAAAGAAATCTTTAATTCCTCATTGTTATAATCAAACAAGGGGCTATAGGTTGAAGCTGGTTACTCTGTGTGCTAGATTGGAAGTACAGAAACAGTTTTTCCGTGTACATACCATAGGACATTGGAACAGACTAGTTGAGGAGGTAGTGAATGCAGAATCAATCAACAGCTTCAAGAACCATGTAGACAAATATGTAAAGATGGAGGCTCACACAAGACGGTACTAGTCTCCCTGCCCTTCCATCCACTCTGATCCTTAGTAAGGAAAGGGCTGGAGTCTGAATTCAGTGAATTGCTGTATTTTCAAGCAAATATATCAGATCTTTTCGGTCCGGTTGTATTTATTGCAAATCACATTCGAGGCTAAAAGGCCAATTGTTTCATCGACATTTGATAACTGAATGACGAACTGAAGGAAATTTTAGTTTTTTTTATAAAGTGTTGCGTTTTGTATCTTCTGCAATTTCTTAGAATTACATCGTTGATTTCTGGTCCTTTTTGTGAAACTTTTTACGGAACGAGCTGATCAGTCCTGAGTCGTATACTGTATTAGCGCCAAAGAAAAGGAAATGATTTTCCCTTTCTTCAAAGATTCTCGTTTTATTGTGGGAACCAATGATTTTCACGACGTCCTTTTTCTTCTTCAGAATTTCAACTCGATTCATTTATCCCCTTGCTCCGTCTTTCCATGCACTAAAAGAGAGAATTGAGTGTTTCTTAAAAGATCCCCCCTTAGGTCTTTTACTTAGAACTGAATATGAAAGCATTTTGAATGACAGAAAAAGTGATTATTTTTTTCATTCCCAAATTTTAAGAGAAAATTCTTTTTGGTTTGAAATTAAAAAGCAATGATTTTTTTTTTTTCTTAATGAAAAATTAAAAAAATTGAATAAGTTTGTGCAAACAGACGTAATAATGATGGCTTTTTCTCAAAGAGAAAATCCAGTTAAATTTGTCCATGAAGAAACAGTAAAAAATAGTTTTTCTTTAGTTTAGGTCAACTCATGGAATCGTTAATAAAATTCACAATCTTTTCTGCAACACAACCATATTCAATCTATGTCTGACTTGTCCACAAGGTTTCACTCGTGAATATCCAAGCCTTTTTGCTTTTTTTAACTATCGCCGTTCAATGATAAACACACCTGGATACAACGTGCAAATTCGTCAATAACCCTAACCCTGATTTTGGTTGTGTAGTGTCAATTGTTTTGATAAACATTATCTTTGAGATAATCCCCTCAGCACATGAATTGGAACAAATACATAGACATTGCCAAGGCTGCTGTAAAGAAAGTGGGCTCCCTCTACCAAGCTAGAAAACTTCTCACACCTGACAGTATCCTATATCTCTACAAAACAACCATCCGCCCATGCATAGAGTATTGTTGTCACATCTGGGCTGGTGCACCATCCACCAGTCTCTTACTCTTAGACAAGGTCCAAAAAAGTCGCTAATCTAATACGTCCCTCACTATCCATCAAGCTCCAGCCCTGTCCCATCACCGCAATGTTGCATCCAAGTACTTCAATGGAATGTGCTTCGATGATTTTGCTGCTCTGGTGCCCCCTTCGATAAAAATACAGTCGATTAACCCGATAATCAGCTAAATTCCATCTATTCACTATGGAGGTCCCCAGATGCCGGAGAGCCTTCTACTCCAATAGCTTCTTTCCTCGAGCTGCTGGCCTTTGGAACTCCTTCCCTGCTCCCTGTTTCCCCGACTGTACCGACATTCATAAATTTAAAACTAATGCGAACAAGTATCTTGTTGTACAGCTTCCAATTTAGGATGACCCCCAAAACTTTCACCCTAATTCTCAGTAGCCCATTATGTCTACAGTGACAACTTGCCTTGTTTGGAGTGAACTATGTTAAAAAAATCCCATAGATAAAAATCGGGGAGGAGGTTATGGTCTGGTGAGTATGAAGCTTATTCAGGATCACACCCCCTACTGATGAGACACTCACCAAAGTGTCCCCCATACATATCATTTAATGGTGATAAAACAAAGACTGTTGGACATTAATGACTGAAACTTGGTGGACAAGTCAGGCATAGACTGGAGTTTATTTGTACGAAATCTGATTGGATTGGAGAAACGATTGTGACTTTTATTAAGAATTTCTTGGGTGGAATTTGTTTTTGAGAGGAGGGCGGTGCGTCACCCGAGATTTCTGTCTAGAATTAGGCGAAAGTCAAGTATGATGTTTCTATATTTTTAATGTTATGTTTTATGCTAAAAAAAACAAAAAAAAAACAGTATTTTTCTTTGCCGTGCCTCCATTGTAAAATTATTTTTTTCTCCATAGCAAAACGATTTGATTGTTACTCCCACAAATGTGGAAGAAGTTTTTTAAAATTTTTTTTAAGCCTTTCTTTTTTCTAAGTTTCATATTGTGGATGAAATTTTTGAAAACAAAGCAAATTAATTTTCCAAACTTTTATTTTCTGATTTGCGGTTCAAACAGGTTAAAGTTTTCAGAGGAAAACGCGGGTTTGAATTATTTTTAAAATTAATTTTTTTTTTTTAAATTTCAGCTTTGTACAACTTAAGATGTCTAACTTTAAATATCAAGGAATTATGAGAATCATTTTTGCTTGTCAACAAAACGTCTAAAATAGGGCCATTCACAATATGAGGCATAGGAAATAAACCACACAATGTTTTAATTCATTTTTTCTTGTTTTGTGCCTGATTGTCTGGAATTGTCTGGAATTGTCTGGAATTGTCTGGCAAAGTAGATAATTATTGGTGCTGGCAAACTTGCCTCCAAATTATAAAACTCCCCATATTGGTGCCCCTCCCCTTCTCCTGTTGGAATTATAAACCTAATCCTGAACCTTTTTTTTTTTTATCTCTTAAAAATGAAAAAAAAAAATGAAAAAAAAATGGACGAATTCTGAGTTTCACCTCAGGAAGAGGTAAAAAAAAAAAAAAATTTTGTTTAGAAAGCACTTCAATTTATGTTCACCTCCCCCTCCCTCACACCATTTAACTTTTGTACCATAAAAAAATAAAATACACATGTGCTTACTGGAATCCCTGCCCCCCCCCCCCAACCACCACCACATATGTTTGTCTTTTTGAATTTTGTGATAGCTTTTGTTTTAAATCATTTCCTTTTTAAATAAAAAAAAAATTTCAAAAGATTTATCAACCTATTAATCCCCCATCTCTTATCTGCCATTTTACCCGAACCCTCTTATGCAGTGTTCCATAAAAAAGGGGATGGAAAATGATGAAATCGACTTTATTTCAATCGTTCCCCCCTTCCCTTCCTTCTTATATACTGAACATTTGTATAATGTTTTTCTACTGTTAAACCTCTCTCTGTGCAGGTAAACAAAAAAAAAAAAAACTCCAAGAAATGCTGGTTAATAGGTGTGTGTGTGGGGTGAGTAGATTTGGCAATCATGCATTATAGTTAACAGCTGAGAAATCGAAAACAAACAAAGTATACAGCAAATAACTTTTACTAAACACAAAAAGATTAATTTTTTTAACCGAAAGATTTATTATCTCTGTATATGTTAATGTCACTTTCACTTAGCCAAACACAAGTAAATAAAAAATGGCCGTCGATTTTGTTTGGAGATGATCACTGATTTCAGGCTTAAAAGATAGCCAGTAGGACTTAAAGTTAGTAATAAGATAAGTCATTATTTTTTAAAGGAATGAAACACAACCAACAACACACAAGTCGGCTATATTGGAGACTATGCAGATCGGTAGAAAAGTAAATTTTCTTGCATTTGGTAAAAGTTATTTGTATATTTTGTTTGTTTTCAATTTGTCAGCTGTTAACTGTATTACATGAATGCGCAGATTTTGCCTCCCCCCCTTTTAGCATGTGAAAACGCAGTTTAAAAGCCCCCTGTCTCTCCCAAGTGAGACTGAATCATTCAAATTAGATCAAATCGACAAACAATTTGAAAGTGCAACATGCCATGTAAAAGTTCAGTTAGCAGATGTGTACGTCTGAATGTTTGTCTGTGGCGACTTTAAACCTGGATATGGTAGGCAGTATCACAACCTCCTCTCGCAGGCTGTTCAACGGAGCAGAAACAAAGACAAAATGCTGTCTTTGTTTTAACAAGACGAAAGCGCCAGATGGATCAATACAGATGCACACATGCAAATACGCTGTAAAATAGTGTGTGTGTGTGAGTGAACGAGAGATTATACAACAATTTATTTGTTTAAATGCCTGGGTTGCTTGGTGGAGCCGGTTTGAGGATTTTAAACCTGAAACTTGCAGTGAAACCTGTTCATCATCACGGAGCATCTAACAGATGTATTTTACAATATACACACGTAATGTGTATCTTAAAGACGGGCTTTGATCTGATTAGCTCAGAGAAAGATTAAATCTGGACAATATGGGGAGATGTGTGCAGAGCAGGAGTCTTCGTTGATATGGTCACGTTAAAAGAATGGATGAGGTCTTGAGTTTGTAGATGTAGGTATCAGGTCAGTTTACAGGAGAAGGCTAAGGAAAACATATGAGGAAGTGGTAAGAATAGACATGAGAGAAAGAGGGATAAATAAAAACCTAGTCAGAGATAGGTGAGTTTGGAAGTCAATTTCTAAAAGCTTTCCAACAAATGACAGTATATAAAACGGACATTAAACCGAATATGATGATGAAAGAATGGATGACAGTTCTTAGGTTAGTAGATGTAGAACAGTTGAGGTATCAGGGTCAGTTTATGGGGGAAGGCCAAGTAACAAAACAAATGGAAGGAAGTTATAAGAACGAACTTGAGGGATAAATAAAAAAGTGACCAAAGATAGGTTAGTTCGGAAGTCAATTTCTAAAAGCTGTCCAACACATGCCAGCATGTAAAACGGACGTTAAACCAGTGATGATGACACGCACACATGATGATTTTCTAAATCTTCACAGATGAATGCAGCCTCATCACGTTTCTCCATTGTCATCTTTTCCTTGTCTGTGACATCGTACGTGGACTTTTTAGACCAGCTGCAGATCTGCATGGTCTGTAGCAAAGGTTGCATACTTTCCACAACATTTATGGCGTCGTCTTTGAGATCCGTTTCCCGTGTACAACAACGCGTCTTTTAAGTTCAGAGCTTCACACAGCTTATCTCACCGTGGGAAAAAATTTGCGGAGTTGTTATTATATGCTTGTTCAGATGATTCTCGTATACCAGCTATCGAGAGAAGTACCCGTACACATACCTACCAGGTTTAAGGGAGCAAACATGTTATTGTTGAAAATGAAATGAAGATTAAATCAATTATTTCTAATTGTTATTTAAAAGAAAAGAAAAAAGTGACCGATTTTTTAAATTATAGTCTGACTTCGTACTTAAAAAAAGAAAGAAAAAAAAAATTTTGGTAAAAAGTTTTTTTCTCTGCAGAGGATGCAAGTGTATTTCACTCTTTTGTCTGATTGCAATACCCCAAAAGGTTTTGCGTGTAAAAGAAATATTGCTTCTCCATTCAACTGTAGAATTGTTGAAGTTTGTATAACATTGATTATTGGTCTTAGATTTTATTTTTTGTCCCGAAAATAAAATTGTACTTTGCTTTGTAAAGTCTATAAATTCGAAGTTTTATTCAAAGTTTTTCTTGATGACAACAATTGAACCCTATTGGATATCAAGATGGCAAAAACAAAAAAAAAAAAAAACTTTTTATGCACACTTGTTTTAAATAAGAAATTTTTTTCCTTTAACCAAGTTTTGTGTTTTTACGTAAAAAAAGTCACATGTCCACTGCCCATGGCTGACTTGAGTATCTATCTTCATGCAACTCAGTACCTCCGAAAACAGCAGAACGTTTACGGCGTTGATTCTGTATGCAAATTAACTACTATGATTTCTAGAACCAGCTTGGAGAAATTCATTTTGTCAATTAAAAAACCTTGCGGCTATACAAAAAAACGGTGCTGTAAACGGTCGTCACTTGGCATACGAACACACTTGTATGAAAAATTCTCTGACTAAAGTTTTTTTTTTTTTTTTTTAAATATTTAAAAGATCCCAAATTGTTTAATTTCTCAATTGGAGCTTTTAACTTAAAATCCAATTTTAAAAGCGAAGGATGTTTATACTCTCATCACATTCATCTTCAGTTTAACGCCCGTTTTACATGTCGATACGTGTTGGAAAGTTGCAATGCGCACAAAACATGTTGAGCGTGAAAAAAGTAATTCTTGGCTCTCCGCTCAATTGTAAAATAAGGACTCTTGAACTCTCAGAACGTAAAAAGCAAAGATTAAAATGTCCTTATTTGGCTGCCCTGCAATTCAAGTGATACCACGGTTCATTGGTGACGATTGCTACGAGTACATAATGTCGTTAAGACCATTCAATTTACATCCACAATGATGAACGTACACTCAACATTTTATACAATGGTTGTAACAATGTTAGACGTGGTTTGTTAAAATAATTTTTAAAAAACGGAATTTTTCATGTACGGTTAGATTAATTAAAACAAAGGAATTTTCCATTTAAGTTTATTTTCTAACTGCACGCCCCCCCCCCCCTGATCTTCATATTTGGATTCTTCTCAAAAAGGTATGAACCCAACTCTCCATGCTTATGGAAACGGTCATAGTTTCTGTTGCCAAAACAAGAGTTTAAATAAAACCACGGTTATTAAAAAAAAACAAAAAAACGGCTGCAAGAAAAAGAAAAAAAAAAGGTAGCTTCAATACTACTTCTATGTGTCATCTGCAAAAGACTGCAGCTTCCTGTTGACACATGTAAAGGCAAAACTTTTGTTTAATGCAACAAAGTGGCTCTCTCCCCTCTCTTCTGGGGCAGCCAAAATTGGCTTTGCATTCAGACGTGACTTTTCATCCAATTAAAGCAAATTATTCGGCAAAATAATGATAAAATAGCAACTGGGAAAAAAAATAGATTTAATTTTATCTTTAAAAATAAATTTCATTTTATTTAAAAGATAAATTTTATTTAAAAAAAAAAAAATTTAACTTGGATAAAAATAAAACGAAGTGTGCGTAATTTTTCTTTTTTTTCTCTTTTTATTTCTTGTCATTTTGTGTTAGAAAAAAAAAATCTGAAAGTTTAAGTACATTTTTGTAATCACTTCCCATAAAAAAAGGGTCTTATTTTTTAAAATAGACCAATTTTTTTCTGGTAGACAAACTCTTAAAATCTTCATGCATTTCAATGCGAAACAAGTAGTTTTTTTTTTTAATTTTAATTTTTACTTACATGATAATATTACAAGTATTACTTAAAGTCGAACAACACAAGACAAAAATGTATACACAATAAAGTTGTTCATTAAAATTAATAGCAGGAGTAAGAGAAAAGAAAGTGTGGCCATTTTCCTTGGTGTTCGATTGTTTTCTATCGTAGAAACACAGCGAGAAAACTAAAAGCACACACAATCGACATAAGTTGTCTGAAACGCTTGTTTGGGTGTTTCGAAGATAGTGACCATTTTCTGCTGCCGTATTTGATGTTATATCATGCGCAATATTTAAAAACTAGAATTATGGGCTGTATGGGCCCAAATTCTAGTTTATATTAAATATTAAAGAGTTTTTAATGCCAATACGTAGTTAAAGCAAAAGAAATTGTTTTCGAATCTTAAAAGAATTTCCAACGCTATTGATAATGTTTACCCATTCATTTATTTGTTTATATTATTGCTTATGTTTGAATTCATGTTTTGAAACATGACGTAAATCATAAATCTATGACATCATGCCAAAGCTATAATTATTTTGATAAAGTAATGTTTTAAGTTCTATTTATAAGAAAGTTCAGTTCGTAGAACCTCAGACTGAAGATCTCATGGTTTTGATTTTCGGTCATGGCATCCGCTTTATTTGTTGGGAATTTATTATTTACTATTAATGCAATATTTTCCATTTCTAAAAGTAATTAACATCTCTGATATTTCAAAGACAAATTCTGCAATGTATTTATTACTTAATAAAAAGTTATGACTGGCAATCGGACAAAATCTCTATTTCTATAAAAAAATACAGACTTTTTTTTGTTATCGAAATGCAGTGATTTTTAAGAGTCAATGATTATTGGAGAACCCAAGCTAAAAATTGGGCTTAAAAAAAAAAGATGTTTTTCTCATGGTGGGGTGATCGTAAAGAAATATGCAATATTTTTGTTGGACTACCACCCCATTCTCATCTTAGTTAACAAAAACAAACCCCTATTTTTTTTATCAATGTAAACTTGCATACATGCACGCAATGCGGGAGTAAATTTTTTTTTCTCTCCTGGCCCCCTCCCCTTTCAAGACACAGCAGCAGCCGATGAGTGACAGTTGCCCCGCCCCCACCCTCTTAAGCAGACACCCCATCCCTAATCATCATCTTCAATCTCCCCTCAACCCCACCCCGAAATGTTATGAAGCGCTTTCTTAATTCGTCCCATCAAATATTATTGACTTTTCAGGAATTTTGGTGGAGACAAAATTTGTATATGAATAATAAAAAAAATAAAAAACAAAATCAATGATCATCTCATTTTGTCTTTTATTTCTGTTTTTTTTTTATCTTTTTAAAAAATATTTATATTTTTGGGGGAGGGTTTCATCTTGGTTCTGGAGGTGCCGTTGCGTTATTAATTTGTTTTATTTTTTTTTATTTTGGGGGGAATTCATCTTGGTTCTGGAGGCGCCGTTTCGTCTTTTATTTCTGTTAAAAAAACTTTTTTTTTGGGGGGGGGGGTTATCTTGGTTCTGCAGGTGCTGTTTCGTCTTTTATTTCTGTGTTTTTTAAAGTTTTTTATATTTTTTTTTTGGGGGGGGGGGGGGTTCATCTTGGTTCTGAAGGTACCATTTCGACTTTTATTTCTGTCATTTTTTGCATATTATTTTTATGGAGGTTCACTAGGGCTTAGTATTCTTCATTTTGATTCTGGAGGCATTGTTTTGTGAGTTTTGTACTGAAGTACCATGAGAGCTCCTGTTGGAAGCCTTGTTATTTCAGGAATAAGTACATAGATGTTGCCAAGTCTGCTGCAAAGAAGGTAGGCTCCCTTTAACAGGCTAGAAAACTTCTCACATCTGCTAATATCCTATATCTCTATGTAGGCATCATTTGCCCGTGCATGGAGAATTGTGGGCACATTTGGGCTGCTGCACCAACCACTAGTCTCTTCTTAGACAGGATGCAAAAAAAAAAAAAAAATTCCAGCCTCGCACTGTCTACCTAGCTCCAGACCCTGTCGCATCGCCGTAATATTGCATCCATGTGCAAGTACTTCCATGTTTCGATGAACTTACTGAACTTGTACTCCCGCAAAAAAAAATACTCCAGACCCACAGCAAAATCCCACCCCTTCACTATAGAGGTCTCTAAACGCAGAAGTTTTTCTACTCTGATAGCTTCTTTTCTCAGATTGCTTGCCTTTGGAATTCACTTCCTGTTCACTGTTTTCCAACAGTACCAACATATGTGAAAAAACATCTCACTGTCCAACTCCCCATCCAGGTTGTCTCCCTATAAATCTGGCCCCTATCACAGTAACCCATTATGCTTCAGTGGCAATATGCGTTGTTTGGGGTGAAAAAAACGTACAAAATAAATTAAAAAAAAAAAAAGATTCCATCTCCAAGTTGCAGACAGAAGACTGTAGAAGACAAACTTTCTAATCTCTGGTGTAGATCTCGGCCTCCTGCAAGAGTCTGACTAGTTTCCCTATGCTGTCTGTAACAGAGGCATAGGTATAAACTACATTGAATGCTCCCCGTGCCACAGGAAGTGCAGTGGTCTTACAGAGAAGCTGATAGTTGACCTGGATTATATGGCTATCTCCCGGAGGAAGTCCACTGCTTTGATAAGCTCCTGGGACTGACCTTCTCTTCAGACTTGAAATGGAAGACTTATATCAAATCTGTTGCTAAGGTTCACTTAAGAAAAATGGTTGGATCATTCTACTGCTTCAGAACGTATCTCACGCCCGACACCATCCTCTACTTGTACAAGAGTCAAACACGTCCTAAGATGAAGTACTGCTGCCACATATGGGGAGGTGTCGCTCAGAGCACCCTTTCTTGCCTTGACAGAGTCCAAAACCGACTTCGAAATCTAGTGGGGAATGTCCTCTTTTCCCTACAGTCACTCTCTCACAGAAGAGATGTTGCTGGTCTTTCTTTGCTCTACCGTTATTTTCGTGGTAGGTGCTTGACTGAACTCAAACCTATGGTCTTCCTTTGTAAAACATTCGCAACTAGAACCCGCCTAGCTACTACCACTGTAAATGATTTCCCTTTCTCCCTCTGCGTGCCAAAAATGAAACTTCTATGGCCAGAGTTTCTTTCCTAAAACTGCCCGTTTGTGGAACACAATGCGGCGAGCATGCTTTCCAGCCGACTAAAATATGGTCGTCCAATGTAAACAAGTTGTTGTTGAACCATTCTCGTAAATAATCAATTTCTGCCCTGCTACATCCATCGTGCCGGTGATCGCAATGTTGTCTCACCATCCGCTAGTCAAACTCTTTAACCCTTATCTTTGGATGCTGATGCTGGTTGGGAAAGAACTGTTGCTGTTCACTGTTGTGTTGCATGGGAAAAAGATCAGGAAGCTGCGGGTACATTCTCTTTAAGATTCAGAACAAAGTCGTTGCACAGCAGTGAGACATGGCCCCAAACAATTCTGATCTGCAATGGTTTCAGCGTAATGATTGTGCCATGGTCACGTGGATGTGTAGCTGCAAACTGAAGAAAGGATGCCATCAATTGTACTTCCTCAGAAACTTGGTATTGGTGAGATTAAGGATGCCTTACATACTCAGCATCTCAGGTGGGTTCGGCCATGTACAACATGCTACCTCTTGTATCAACTCCATAATGTTTTGGATATCCTGGGCACTAGAGAGTATGGTACAAAGTGCCTTTCCTTCAACAACTACATAAGAAACCTTTTCAACCACCGATTGCCATGGCAAATAACACCCTACCTGAGAGTCTAACGTTCAAACTCTTCGGCCTAACATTCACAGGTAGCATGAATTGGAATAAATACATAGAAGACATTGCCAAGACAGCTGCAAAGAAAGTGGGCTCCCTATACCATGCTAGAAAACTTCTCACACCTAACAGTATCCTATATCTCTACAAAGTCACCATTCGCCCATGCATGGAGTATTGTTGTCACATCTGGGCTGGTGCACCATTCACTAGTCTCTCTCTCTTAGAGAAGGTCCAAAAAAGAGTTGCTAATCTAATAGGTCCCTCACTATCCACCAAGCTCCAGCCCATCATATCACCGCAATGTTGCACCCTTGTACTTGTTTTACAAGTACTTCAATGGAATGTGCTCCGATAAACTTGCTGCTCTGATGCCCCGTCAACGTAAATACAATCAACCAACCCGACAATCAGCTAAATCCCATCCTTTCAGTGGGGAGGTCCCCAGATGCCGGAGAGCTTTCTACTCTAATAGCTTCTTTCCTCGTGCTGCTGACCTTTGAGACTCCCTCCCTGCTCTCTGTTTCACCGACATGCAGAAATTTAAAACTAATGTGAACAAGCATCTCGCTGCACAGCTACAAATTTAGGATGACCCCTTAAACTTTCACTCTCCGTAGCTCCTTATGTCTACAGTGGCAAATTGCCTTGTTTGGGGTGAACTAAGTTGAAGAACAAAAAAAAAGATGGGGTTGGCGTGTGTAAGAAACGTTATCACTGCATGTAACGCGACTGATGACAACTTGGTCGTCTACAAATCCAATGTCAACAAATTCTTGTCATGGATCACTCCCCAAAAGTAATCACACGCAGGTCATACGATTGATCAATGTTAGTACTTCCATAGTGTTCATCATTTTTCGGCTGTCATTCATTGCGGTCTCATTAACTCTTATCCTCGAGTGGCTCTTGGCCTCGATAAATTGTGACCCAGATAGTAAATAAAAAATTAAAAATATGAATGGAAAATCAAATACTTTAATATATAAAATTTAATATTTTTTAAATATACAGAAAGATATATATAACTGGTTGCGCGTGGCTCATCTCCCAATTGGAAATGTTAAAAACGAGGAACCATTCAGACTTGTCATTTGAATCCTGCAGATCAAAAAGCACCCCAAAAATTAGGAAATTAAAAGATTGAATAAAAATACCTCAACTTGTTGTCCATCCAACCAAAAGACCCCCTTCCTATCATATTGTAATAGATTAGATAAATAAAACAGTATTAATAAAAATAAAAACAACCCTAACATGTTAAGATTTCCCAAAAATGTTTAAAAACCTTGTGTGTAGATGGTTTTTTGTTTTTTTGTTTTTTAATTTTTCTTCCTAAAATCTTTTGCCATTTTTCTATTTTATTTAGAAATTGATGGGGTCTTTTTTTTTTTTTTTTTTTTTTTTTTAAGTGATTTGAACCATTTTTTTTAATATTCAAACCTATCAAAAATAGTTTTCAAAATATTTAACCATCTTAATTCAATTTTTAGATGTGGAGTTTGCTGTTTAAATTTAACAAAATGTACCCTGCATGGATTTTTAGCAAGGATGACATTCCCAAATTTATACTTCATTTTACCTAGGAAACAAGGGATGCTATTGAGACCGGTACCTCTAACCCTTAACAAAGGGTCATTTCAGGTAACATCGTTCTCGTTAAAAATCTGCCACAGCAAATTACGTCAACTTAAAATTAAATCAAGTTAAAAATTGGATGAAGTTTTTTTTTTATTGTCTTTGTTTTTTTAAATTTCTGACACAGCCGAAGATAAACCTTAATCATTAAAAAACAAAAACATACATTTTTATCTGAAATGGTGACGAGTATAAAAAGTAAAAATTTATTAAATATTTTATCACATGTAAATCATACAGTGTTATTTACCTGTCATTTGTGGTCGAGTCGTCATTTTCTTTGTTCATCATCAACTTATTAATATCTTTGCCTGTCGTAAACATAGCTATATTTTACGGAATATTTCTATAGAATGTTACAAAAGTTCAGATCAACATGGTCACTTAGGTTTCAAGCTGTGGGAGCAGACCCAGGTTAAAAATACTGGGTTTTCTTTGAGTTTTAATTCTAAACAGCTCACTGGCTTTCGTCAGAAAACATGGCAGACGAAAGCCAGCGAACAGTTTAAAATTAAAACTAAAAAAACGAATAATTTTCATCTGGGTCTGCTCTCCTCGCTTTGAAACCTAAGGTACTATGTTGATCTGAACTTCTGTAATATTACATATAAATATTACACTCTTATTATTAATAAATCAAGCACTCAATTGGATTTCTTTCCGCCCAACGAAACCAAGATTTATAGTTTACTAGCTAGGCTAACCGGTGCTGCCCGGGGCAAAAGTGTAACATAACTTCTCCCCCCCCCCTCTTTCTTCTCCGCCCAGCCCATTCCTCTCTCTGGACATACACACACATACAACCGTAGTCAGTGTAAGGGAAATAACTTCATGAAAAAAATCAGTAACTTCCCTTGAGTTAGTTGCTGGAAAACAGATTCCTCCAGTTTAGGATCAAAGAATGAATCATTTATTTTAAATTTTAGATATTATTCATCCAATACCGATCAAGAAAATATCAACTTTGTAGCTATTTGTTTATTGGTTTTTTACTTTTAGCTGGACGGACGGACAGACAGACAGACAGACAGACAGACAGACAGACAGACAGACACACACACACACACAGACAGACACACAGACAGACACACACAGACACAGACACACACACACACACACACACACACACACACTGCCCTTTATATGATAGATGAAAGATAGATTACGAACATTTTTCTTTTTTTAAAACTAATCTGAAACATGTTTTGCATATTTTATGTTGGAATGTAACGATAAAAAAAGCGGTTTTTAAATCGTAAACAAACATTAACTCTTTGAGATGAAGCAAAAGTTGATTTGCTTTAAACCGACAAACACACATGTGATGTCTGTTCTAGATCTGCACCTGTATCTTTTCTGTCCTCGGTCAGTGAAAGAGAAGTCCTAGTTTGAGGCAATTTTAATTTTTGTCCAAATCCAGAGTGCCCCTTTTTTGGGAAGCTGGATTTTCCGTCGACATTAAAAAACGACCCTGTGCCTAACTCTGCCCTCGTGGGGAGGCAAGTAAATAGGGACAAATCAAAGCATTTTATATTTCCGAAATCAAATTCTGATTTTTAAAAAGTTCCAGCATCATCTTCTCAGATGCCTCCCATTTTAATTCATTCAGATTTGAAATGGTCGACAAAAAAAGCCTTAAATTTCAGAGTTAATATTTGTTTATGATTAAAAAAAACTCTTTTTCTATTTGTTATGTTCCAAGGTAAAAAAAACACTAAATATATTTTGAATAAATTAAAAACAGAAAAATGTAATTTATCATCCGTAAAATACAGTCGTGCTTACGACAGGTTTGAAAACAAAAAGCAACAAAGACATAATTCAGTTGTGAGACTACATACCTCTGTCTGACAATGTAAGGATGGGCTAAAGTATTATCTGGAACTTACTTCTCCATATTGTATGAAGTATTCCCGGAGTTATACCATGGCATGTTGATAAGTCAAAAACTATTTATCTGATCAGGCTGAATTTTTGCATGGTCTCATCAAAGAGATCCATACATCAAATGTGGAAAAATCGGAATTTGAAATTCCTTCAAAATTTCGACCATGACCAAACTTTTCAAGATCAATGTCAAAGTCATATAAAATGCGAGACTTCATCGGTTACAATATAGGCCAAGTAATGAGTCTCTACGATGAACAAAACCAAAGTTATCGTCAAAGGTGACTTTCACCTTTTCTGTGACATTGATCTTTTTACATAGATATCCCAAAATTAAATAAGTCTAAGTTCGACCATGACGGATATTTCGACCAAGTTTGGGGACAATTGTCCAAACGATGTGGACACTAAGCTGTACAGAAATAAACATAAGAAAAACTTTAGTGACATCAGATAAATATTAAATAACTTTAGTCTATGATTCCGAACGGGAAGTAATGTGTGATAATGGTAATACTAACTTAGGAATATTATATAAGCAGCCAGGAGTTAATCCTACAATTTCTACCGATGTTAGAATCTGAAAATTCCTGCGTTTCTGTCAACCATGTTCAATCTGAATGAATATACAATTAGTTGAATGCAAATGGTGCTATTAAACGCATGGCTGAAGGGAAACCGCAAGTTCATACCTTCCCGCAATAGCATTAGTGCTTAAATGATCACAAGAAAGCCGATGCGATTTGATACTCGGCATACCCGATTACAGAGTCTGTATATATATATATATAGAAAAGTTTTGAAAAAAAAAATAGAGTCGATAAATAAAAACCTTTGGTGACGATGAAAAACTTGTGTGTAGATCGGGGGGGGAGGAGCTTTTGCTACTACAAAATGATTTGGTTTTTGTAGCTTGAATTTAAGTCTTTGTCCGGCAGAACGATAGAATTGAGAATGATCACCTCAGGCGGGATTTGAACCTTGGAACCTACAAAGAGAAGCAAATAGACAGAATTTTTCAAATAAATATATATATATATATATATATATATATATATAGATAGATAGATAGATAATATTACACATCGTAGTTGTAGCATGATGTGTATGTGAATTTTTTTCTTTCTATATTTTATTCTTGCTCTGTTTTCTACATTAAGCTCTCATACTCGGATTTCTTACCGAAATTATTCACTAACACACACACACACACACATATATATAGACGATTTATCATTTTTCAAATCAAGTTCTAAATAAAGAGCATACACAAAGGTATTATAGTTGTTTACAGCTGTTTCAAGGCAGTGTTTATTTTAAATCATACAATGAATCAAATTTTATATATATATATATATATATATATACTTAAATATAAATTCTTATCAGCTCAAGGTTGTAGGAATATTCTTTCTGCTACACAAAGACGGTTGGTGTATATTAATATCTTTGGCTTTTAATATTTTCAGGTGATGTTTAGACTATGCTCTGTGCAGTACTGAAAATGCCTTGTCACTGTAAGCTTTGGCGCAGGACACATCGGTGAAGAACGTGTCCTGTGCCAAAGCTTACAGTGACGAGGCGTTTGTATGTAAGAGAACAGTTTGTTTTGTTTTCTTTTTTAAATTGAATATCAATACCTACAGAAATTACAAAATAGTAATAGTAATATAGGGTTCAGGGCTGAGATCACGAGTTTCTTGGGTGACTCAATTTTTCCCAGACAATACCGTGACAGGTCCCGCTGGTATATATGTTTTTTTTTGGCTTACATCAACAAGTTGAGGTTTCGGTCTGTACGACCCCATTCAGACACGAAAATGAACCGATAATACCTAGAGTGCTATTAGCCATAGGCGGACTATGCCGGCTTCTTCCGAAGGAAGAAGTTTACAGGGAATATCAAATTCACAAGCTGTCCCCAGCTGCATGTATATCTTGGTCATGAGAAAGTGACATACAACGCCTGGCATTCCGAAATGGTCACCCATATGGTACTGGCCAGGCTTCACATTGCTTAATATTGGAGAATCAGAATGTCGACACAATTATGCCGCATGACCCCCTCAGAGTTTGTATTCTATTCAACAGGTAATACGACAAAACAATGTCTTTTGTCTCTAATTGGATACAGTGTTAGGTTATGCCCATGAGATTGTTTTTAACCTGTAGGAATCTGTCAGGTACAACCGTTTTGAGTCAGAGTGCACCTGGGAGCAACGGCAAATAAAAATTGACTCCCCAAAGCTTCCAAATTGGGGCCTTACCACCGTATGCAGTTTCATGTCTAACCAAGGGCACTTTTGGCTACTTCTGCAGTTTATAGACCGTGCTAAGATTTTCAAGTTAAATTCAATTTTTACAGTATCTTTTCTTTATTAACTTGTTAGGTGAAAGTACAGAATAGTTAACACTGCCCCCCCCCCTCTCCATGTTAAGAATGGCTTTCTAAATAATGTTATTATTTCAGCATGGTTCGTAAACTGCAGAAGTACCCATTTTTGGTAACGTGTGAAGAAACCTGCACATGTACAACATCGCGTTTCATTGATCATATGTTTACGAAACAGGATCTTTGGGAATGTGCGTCATGAAACAAAAAAACGAGGAGGAGGAGAGAACGTTTGTAAGGAACTCGAACTAAAGAAAATCTTACCAATGACTGTAATTGAAGGGTTTAATCTTCCGTCGTTTGTGAATAACGAAGGAATATCAAGTTTGGCAAAAGGTTTGTTCGGGTTTGGATCATTCGGTGTACCCTCGACTCTTGTCCAAGCTCCGATCACACTGTTCCAGCCGACGATACTGTACAGAATGCAGCTATGGTCCTGAACGGAAAAAGAATTTACAAAAATGTCAGTCAATTTTATAGAACAAAAAAATTTTTTTTTTGCTTTTGATAAAAGACAAATATTTACAATTAAATAAAAATCAAACCAGAGATTTTTGGTTTTTATTTTTTTACTAGTAATATATAATAGACAGCCTGTGACCTGTTGGGTCAGTATTTGTTATATATATTAGTAAATATATAATTGGATAACATGTTTTTACAAGAATTACAAAGCCAAAGGATTTCATAAAGTCAGAATACATTGTGATGTCATAATATACACTCTCTTACCTCCTCCCCTCTTTCTCTCTTCTCTTTAATTATTCACATCATTCTATTCCTCTCATTCTTTCCCTTATCATTCACCCTTCCTCCTACCATCTAAAATATTCATCTGCACAGCGACAAGATAACAAACAACATGCACAGTTTTAGTAGTAGACTGAACAGCTCCTATCATCATCATCATATTTAGTCAGTTTTACATGCTGGCATGTGTTAGACGGCTTTTAGAAATTGATTTCCAAATCAACTTATCTCTGGACAGGTCTTTATTTATCACTCTTTCTCTCAAGTCAAACCTTATCACTTCCTCCGATGTTTTCCTTGGCCTTCCCTACCAACTGACCCTGCTACCTCAACTGCTCTACATCTACTGACCCTACTAACCGTACTACGATACATAACATTGAAAGTAGAAGTATCGAGACTGGTTCACAGCAAGAACTCGTCTCTCTACCACAACAAAGAAAACATTTTCTTTCTTCCTTAGTGTGCCGAGCGTCAGGTGAAATTTCCACAAAAAGGGCTTCTTCGCAAGGGCTTGCCGTCTGTGGAACACATTGCCACAGGACTGCTTCCCTGCAGATTAGAACTTGATTGTCAACAGATTCCTATCTAGAACCGTCTCCGCAATCATTCCATCCTATTAACACTTATCCTCGAGTTGCATCTAGCCTTCATAAGTAGTCACCATTTAATTAAAAAAAAGGATCTGTTTCATTTTTCTGCATTAAATAAAAATGAAATGGTTTTGTAAAAGAAAACGAATAAGAATTGTGCACATGCGAACAGGGTTCAAATCCCAGGCTCATTTAACGGAAATATTTTCCTTTTGTATTTATTTAAATTCTTTTTTATTTATCTATCTCTATTTATATAAAGTTGCATACATGTTTACATATGTCTATGTATAGGATTCACTTCTAAACTAATTAACTGATCATTATGAATTTTGCAACACACCTGCTAACTGTAAGGGTGGGTGATGTTGATATTATTTTATGCAAAGGGAGTCAAAAGAGAGCGGAAGCCTTTTTTGAAAATTCAGATACCTCTGATTTTTGTGAAATTCTAACATCAATTAATAATAAATATTCAAAAAAATTCAGTTTCCTTGGAATATTTTAGAGGGTTTATAGTGAGCATAATAAAGGCACAACATCCCATTTGAAAATTCAAATATTTTTCAGATTTGCAATGAATTTGATCCATAATACTTAGACACCAATTAAGCAAGATTCTCTTAATTTCAATTTCTTTTTAAGACCGCTTCAACTTAAGCCTTAAATTTTAGATATTTTCTCGACTCAAAATCATATAATGGATTTTGATCAAAATTTGAATAAAGATTCTAGACATAAGGTTTTGAAGCATTATATCTTGATTTTGATCTTCATGAGGGGAACATAAAAAAAATGGTGCAAAACTGTTCTGTTTGGGGAATTAATTTTATCTGTCATAGTACGGGTATCCGTCTAGTTATACTAAAACTGTGTTAATCAACGTTTGTTCCTCTAAGACTTTTTCCTATACAAAATATGTGCTAAAATATTCCTCAGTTTTGGGATTGAGTTATGTTTGAAAAATAAAATTCCATTTTATCGGTTCTAAGTAGTCAAGTGACTATTCTTTTACTAAGCTTCTATCACTTTCACCCTCTCTCACTGTATGTTGTTTGACTCCTCGCACTATCTATCACTCTCGCTTTCATCACTATTAACAATCCAAGGTTATAAAACAAGAAAGGAGTAAAAAGATTAGAATATTATTTTATTATTATTTTCATTTTTCATCTTCGCTCAGAACTTGATCCGACCTCCAACTTCTGTCATTTCGCTTGCGCCACCCACTAGGATTAAGTCGTCATCAACTGATCCCATCCATGTCTTAAGCAACATAGCATACGACCTTGGGCCACTGATATAGGCCGCTTAAGACATGGATGGAATCAGTTGATGACGACCTAATCCTAACAGCCGGGAAAATCAAAATGGCATCCATTATAAACTAAAGGGAATATCACTATGAGCAGTAATACTGTTTAATACGTAGCTGAAGAGAGAAAGGGGGCGTATAGCAAGCAGAAATTATTTTCTTTTATATATTTAACTGGCTTTGCAAACTCACTTTTTCGTGATGCAAACAACCGGAGTTGAGTGGGCGACCCAAAGTTTTTTACATTTTTTTGCTAGTAGTTATTTGAAACTATCTTGAAATAAGTCAGTTTCATATGTTTTTTTTTTTTAGATTTTAGAAGTGGAGGAGGAGTTTATATGGAAATTGTTGGCATGACCATGGGGGGGGGGGGGATATCTGCTGAAGTTTTATGTCATACTCCAAACAAAGAAATGTTCAAACTTGCCTGAAGTATTGCTCCTTCTAAAATAATTGATTCTCGGACTCGGACTCCAGCTTTGATCTTCACATTTTTTCCAATTGCAACGTTTGGTCCAATCTGGTTTGCAAAAAAGAAGAAACATTTTCATCATTCATCATATTCGATTTAACGTTTGTTTTACATGATGGCATATGTTTGACAGCTTTTAGAAATTGACTTCCAAACTAACCTATCTCTGGCGAGGTCTTTATCCCACTTTCATCCTTATTACTTCTTCCCATGTTTTCATTGGTCTTCCCCTATGAACTGACCCTGCTACCTCAACTGTTCTACATCTACTAACCCAAGAACTCCCATATCATTCTCATATCTCTGGTGCTATCAGATCAGGCTGTCTGAAGATACTGGCTTCCTGAACAAAAATGCACCAAACATTGATGTTATTGTTTTTTTGTTTTTTTCCCTTTGCAAAACTCAATCATGTTCTGCAAATCGTGTTTATTGATCTATTGAAAAGTACCAGCTAATCAGCTTGTCACAGACACACGCAATCTGATCTGATTGTATACTTTTCGTGACATCAGACTCTTCGATTGGATTAATCAAAGTGACTGAAAGTGCTGACATCCTAAGTAGTTTCACAACACCTCGAATTTGGGAAGGCCATGCGTTAATGTTCAAAAAGGCAATCCTCAAGATATAGACAGTGAATACACATTGATTGCACTTATGTTTTATTTTGGCCACGATAAAAGATCTCATTTTGCAAGTCTGCCATTCAACCTAAGAAAACGAGTACCATTTGTAATCACAGAACAAAATAAACACCTGTTAATTGTTTATAAATTCTTTGTTGCGGCACTGACTGAATCAAACAACAACTTTAGACTGGCAAAACGAGTGGGACGATCGTGGTCAGTGCAGTGAAAGCACTCATGCATGTTCATGGTATTACTGATGACTATTGCGGCTTCACAAAAAGTGCAGTGACCTGAAGGGATGCCTGTGTCAGGCAAACCTACTTGACGGTCGTCTCCACAAAGAGATGATAACAGATGACAACATCCTGGAGATAGTAGACTCTTTCTACGACCTCAGAGATATGCTGAGCGCAGGTGGGGGGGGGGGAACTCAGTACAACCACAAGAGTGAAGTCAACATTGACGAGATTTAATGAGCTGTTGCCTTTGATGGCATCACAAGCTGTCACCTCTACATCCGGGGTAAGTTGTATAGCAGCTGTGTCAGGAGTGTCATGATATATGGCAGTGAATGCTGGGCCCTCGCTCAGTCCTATCTTGCCTGTCTGCAACGTAATGACAAATTTTTTAGGGGGGGGGGGGTAGACTGTCCCCCCCTCCCCCCTCTCAAGGGGTACTCTTATAGTTTAATTGTGTAAAATCAGATGGATTGGATTTTAAATATTGTGAGCTGTTGCCACTGATAGTATCGCAAAATATCCCTCTCTACATCCGGGGTAAGTTGTATAGCAGCTGTGTCAGGAACGTGATGTTATATGGCAGTTTCGCCTGACTGCATAGCAATAACAGATACATGATTAGATGGATCCGCAATGTGAAATCTGACCAAACACAACACATCAGGTTAGAGGATTTGCTACATTTGCCCAGCATAGACGTCATACTAAAGACGAATCGGTTACACTGGTATGGCCATGTGGAGCGTTCGTACACCTGGATAAAGTGATTAGATCGTACAGAGTGGAATCTGGAGACAGTTTACCCGCTGAACCATGCGGATTGGAGAGTGAGTTGGTGAAATATTAAAACTGTCTGACCCTTGGACAAAGGAAAAGCGACGTTAAATGAAGAGAGAGAGAGAGAGACCATTATTCTTATCTTTTTTTAATCCATGGGGTAGATTGTTCTTGCCATCACTGGGTAGAAGTAACTTCCATTTTATTCTTAGTATCGCCTGTACTGAGGATTGAACCTTCAACCTGTCACTTATCAATCTTCATCTCAAAAATTCCAAAACATAGTGCAATAGGTAGTTAGGGTTAGAGTAACTGGCTTGTAATGTATACGGGGAATGGTCTGGCTGTACATATACTACTATTGTACTCCTCGAGCCTTGAATCGTCGTTTTTGATACGCTACTTGGGATAGTACATCATAGAAGGAAGGGGGTGTCAGTTCTTTTTCTACAACAACAAAATTAAAAACTAAAAGCACGAAAACTTACCACACACGATGGATCGATTTCAGCAGTTTTATGGATGAAAACGTCACCAATGATCTTGGGGGATCCGTCTTTGCTGATGGCCAGCCGCTCGGGGTGACTGCTCTGATAAATGGCGAGGTAATGCCGATTGGCATAAATAGCAGCTCTGAAGAAGGCAAGAATATTGAGAATAAAATAAATGACCGAAATAAAATCTGTTTAATCAAGTTATAATTGACAGGATTTTACCCCAAGGTCAGTTATCTCATATACACATGACTTTGTTTTGTTTTAAAACTGGCACGTATTTACTCACGGCTTTCACATTCTTTCAGATAAAACAATTGTCCATCTCGTATGTTACCCAGCAAAAACCTTGCATTTCTAAAGAAAAATCATTTCAGTATAAAAGTGGGCTCCTTCTCTCCCTCTTTGGGTACTTTTAGTGTGCATATCTTTTATATATATATATATTAGTTCTGGTCGAGCGTTAAATACTGTAGACAGCAATGACACTTTCCCCGCCTCCCGGTTAAGTATATCTTATTTCAACTAATGTCTGTGTCGATTTCTCGCGACTGTGTGGTTATGAGCGTTTGTCTCGTGATTCTAGCCTTAATCTACGAAGGCCGTTCTAACCCATGCGACCACTTGCAACCACCACTCCTACACTGATGAGGATAAGAGCCTGAAACGACGTCGTCTGTAGGTGAAAAGCACTTTAATATTAAATATATATATATATTCAAAAACTATACATTACAGTGTCTGATGGGTGTACGGGGGTTTCATCAATCTGGCTATATGTCTGGGGTAGGAACCGGCTTATAGTGGCAGACTGACTTTGAGAGTCAGTTTGCCACTATAAACCAGACACTGTACAGTTGTTAAGTAACATACTTCATATAAACTTTTGTAGAACCTAAAATTGAGCACTTTATTGATTTTTTAAACTAACTCATGATACATGCTATATATATATATATATATATATATATATATATATATGTCTCCTCCCATACTGATGATTGCAGGTTTGGCATGAAACAAGTGTATATGGGTTAATTTGAAAAATATTATTTATAAATAATTATATATATATATATATATATATATATTTTATTTTAGCCTGAAGATTCCCCTCGGGGATGAAACGCGGGAGCCTCTGTGTAGCTTAATTGCCATAAATATATTTTCATAACTTACTACCTAGCTCTACGTACGTATCGAGCACTGTTGAAGTAAATACTGAAAATTGATACATAAATAATTATATCTCCTTATAAAATTTTATGTGGATACATGAAATAGTAATATATATATATATATATATATATATATACAGGGCTTTACGCGCTCCACTACTTTTGGAGCTGCTCCAACGCCTAAAATTGGAGTTGGCTCCTCTCATGCTCCCCATTTTCAAAAAGGAGCCGCTCCTGCTCCAACTCCTATAAAAAAGGAGCGGCTCTTTTTCAGCGCTCCATAATAAATAGGTTTAAATTGGCAAAAAGACAATAAATATTAATTCGCTGTCTTTTTGCCAATTTAAACCTATTTCATGATTTTCGGCCCAGGAAGTCTTTTTTAAATGGCGTATACTCTCCACCTCACGTTTTACTCAGCCTTGTTGCATCCACGAACGTACCTTTTATTGGACCTTTTACCCTCTGGATTCTATCTATGTTCGCCGCACCTGAAGATGTGGTTTTTGGAATTTAACTCTGAATCCTCTCATGTCATTTCTCATGCCTTTTAACGACCTACCTATCTACATTTCACTTACTCCGCTGGACTTTTTGACACCAGACTTTTTTGCAATCGGACATTTGCTTGCATTCGGGCAGAGTTTTGCCTTGTGTTTTTCCCCTACAATCTTTATTTTACTTTTTCAAATTTTAAATCTTGGTCTTTGCCAACTTATCTATCCCAGCGATTTCTACTGATAAGATTTTGATCTTTGAAAAGCCTGGCTTAAGGAAAAATTTAACTTGAATAAATTGCCTTTTTGCAGAATATACCTTGCTCTGAGCAACTGAATTGAAAAAAGATTTGACTTTTGCTTTTCTAATTCCTTTTCATCCTTCTACATATCTATCTGCTCTATCCTGGATATTGAGCTGTATACTTTTCACAATAGGTTTTACCTTTCCTAAAAGTTCACTTTTAGTTCACCACTTTTTATATATATATATATATATATATATACATACATACATACACAAAGCTCAATGTTTGTGTGTTCCCTTTAGAAAGAACGGTGAGAAAATCTACATAAAATCTAATAGTATAATCTTATGTAAAATTTACGAACGGAACAAAGAAAGTGGTCCCGAATCTCTATGATATTCTCTATATGCTGAATATCTACATTCCCCTGCCTCTAAGTAACTCACGGAGACAGAATTTCCTTAAAAATTCAAATACGTATATCCTATTTTAATGAAATTTAAACCATATGTATAAGACACTAATTCAGAGTTTTCCAACATTTCAGTAAAATTAAATAAACATTAGTCTATGCGGATCAAGACTGTTTCTAATGTTTATTTCATTTTACTTATCCACTCACTATCCAGGTTTATCGTCTATGTTCCCTTTGACAAGAGGTCCGTCTAGCTCTCCTTATGCTAAGTCTAATGTCTTAAGTCTCATGTTATTAATATATTTGAACTTATTTAATTATATATATTAAAAATAATTATATTTGCCCCTTTAACGGGGCGAACACTTTGATGAAAGGATAAAAGTTTCTGTCAAGCTATAATGCAAAGTTGTTTCCCTTGAAAGTGAAGCTTGATGTAACATAATGATGTTTTGCGGTAGACTTCTTTCTCATCTTTGTATTATTACACGTCACCATCCAATGAGCCAACTATTGAAGTGTGAAAGAGAGACGAACAGCCATTTCTGTCAATGAAGACAATGAAACGCAATTTGTTGGGGATCAAAGAATTCTACAGACAATTTAACATGTCGCTCATTCATAGGGCAATTATTATGGTTATTATTACTCTTGTTTTGTATATAATATTAGTTTGGATTATTCGGACTCAGACAGTTCTCATCTTGGATCTTATTCTCTCTAGGATTCAGCCGATGTAACCTCTGACCTTTTTCAGGTGCATCTTGTCGAACTTGGAAATCTGTACGGAATTTCGAACAGAACATTATTATTTAATCCACGGGGGTGGGGGGGGGGGGGCATGCTCTCGTTCTGCCAGCCATGACCGGGTAGAAGTTTGATGTAATTCTC
The DNA here is from genome assembly GCA_963556195.1 of Sepiola atlantica. Lineage (NCBI taxonomy): Eukaryota > Metazoa > Mollusca > Cephalopoda > Sepiida > Sepiolidae > Sepiola > Sepiola atlantica. Next base: position 4,057,243 of record OY744534.1, on the reverse strand, counting down.
AATTGTATTCTTAGTATCGCCCGTACTGAGGATTGAACCTTCAACCTTCCAGAAGACTTTCACTTACAACTAATTATAACTTAGTACTTTTATCCGTTACGCCACAGGTTAGAATTATCAATCCTCATCTTCCGAAATATCAGTTGTTATTTATTTGTTCACTAATGGACAATTATTGTTTGTTTAGCGATTTTAACTTTTGTTCAACCCAAACAAGATAGATCCGAAGTACGAAATAAAAAAAAGGCTGTCTCTCGCTCTGTTGTTATTTGTTGTAGACACCATTTTTTTTTTTGTGTTGCGATAAATCAATTTAACGATAACAAATTCAGAGATAACAAATCTTACAATCAGTTTCCACATTTTAAAAGTATACAGTTGGGGTCGCTGCACCACGGAACACGCTGTTAGAAGCCGTGGTCAGCCTACAGGTGACCAAATAGTTCAAGGCAGCGCTTGATGCATCATGGGGGCGGATTTTTGGAAAATTACACTTCACTTGAGCAGCGGAGGATGCGTGGGGACGCATTTCTGGCGTAAAACATTAACCAGAATTTAAGTATACTTTTCGAGAAGCTTTTCACCCCAGAGCCAAGTCATGGTCTCCATGGAACCCAGCAAAGGATGTACCATCATAGTTTTCATCTCCTTAGAAGAAAGGCAGCATTCATTGTCCGTGATTCTGCTCCATGGAACTGTCTTGTACAAAACATTCAGACAGTGTATAGATGTACACATCTTCTAACTGTCCATTTACATGCTTGTTGCACTTTGCTATTTTTTGTCAGTAATTTTGATGTTGATAGAAAATTAAATTTTATTGCGTTTGGTGAAAGTTATTAGTTGTAATTTTTTTTTTTTAATTTTTGATTTCTTGGTTGTTAACTATACTGCAAAATTACCGCCATTTAAATGAAAACAAAGTTGCACAAAACTATGCAATACTCACCCAGCGGACTTGATTTGACTCCAAAATTTGTTGGAATGAAAAATGTACAATTTCCCCGTTCCTACCAACGGGACAAAAACATCTTGCTCCAGGCGAATTGTTTCTTTCGATAAAATATGGCTGTCAAGCCTAGAAAAGAACAAATAAATTCAATGCTGAAAACTTTTTTTTACATTAAAATTAGCAGATAAGTTTGGTTTGGTTGTTTTGGCATATCAATTTTTTTTTCGAGTCATTCAATGCCAAATCAAGACTTTTTGGTAAAAGTTTTTGTAATATCTTAAAATATTTATTCGTGTTGAAAATGTATTTTTTTTTTAAAGGGTTTGGAGACGATGGGTGAAATGGGCAGAATGTAATTATTTAAGAGGATGGCTCGACAAGCATTTGTTAACATTTGTTGACTTAAAGACAACCATGTTGTAGACAGCTGGGAAGCAGCTCTGTGGTATTGTGTTCCAGAGACGAGAAGTTTTTGGAAAGAAACTTTGTTTATGGAAGTTCCGTTTAGTTTTGGGTACACAAAAGAAGGAAAATTATTTACAGTGGTTGTAGCTAGACAAGCTTTTGCTAAAAATATGTTTTGTTTATGAATTGTTTGTCAAATAATTTTTGAAGGTGTACATTTTGTAAATGATAGATTCTGTTTAACCCATCGATGGAATGCTGACCGGTACTTCCACTCTGTGTCTGAATATACCTGAGAGTATTGGCATCTAAAGGAGCGACTCCTGAAAGCTCCTAAATTGGGGCGTCACCATCAGATGGAATTTTATGCCATACCGAGGATGGTTGGAGGTGAGGAAAGCTCTGGTAGGGTTGGGAAATAGGGTAGGCAGAGGAAAGAAAAATTTAAATAAAAAAAAAGGTAGAAACAGCAAGAACTCGTTTTTCTACCGCTATAAAATAAGATTTTCCTCCCTCAATGTTCTTCGTGTCAAGCGCAATTTCCATGGACAGACCTTCTTTGCAAGGGCTTCGCAATTGTAGAACACATTACTGCGGGCCTGCTTCCCTGCTGATTACAACATGGTTGTCTTCAAATCAAATGTCAACAAATTCTTGTCCCATAAGTAATAATCGGTTCATATCATTAGTCAATGTTAGTACTCCCATAGTGTTCCTCATTTTTCGGCTGGCAACCATTTCCGTCTCATTAACGGTGATTCTCGAGTAGCTCGTGGCCTTTATGACAGAATAGTAAAAAAAAAAAAAATAAAAAAAAAAGATCGAATGGACACGTCTGAAGAACAAATCCGTTCTGGTTCTGTTTGCACGTGCAAAAACATCCGGGCTTAAAATAAAAGAGTGTAAGATGATAAAAAGATAAAAAGCACAAAAGTCTACATCGGCTTGGTGCGGCACTTTTAAAAAAAATTTTTTTTTAAAGCTGTAGATTTGGAATACAAACTTAAATCAGTGCGAAACACAAAAGGATTTTATGTGGATGACGTGAGGAGGGGTGGGGGGCAAAAACAACAACAATGCACAAAAAAGTTTTTTGAAAAATAATGGCATTAATCCCTTTCAGCACCTACCCAACCCGAACCATCATCTAGTGAAAAATAAATGTTGGATTGGAACACTCACTCACTCCAAATTAATTTCTTAGATGTGTTGGCCTGTTTTTACTCCTCAGGGAGGCAATTCTATGGAGTGGAGGCGTTAGCTCAGAATATTCAATGAGTTATCTTCCTTTAACCAACGAAGAATGCACTCTCTACTTTTGGAAACCAAAAATATAATTCCATTCTACATAAAGGATTCAGTTTCTTTTTCCACCGGCTTTTAAGCCAGTCGGACTGTGTTCGACTGGCTCTCACTCTTAACATGGTTTTTATGACTCCGTTTTCCATTCAACACATTGCACATTATGGTAGCAGTCGTCTTAGCTATACGTTCCCAGAACATCAACAAAGTCTACATTACTTACACATCGCTCAATGTATCTCTCTTTATTTGTTTACCCTGAAAATACGTGTATTTTCGCTTTTGTTCGAGACAATTAATGTAGCTTTTTGTTAATAACTACGACTGTGATTTTCACCTGTTTATGTTTCTTATGTGTCTCTTACGTATATTTTTAACAGAGCGTCTGTAAGAAATATACGTAAAACCAACTGTTTCTTAATCATTACCTTTTTCCTTTGTTTATTTCTGACCCTCGTGTGTACACAAGAAAAATGGCGACAGCCTGCTTTGGAAAGAAACCCAAACACGTAAGTCGCTTCAACAAGGTAGAAATAGAATATAAAATATTCTTATTCATCAGAGAGTAAAGCCGTATAAACAAAAAAGACAGGATCAGATTAGAATATTCTGGGACAAAATTAAACGCCTTCTTGGCATTATTTATCTCCCAGATTTTATTTCTGAAAGAACTATGATATGCATCACAATTTTCTTTTGCGTTTATCCTGTACAGCGGAGGAGGGTGTCGACACTGGATTTGTTTGTTTGCGACAGTTGTACTCTAAGTGACACTATCTGTCGCCAGAGCGACACAGAGAGAACTGCTGTAGTTTTCCGCTAGCTACTGGACAGACGCAGGGACCGAAGAAGAGGTTTCTGTCAGGGGTACCTTACCCTTACCAAAGAACACGTTGAACATTTTTAGATCGATGACAACAAACTGTATTTCATAAATTTTCAAGCATTAACTTTACTATTAAGAATTCTTTTATTAATTGACATTGCTAAATTTTCAACAATGTTGATCCGAGTGATATCACACCAAGGTTAATCGATATCGTTTTTAAAGAACTCTCATATCATTTAGCCAAAATAAGTTCATCATCATATTCAGTTTAACGTCCATTTTACATGTTGGCATGTGTTGGACGTGTTTTAGAAATTGACTTCCAAACTAACCTATCTTTGGCCAGGTTTTTATTTATCCCTCTTTTTCTCAAGTTCATTCTTATCACTTTTTCCTGCCTTCTCCTGCCAAATGACCGTGCTACCTCAACTGGTATACATCTACTAACTCAAGCAATCTCATCTATTCTTTCATCATTCATCATCATCATTGGTTTAACGTCCATTTACATGTCTACGTGCGTTGCACGGCTTTTAGAAATTGACTTCCAAACTAACATATCTCTGGCCAGGTCTTTATTTATCCTTCTTTCTCAAGTTCATCCTTATCAGTTCCTCTTATGTTTATCTTGGCCTTTCCCTGCCAACTGACCTTGCTACCTCAACCGTTCTACATCTACTAACCCAATAACTCTCATTCATTCTTTCAATGTGGCCAAACCAATAAAGTCTCTTGTTCTGTACACCTCTCTCTATACTGTCCAAATTTAATCTTCCTCTGAGGTCATCAGATCTAAACCTGTCTTCAATACTCACATTACACATTCATTGTATCATTCTCATATCATTTCTCTCCATGCAACACATGTCCTGAACGCTCATTGTACATATTTAACTTCCAAATGTTACTACACTTCATACACATGCCTGATAGACTTTTTCATTGGTCGACACTGGCATGGCGGAAGTTCTCTGATCTTCTTCCATCCACTCCTAAATCTTGCAATTACATTAGCACCTGCTTCTCTTTGTGCTCCAATGTTATCACGGAAGTAACAAAATTCTGAACAACCTCAATAGCTTGGCCATCCAAATATACTTTGTCCACATCTGAGTTCTCATCCATCTCCATTGTATTTTCATGTTTTTCATTGGCCTTTCCCTGCTACCTCAACTGTTCTACATCTAACCCAAGCACTCTCAGTGATTCTTTCAATATGACCAAACCAACAAAGTCTCCTGTTCTGCCACATCTCCTTATATTGTCCAAATGTTAGTAATGGCAGAAGTTCCTTTACTCTGTCCACTAAAGAAAAGAAAAAGCAATTTTGAACCTAGTAAAAACTCTGGACATTTCATCTATTATTCTGCTTGAAGATTGCAATTAAAAATGGCTTATTAGCGAAATCATAGAAGTGTAAGGTTGGGGATAGTGTTTGGTTCTTCTTCATGTGAGAGAAAACAAGGGATAAGGTTGAGTGTGGGTAAGTGGAGTGTGTACAATTGTCCCTACCCCAGGGCTTTGTCCATTGCACTCAGCCTAGCAGAAGAAAACAAGAAAAAAAGAAAAAAAATGACAAACAAGAAAAGAAAATGAAAAAGAAAGCGAACATTTTAAAAACACAAATTCGCAGAAAACGAATGATTGCCGATCTGACACCAGAGCGTTTAAAAAAAAAAATCTAATGACAAAAAACAAAATTTAATGACAACATGAGCAATTCTAGACACAAAACTTTGTTCTCGAAGCGTTGATTTATAAAAGAACTAATTCTACCCACCGAGCATTGCCCAGGAGTCTTTACTTTCATTTCGCTTTTTTTTAAAAAGCTATTTTTAAATAATTAAAAAAAACTATTAGAGTCGTTTGATCAATTGAACCTAATTGTTATAAAAATACAGCTGATTTTGTTGTTTTACATAGTTTCACGGACTCACTCACACACAAGTCCACATACATATGGACAAAACAACACTTTCTTCATCTAGACCCTTTGAACTATTCAGTTTTGATTGTTCTATCAAGTCGTAAATACAGTTGATATATTTAGATATGGATAGACTTTGCATAATTTGGATTATTCGGATTACTGTTCTCATCTTGAGTGTTATTCTCACAACATTTCGGACGCTGTAACCTGTGACCTTCTTCAGGTGTATCTTTTCGAACTCGGGAATCTGGGCAGAATTTTGAATGGAACCCTTTATCCACGGGGGTAGCATGCTCTTGTTCCGTCAGCTATGATTGGGAGAAGTCTTCAGTAATTCGCAATTCTTCATATCGTCCACATGGATATAGTACTAAGTAAAATTCAGTTCTAAGTGACAGTCATCTGAAGGTTGAAGGTTCAATTCTCGGAGTGGGCGATATAAAGTATTGCGAATTACTGAAGACTTCTTCGAGTCATGGCTGACGGAACGAGAGCATGCTACTCCCGTGGATTAAATAAAGGGTTCCATTCGAAATTCCATACAGATTCCCGAGTTCGACAGAAATATTCCATTGTTCGAAAAGATACACCTGAAGAAGGCCGGAGGTTACAGCAGCCAAAACGTTGTGATGATAACACTCAAGATGAGAACAGTAGTCCAAATTATGCAAATTATCAATCCTCATCTCAAAAATTCAAAAACATATATATATAGGTATGATTAACGGTTGATACTATTCAGATAGACTTTGTTGTTACTTTTGATATTTGATCCACTATACTTTTTGTACAAAGACTATTATTTTGTGATTTGGATAAAATATTCTTTGAAAGTTTCTTTTTTGCTTACTTGAAATTGTCCCGGCAGTTCTTCTTAAAGGCCGTTTCCATTGGTTGGAAAATTTCCGGATTGAACAAATAAATTCCGCAGTTGATGATGTTACTCACAAACGTCTCGGGCTTCTCAACGTAATGCAAGACCTGAAAAGACAGAAAAAAAGACAAAAATAGATATGGGAACTAATAGCCATCACCCCATACACTCTCGCTTCCCTTGAACTGTACAGACTGCTGCTGATAACGGACTAGCCTAAATCGCGGTTTTCATTTTTTGCTTGTTCTCATCCACAGCCATGCTGAAATTTAGACAATTTCTGGCAAATAAAAATTAATAACTGTATGATTTTTCTGCATTTTTCTTCATCCTGTCGAAACGTTGATGAATACATAAATAATATAGTTTTTGGCTTTCCTTTTTCATTATATATATTATATATCTCACCAAACAAAAATTAGCAAGTAAATAACTGCTGACCAAAACAATTTAAAGTGTTTAGGGGAATAGCAAGTTACACCCCTCCTCCTGTTTAAAATTAATTTTGAAGGAAATCCTTTACTATTTCCATAATGAGATGTTTTCTTTTCTTCCTTTCTATATCGATTGATACGTTTTTTTTCTTACCTTTTTGTTTTCTTAAAAACTTACCAGTTTGTGACTTCTTTTTCTTTCTCCTTTCTTTGTTTTAACTTCACCGATTGAGATGTTATTTCATATGAATATTATTGCAAACACTGGCAAAGCATAATTTTTTTTCTGTCATTTTTGACAGAGGATGTTTACCCGTAAGATATAATTATATATATTGTAATTTATTCTCCGAATTATTACCTTTTTTTTCTTTAAGAAGAAGGTATACATTTTACGGAAACATTTTATGTTCATTGAATAAATCCAATTTCATATAAAAAAAGATTTGCAAAAAAAGGACTTAATGTTGTCTATTCAAAGTCATGACAGCTCCCTATTTACTTGAGAGCAGAGTTAGACACAAGGTCGGTTTTTAATGTGGAAAAAGTCCAGCTCTCTAAAAAGGGGCACTGGATTGGGACAAAAATTAAAATTGCCTTAGTCTAAAAGGATTTCTCCTTCACTGACAGTGTACAGAACAGATAATACACTTTGATCACAGCCCGGCAGACGAAGACAATTCATAAATTTACAAGGTAACATGTGGTCAATATATTCACTTTCTCCTTTAATTAAAAAGGATGGGAAGCCATTTATTGGGAGTCATATTGGACAATTTGTGTGAGGAAAAAAAAAAGAAAAAAAAAGCCAGGAAGCCAATCCTGACAAAAAAAAACAAAAAAACAACAAAAGCGTTTCTGCTTGATCGCACTCACCTCATGAGTTTCTTTTCCTTCCACCATGCAACCAAATCTTAAAGATTGCTGACGAGTCGCCTGATAAAAAAGAAAAAATGTGTAATTGAAAATACAATTAAAAAAAAGAAAACAAAACTGTTAAAACATTCCAAATAAAACAACATTTCAAATCCATGAGCTATTATTTAGTGAGCAAGGAAAAATGTCTCCACTCTAAGTTTTGTTTTTATCATGAAAATGGGTTACACAAAACAATTGTAAATGGAATGTAAATAATGAAATTTGATCTCAAATAAAATTCAAGGTTTGATTGTTTTGACAGATCTTGAAGGAAGAAATTTGGAAAACAGAGATTAATAAAGTAAACATCGAATCGGTTGTATTATTTGGATTGTCCTCATCTTGTTCTCATTTTCACAACGTTTCAGCCGATATAACCTCCGACCTTGTTCAGGTGTATATCGACAATGTCTCTTATTGGTGAATGGTGGGAAGAATGTTTTTGTTCTTTTTTCCAATGTTGTCAGAATAAAAAATCTGATGTCTTTATGAAACGGAAAGAGCGTCGAGTTGTTTACATTTTTTTGTATTAATTCTGGTCCATACAAATTTGATAGAATGTTTCTAAATTTTTTAGATGAGGATTGATAATATGTATTATTTGGATTGTCTGGACTACTGTTCTCATCTTGGGTGTTATTTTCACAAGATTTCAGTCGATGTAAACTACGACCTTCTTCAGGTGTATATTGACAATGCTCTTCACCATTCACCAATAAGAGCCATTGTCAATATACGCATGAAGAAAGTCAGAGGTTACATCAGCCGAAACGTTGTGAAAATAACACCCAAGATGAGAACAGTAGTCCGAACAATACAAATAATACAAATTATCAATCCTCATCTCAAAAATTCAGAAACATTGAATCTGTTGTTGAGTCAGGAATTTCAGAATAACAACAAATAAAAATATAATATACATTTCATGTTCGTATGTACGTTATCACCTTTCACACAGATTTAAAAAAAAAAAAATGAGATTGTCTGATCGGCAAAGATCGTGATTGGTTATTAATCTGATGTCATTAAGGTAAAAAATTGCGACGTTACCCATTTTCAAATGAATTGTTCCAAAATCAAATTATGCTGTCCGATCGACTAAATACTTTTTAAAACGTGCCATTCATTTTTTGATTTGACAAATATTTAGCTGACAATAATTTTACGGTAAGAATACAGGATATATAGTTTTTTTTTCATGGAAATCGCTTCAGACAAGGCATGTAGCCACTTGATGTAAGGAGCTAACAAGAACAAAAGATGATTAACGCAAAGACAGAAGATGCCTATTGGCCTTAGTCTTGAAAAGACCAAGGCTATAGGTAGGAAGAAAACAGTCAGCAGAAAGAGAATTCCACAAGCCTGCAGTTAAAACGAATTAAATTGTTACAATTTTAAATAAATAAAGAAGAGACGTATTTGTGTTATTCCTTTAAAAAATATTTAGCCAATAATGACAATTATTTTTACGAAAACAAAAACAGTAATTTTTTTCTTAATAGTATTGATGCTGAAAGACATTTATTAATTCAAAAGGAATATTATTATTAACAGAAAATTATCCAGATTGATGTAGAAAGCACCGTGGAATTTCCATGGGTCCCACTAGTTTTGATGAATACAATCAGCTTATCACAGAGGAGGGGAGATGATCTTTTTGCTTTCAATAAGCAAGGAGGATGTGTCTTTGCTCATCTCCCCCCTGCAAAGGGGATATTGTTAGGGAGCCTGCTCTGTAGAGGTCTCTAAATGCTGGAAGTTCAGGAGGTGACGGTGGTTAAGTAGATAACGACACGGACTGACGACCTGGGTGTGCCAAGTTCGAATCCAGTCGATTCTATAATACCACTTTTAACTTAGGAATGTTGCCAACAAGATAACAGAATCAAATAGGTCAACAAAGTTATACCATTCATACTTTCTTTAATGCTGGAAGATTTTTTCCTCGGACCACTTGATTTTGTAATTCCCTCCCTACTCGCTGTTTCCCTTAACTGTACTCACATGCAAAAATTTACATGAAATGTGAAGAAACATCTTGCTGCCCAACTCCCCAACTAGGTTGCCCCCCCACCCCATTTTGGCCCCTATCACAGTAGCCCCTTATGCTTAAGTAGCAACATGCCTTGTTTGGGTTGATCAAAAAGAAGCCAGAAAAAGGAAAAACCTCATTCTGAATCTCACATATGTGTGAAACAAGTCTTTTTTGTACTTCTGAATAGAAGAAACTTGAATATGGTTAAAAGGAAATAACTTCTGAATATTCTGAACCAATGGGTTGTCCCGATAGGTTAGTTTGGAAGTAAATTTCTAAAAGCTATCCAACACATGCCAGCATGTAAAACGGACGTTTAAACCGATAATGACTTGAAAATACTCAATATTTAATTTAAAAATATGAAAAATTGTAATTAAAATCTGTAAAACTTTGTTAGTTGCTTTTTTGATGGAAATTAAAAAAACAAAAACACCAAAATCTTCACTTGAGGTCAATAATAAATAATCAGATTATCTCCCCTTATCTGAGATAATAATGTCACCGGTAATATAACAGTGGTAAATTTTTACTATATAACACCCACCCTGTTTACACCCTAAAAAAAAAAAAATGAGATTCTACTTTTTGGAGGCGATTACATGTAAACAGCTTGAAAAAAGTATCCGCAAAGAAGGGATTTAAAAAAATATATATATATTTTACTTCTAAACTGACCAGGAAGTGGGTACTCATTTTAGTGATCCACCACTCTAAAATATTTAATTTTTTTTTTAAATTTCTCTTTTGCAGATATTTTTTCAGGCTGTTTACAAAAAAAGTAGAAACTGATGTTTTGAGGAAAGGTAAACTACGATAAGTGTGACAGTAAAAGAATGGCAAAACATTTTTTTAAATAAAAATGACACACAATTATTTTAGCGTGAGCTAAATTATCTTTAAAGTAGATGGTGACCCCCCCCCCCCACACACACACTCCAAATGTCACCCGTGAAGTCGTAATAAAATTCACAATTCTTTCTGCAAACCAACCATATTTGGTACAAATAAACTCCAGTTAATGCTTGACGTTTTCATCAATTTTCAGTCATGAATGTCCAACAGTCATTGTTATATCACCGTTCAATGATATTGGAGGGGCGGGACACTTTGGTGATTGTCTCATCAGTAGGAAGTGTGATCCTGAATGGGGTTCACACTCACCGGACCTTAACCCCCATATTTTTATCTGTCAGGTTATCTTAAAGATAATGTCTATCAAAACGATCCTCGGAGTGTTTCAAAACTGAAGAGGGCCATCACAGCCAAGATCCAAAAGGAGAATGTCAGAGTTATCCACGTGTGCATATCATTTAACGCCAATAAAACAAAGACTGTTGGACATTCAAGACTGAATCTTGGTGAGCAAATCAGGCATAGACTGAAGTTTATTTGCACCAAATATTGCAGAAAAAATTATGAATTTTATTAACGATTCCATTAGTGGCATTGTTTAGGGGTGTGCTGGGGGGCACCAATAGAAATATACTATTTATAATGTTGTAAGCAGGAAAAAGGTTGATTAAAGAGAAAAAAGGGATCAAATGAATTTAAGGCACCCCAGAATAGGCAACAACCAAAAGGACACATTTTGTTGTAATACCAAATTTTTACTTTTGACTTCTGGTTAATTTACAAAGAAAACAATACCCACAATATGCAATGTGATTTTGTCTTTGCAGATTTTTTATTAAAAAAAAAGGTTTATTTAAAAAAATGTTTAGCTAAAAAATACAGATTTATTTACAAGTATATTTTATCTAATGGGAACTGATGTGTCAACATGATTATGCCTTAGTTAAGCAACGTTGAGCCGGGTCAGTACAAAATGGGTTACCATTTGGGAATACCGGATGATGTATGTGCACTCCACTTATCTTGGCATTATTTCCAGTGGTCTTGGACTTCCCTTTGCCACTGGATTCAAGCAGTGCCGATTCAAGAGAGGTGTGATTAAAGATTGTGCAACCCTTGCTTCACAATTACATCTGCAATCACCATTACAGGAAGTATCCATTGTCTCTCAAGACTGAACGGAGGCCATGAACATTTTTTAAAACAGTTTTTTATTAATAAAATAAAAAAGATTTAACTAAAAAAATGTTGTGCAGAGATGGTGTCACACAATTTGAAAAATATATTTTAAATGTGTTTTTTTTATATTTGTTTGTTTCGTTTGTTTATATTTGTTTAAATAAAACATTTTCTAAATAAAACTATGCATTTTTACATTTTTTTTTTATAAATCTTCAAAGTTTTACGAAACAAAACATTTTGTAAATAATTTTTAAAAAAAATTAAACGTGTGCATATAACAAAACATAATCACATTAGATCATTGAAGTTGAGCAACGTTCAGCCTGGTCAGTACCAGATGGGTGACCATTTGGGAACACCAGGCACTGTATGTAACGTCGACACCTTCCTGCAAGAACTGCAAAAACCTAACGTCGTCATCTACCCTAACCGAGATACACATGCAAATTTGATACTCCCATGAAACTTCCTCCTCTGAAGGAAGCTGGTTCAACCCGCCCATATAGGTACAGGTTTATAAGAAAACGTGCTGATAAAATCTGTGAAGGCTACGTGACAAATATGTGTATTGTTTTGTTTCAACAAAAAAACAAAATAATTAAGACAAAATGTGTCCGTTTGGTCGTCGCTCATTCTGGTGTGCCTCAAATTTATCCCCCCCAAATGAAACCATTTATTTGGGTTTTTTTTTTACCTCTGTTCCAAGAATGGTTCCATATGAAGTCGGAGGGTTTCCTCGGTGGAAGTTGAGCATCTCAAGCAGAGGAAAATCGCCGCAGACATCAGCATTCATCACAAAAAAGGATTCCGGATGACCCATAAGGATTTGGTCGCGAAAGTGGTAAAGACCCCCAGCAGTGCCAAGGGCAGTGAACTCTAGCAGGTACCTGAAAGTGAAAAGTGACATTAGTGACAATAGAAGAAGATATGATGATGATGAAGAAGAAACTGTTGCATTTACTAATAGCTTGCCTACGACAAACTATAAAGGCAGTAACAAAGAGATATATACAGAGATTAAACATACAATTAAATACATTGTTTCTATACAAATAAAAATGCATAAGGTTATTTTTAAGACAATAAAAATGTATTTGAAATTATTTTTTTAACATAGTTCACCCCAAACAAGGCAAGGTGCCACTGTAGACATAAGGAGCTACTGAGAATTATGGTGAAAGTTTTGGGGGTCATCCTAAATTGGGAGCTGTACAGTGAGATGTGGTTCACATTAGTTTTAAACCTCTGCATGTCGGTACAGTCAGGGAAACAGGGAGCAGGGAGAGTTCCAAATGCCGGCAGCACGAGGAAAGAAGCTATTGGAGTAGTAGGCTCTCCAGCATCTGGGGACCTCCACAGTGAATGGATGGGATTTAGCTGATTGTTGGGTTGGTCGAGTGTATTTACATTGAGGGGGCACTAGAACAGCAAGTTCATCGGAGCACATTCCATTGAAGTACTTGTAAAACAAGCACAAAGATGCAACATTGTGGCGATGGGACAGGGGCTGAAGCTTGGTTGATAGTGAGAGACCTATTAGATTAGATACTCTTTTTTGGACCTTGTCTAAGAGAGAGAGACTAGTGGATGGCGCACCAGCCCCGATGTGACAACAATACTCCATGTATGGGCGGATGGTGGCTTTGTAGAGATATAGGATACTGTCAGGTGCACAAAGTTTTCTAGCTCAGTAGAGGGAGCCCACTTTCTTTGCAGCAGCCTTGGCAATGTCTTCTATGTATTTGTTCCAATTACCATTTGCAAAGGCGATGTTAACAGTAGCACCTTTATATGGCAAATTAGGAATAATTCTTGTTTTAATTTTCGACCATCTGTTGATACAAGAGTTGCTGCAGATGAGAATTGTGGATTTACATTTTGTCACCGCAGAATTTTTTTTCTTCTTTTGTTTGCCTGAAACAAGGTGTATTGCCACTGAAGCATAAGGGGCTACTGTGATAGAGGCCAGATTAAGGGGGAGGGGCAATATGAATGGGGAATTTGGCAGAAAGTTGTTTGTTCATATTACATTGATATTTCTTCATGTTGGTACAATCGGGCAAGTAATCAGACGACAGAAGCTTGAAAATCTCTACAGTGAAGGGGTGGGATTTTGCTGCTGATTGGAGGTCTTTTTGTTGAAGGGGTACAAGTGCAGTAAGTTCATTCTAGGGTCAAGGGGAATAATTCTGGCCTATAAAATAATTACTTGTCAAAAGGGACATACATGTTCCCTCCAGTTCCAAGAAATAATATTCCATGGTGAGTCCTCGCCTTTAAAGTCAATTACCCCCGAGTAATCAGCAAGAATTGGTTGACTTACCGAATTTGAATTTTGAATTCTTGCTTACATTCTTCGATGAATTTCGTCAAAGGTTCGTTGTGTTGGTAGAAACCAATCAGGAGAATTTCTTTCAAGTTTGGAACCTGCGAGCAGAAAGCAAGTTTTGGAAGATTTTTACTTTTCTTGTTGAAAAGACTTTTATAAATGGAAACTAGCAAGGTTACCCAACTTTAAAAAAAGTGTGTCTTTTTCTGAAACTAGCAAGGTTACCCAACTTTTAAAAAAGTGTGTCTTTTGTCTCTCTCTTTCTCACTACACAATACACATCCTTCGTCATATTACTTTTTTTAAATACCCCCGCCCCTCCCCAACCGTCTTTCTTCTTCTCTTCATGAACAAACTTTTGCAACTTATGTTTTACTGAAAACATGCTGCCTAAATACACACACATTACCTACTTGGAGAGTTTTAATTACCTACTAGACACCATCCTCAAGTATCTTCGGTCTCTCTGTACAAGGGTTTATGAGGATACTTTTATCCTACAAAGTAAACCCTGACAAAATATTCAAAATAACATAGTATTCGAAGCATAAATAAGATCCCCTCGACACAGCTATACACTGGCTCATATGAGTAATGCTGCACCTTCTCCAAGTAATGTTACCTCAAGTAACAGCACTTAGCTGGATACTCCACTAGACTAGATAAATTCTTGTCCTGGAATCCGATAACTTTATTCCCCCTTCATTTATTCCTCCTCCTACCTTCACTTACCTTGAACCATGCTTATACTCCTTGCTCCTTTGCCTCTGCCCGATCCCAACCATTTATCTGTCTAACCCCACTAGATATCGCCTCTTCACGCCCTTATTTTCCTTATGTCCTTTCCAGGCACCCTTTTCTATTCCTCTCCTCTTACCCATGCCCATCTTCCTCTATGTATATTTTTTTATGCACCTTTCTTCTCGATACACTTCCGCACAACTTCTACAACTTCCTATATACGCCATCCACACTAAGAGCATTTTGACATAGTTTCCATATATTATACTTACACTTTATTAATTTCGTTCAATATATTAAATAACCTTGCATTAAATGTTGTTTTTAATTATATGTAAACCCTTTCCCCTTCCTTTCTCTTTTAACAACTTTCTGTTCCCACACTCTGGATCTAAGTAAGGAATAATAAGAAGGAATTGATTGGATAGACTATCTGACCATGCATTAATTAACATAATTATCTCCCTTTGACCGTCACTAACTCCAGCCATCTTCGAGCTTAATTATCCTAATCATTAATTATTTTGACTTCGCTTACCCTTCTCGTCATCTGTTGATTCAAACCTATATTTTACAATAGCAACAAATCCAAATCTTCCTGCATTTCATCTTCCTTTTTCTTCTCCCTGTCACAATTGTCAGCAAGTCTTCTCTTTCTTTCTTTCTATGAAGCTCATGTTTTTAATAGCGGCGTTTATCTTGTTTTTTTTAAAAAGAGAGGTTGTTACTCTCGAAATGATTAAAGCTTTCACCATTCTGGACCATTAGCAGTAAGTCCCCCATTTTACAATCCTGCCTCGGAAATGCTTCAAGCAAACAACCATTTTCTTTTTAGTCTGTTTAATTTTTAAAATTTTTTCTGATGGAAGATTATATATATTTAATTCCCAACATAGTTTTCATAGTAAACAACTGATGATCCCTTAAATAATGTTAAGACTAGCGTAACTGTAAAAAGTAAATTGACTTACAAACAAAGTAATTTTCCAACGAAGGACTTGAGACTAAAAGTGTTTTTGTTTCTTTTCCATATAGTTTTAATGGTTGAAAAACGTCCAAGACTAATATATATATAAATATACTAATCTCTAACTGTTATGGGCAATTTACAGGGTTTTTTTGGTTATTTTTATCAGAAAATTTATGGGTAGGGGAATTTTCTTTATCCTGTTAGATTTTAACGTGCCAGGGATGTGTTCTCCATCAACGTCTCTGGTCTTGGCGCTATCACTCAGGTTAGGTTGAGCCGGCGCCCATCAATATGATAAGGGCCTACGTTACTGCATACAAGGCCTGGCAATTCAGTACCTCATCAGCCACAAGCGCCAATATACACTCTACTTGAAGAAACAGCATTCACTCAGGTGGGTTGAGCCGCCCATCCATCCTCACAACTGCATTCCTCACAAAAGCAAACCAAACCTGACGATTTTAAGTCAACGATTGGGTGATTGCTAGACACTCGCTGTTCCAACAGCAAACTCCATGGGGGTCCAGGTTGGGTTTCAGGTCAGCTTCCACCGTTATCAGCCAGGGTTTTTCGTTTTTATTACAGAATATTAATTTATTTAGAAGTTGGTTTATAAAATAAATATGCAAATTAAGAAAGCCTAAATGTGTTTGAGGGTATTTGCAGTTTGCTATATATACTAATTGGTATTGTTAAATTTTATTATCTATTTATAATATTTTCCTTGACTTACGACAAATGCCCAGAGTTATTTCCCTTTGTTTAGTTTTTTTTTACAGTCCCCCCCCCCCCCCCCAATTTTTTTTTTATTTACATACATACAACACACACACACATGCATGACCTCGAATGACATCTATATATTTCGGGACGACATCATTACCACATCACTTTTTTTAATCCTATAGCAGAGCTGGGGAAATTACTTTGTATCTCAGTTGATGTGGTGCAGACAGCGGGGAGTTTCCAACTGTTTAATGTCTTCTACTCTCATTGGCCAGGATGCATTTGCAACGGTGCCTGGTAGATCCTAACTTTGGTGCTGCGCTTCAGATCTTAACCAGAGCCAGGAATTGAGTTGGCAGAAGGCATGAAATGCAAGGTCGTGAAGCTCCACCTTGACCCGTGGCTGTGATGATGACACCAAGGTATTTGAAACCCTCCATCTCTTCAAGAACATCGACATCTACTCTTAATTCTACCAATAATGGGCGAAAATGTTTGGACATCGACACAAGTTCAAGTTTGACGCTGGAGAGCTGTCTTTATTGTGAAGCATTTAGAGCTTTCACATTTCAGTGTACCCGGGTTGTGGCAAAGTATGTGGCCAAATCAACAAAATTATCTGTGATTGGAGAACTTCTCGTAAACAAGACTGATTGTGGTCCAGATGCGCTAAGTAGAAGGGCACCTGATTGGTCAGCAATACACCTACGAAGATCTGTAACAACTGCGATTGTGTAACATAATGAAAGCCACAAGTTTGAATGGAGTAGATGATTGACAGGGTGGATTCAAAAGATTGACCTTAGCGAGTGAACAGAAGTGACAAAACCACGTAATTTCCGGAGAAAGGGAATTCTTTCCCTTTCCAGCCAGACACTCAAGCAGGGCAGACACAGAAAAAGTCATCGTCCCCAAAAACCTCACAGTTCATTGTCTGAACTAATAAATCTTCCATTGAAATAATTTGCTGCGTTCGTGTAAAATTGGTGAAACGGCAAAAACGACCTGGGTTATCGAATGGTGTGTATAATAACTTATACACACCGCAGAGATCAACATCATAATAATTGTGTTCTATGCTCCTCAGTTAAATAAAGAATCAAAAACTGCGACTCACCTTTGTACAAGATTCAATATGATGATAGATCATTGGAAATCCTGCGACGGGAAACAAGGGTTTCGGAAGATCCAATGAGAGGGGCCGGAAACGAGTCCCTGAAGAAAATAATAAAATATAGAAAAGGTAAAAAAAACTGGATAAACTTCAAAAACGAAATTAAACATAAAACAAGAAATTATATCAAAATGTAGACGCATAAACAAATTCTTGCTTTGCTATTTAAGCCCAGATTAGGTCAACAGAAATGTCTGTTTTTAAAATTCTAGATAATACATTTTCACGTCGGGCGGCACAATGATAACTTGTGAGCGGTGTCTTGAATGTTTTAGTTTTTTGTTGGGGGAGATTTTTTCATCATTGTGCCGCCCGACGTGAAAGTGTATTATCGCACATTGTTCCGTTTTTTTTTATGCATTTGGGACCGATTATTTGCTTGTTGGCTTGGTGGCAGAAATAATGCACAAGCTACTTTTCTAAGATATTTTCTAGGTTTTCCTTTTTATCTTTGTACTTTTTTTTCTCCTCTTCTCAAGTGACCTCAACTAATGCAACGCCACATTGTATATTGTCGGTTGTTGAAACCCTTATTTCAGACATTTAATTTTACTGATGATCTGCCAAACAAGTATCTGCTTGGTAGTGAAACACGTGTAGGAAAAAACATTTAATTTGAATAAATAATATTTGTAAGAAAAAGTCTTTCATGGTGATCATTGGTCTCCTGAACGGAATGCTTTGGTAAGCCTTCATAAAATCGCATATATATATATATATATATATATATATATATATATATATATATATCTATATATATCTATATATATCTATATATATCATGTAAATCATCCTTATTTAATATGTATTAAATAAGGTATATATTTAATTGAAATTGGACCTATTTCAATTTTCGGTGGACCTATGGTTTAAATTTCAGTGTGTGTGTGTGTGTGGGGGGGGGCTTGTGCTCCCGGGGACTCTTAATATTATCAAAATTTGCTGAAATTTTGGGGATAGACATAATTTTTGGTCATTTACCTAGATTCAAATGAAATTTAAACCATAAGGTAAAAACAGTTTTCAGTGGGGGGTTGTGCCGCCCTGGGACCCCCAGCGTTGAAGTGATATATTTCTTATATAGCCTATGACCTTGTCCACATGCCAATTTTCAAGCAATTCTGTCCAGCGGTTTGGGTGAACATAAGACACAAAGATCAGGCGGACACATACAGAGTTACTATTTTATATATAGAAGATATCGCTCTAGACAAGGCATGAATGAAGCCACTTGATGTAAGGAGCTAACAAGAACGAAATATGATTATCGCAAAGACAGGAGATGCCTATTGACCTTAGTGTTTACAAGACCAAGGCTATATAGGTAAGAGGGAAACGGTCAGCAGGAAGAGAGTTCCACAAGTCTGCAGTTCTTGGAAAGAAGCTACTAGAATAGGAAACTGCATTACAATGAGGTATCAAAACAGCGAATTGATGGAGACCACTAGACCAACGAGTCAAACGAGCTGGAACAAAAGAAGCGGGGAATAGACCAAATAATTCTGAAGAACACATGCCATAATAGTATTTATAGAAAAGACTGAGACTAGCAACATCACGTCTGTGAGAGAGAGTGTAGAAGAAAAAAAGGTGTAGCCAATCAAATTATAGATATGTTTCTGTGCGTTATCAAGAACCCTTAAATGGGATACGTTCTGGTCCTCTTCCGGCCTGAATCTGCTTCTGCTAGTTTGTTCTGTTTTTATTGACATCTCCCAGTTTGCGGCAGATTGTTTCACTGGTTGAAAAATGTTATGTGGAAATTCTTAATTTCTTTTCGAAGCGAAAAGGAGAAAATATCAAAATGAACCGGAGAAAGAGGGTGGCTATTCAAGCTTTTGGGCATTCATTCGAATCATGTCTCTCTTCACCACAGTCTTAAACTCAATGACACAAAAGGGCCATTCTGTAATATTATGGAGATAATATGTGCAATGTCAGTGGGTGGGGGGGGGGTACTAATGGAAACAGTATCAAATCCAAAGGGGTCCCAAGGGTAGCAGCAGTGTTAGGGTTCAGAGCTCCAAAGGTGGTGCTGTGGCTGTCATATTTTTGTTTCTAATGGCTGGATAGGTATATGGATTACCGCACTTGTACACACATCACCCATCTGGTACTGACTAGGCTCAACATTGCTTAACTTTGATGATCTAACGAGAACCGGTGTGTCAACCTGAAACCTGACCCCCTCCCCTCCAATTCTACTAAACAATTTAAAAAGATTATTTTTTTATAATCTGAAACTTTTGAGGCTTTATTAATCAATAGTCTTACGAAGACTTAAAGAAAAAAAAAAGAAAGAAAGAACAAAAGAAAAACTGATTAAATTGGCGACTAAAAATTAACCTTTCTTATTTCCACTTAAAATCGATGATGAAATCCTGGGATTTAGATTTATCTACAGAAATCGATATTTCTTTTTATTACCTCTGCCAAGGAGGTTATGTTTTCACTCTAGTTTGTTTATTGGTTTGTCATTATGTTTGTTTGTTTATTGGTTTGTCATTATGTTTGTTTGTTTATAGCCAATCGTCATCAAACTTGGTTAAAATATCAGTCATGGTCCAACTTAGAACCGACTTAATTTGGGGATATCTAAGTCAATGTCAAAGAAAAGGTGAGAGTCACTTTTGGTTATAACTTCGGTTCTGTCCATCATTGAGACTCACTATTTAGCCCATATTGTAACCAATGAAGTCCTGCATCTTATACGACTGAGTGTAGTACCCTAACCTGTCCTGTCCTCGGAGGAGAAATCATTCTCGACTGAGGCATCTTTTTATTTTTGTCTTAATCCAAAATACCCCTTCGGAGGAGCTGAAGCTGGACCCCCTTCGACCTCCAGTGTGCGTACGTGTGTATGTGCCGAGGGGGGGGGGTATGGCGGATGTTAATATGAACATGTTTTTTTTTCATCGCATTATCAAAACCGGGTTTTTTCCCCAACACCCACCTATCCCTTCAAAATAATTTCAACTTGGTTGTTTTTTTAATAATAAAAAAATCTAAATAAAACTGGAACAAAAAGAAGAAAAAAAACACTAAAAGTGTTAAACAAGTTTGGTAACTGATGACACACGACGGCCAAATGCGATGATCACGTAGTTTCAATACGTTCAGCATGTCATAATCTTTAAAAAAAAATTGAGCTATTGCTGATAAAATTACATGGATCGGGAAACGACGTGATTACCTCTTGTTTTTTTAGTTTGTAGTGCCCCCCCCCCCCCAAAAAAAAAAAATATTGTTTTCTACTTTAAAGAGTCTTTACTATTTTATTTTAAGTATTTTTAATAAGCAGGGCTACCCAACGTTGTCTGGGATGGCATGGATAAAAAAAGTATAAAAAAATATTCTTTCTCTCTGTTCAATATAATGAAAAGAAAAAGGCAAGCTGACTGACCTAGTTTCAGTGTTGTTTTTTTTAACAGGAAAAATTGAGAAAAAATAGGTGCTTACGTAGATGGTTGTCCGAGCTAAAAATGATACATAAAAAATACGGAAAATTATCGAGTAACATTTTAATTAAAAAAATTAATTTACTATTCGTAGTTCAAAAACTCCGAACAACATTCGCATCAAGCCAGCGTGCCGGCGAAGATTATATCCATTCTTTTAATATGAACACACCAAGCGGTCTTGTTGTTCGGAGTTCGTTGACTCCGAATAGTAAATTGATTTTATTTTTTATTCAAATTTTACTCGTTTATTTTCCGTAATTTTTTGGTGTACACTAATATTTTTCACTGATAAGTAAGTATATCCATAAGTTTTCCTGTTATTCTGCAATATTTCGCATATATCTCAATATAAATAAGCACCAAATTTATTTTCATCAACGGCTCGTATACTTTAATTGTAAAATGGACACCGACTTTATAGCCGGTGTAACTGAAATCCCGCATTTCTACGCCCCTTTACGTTCTACATCCAAAGAGATTTATTTCTGTTAGATTCCTATTTTATTAACAAACTGTATTTACCCGGCGTTGGCGATTGGAGAAAATTCAAAATCAAAATATAGTCAGAAAAACAAAATTCAGGTGCTTCTGCAGTTTCACAATGTGGCCTCTCTTTAAAAAAATAGCTAAAGAAATGTATAAACTTTGTTATGTACTTACATGGTAGCTGAAAAGAAGAGTGTACACCAATAGTTACGCAAATTCATGCAGTATTTATTAAATTAAAAATAAAAAACGATTTTATCTATATGTCACCATTTTTCTTATATTTTGACTTTTCCCCTTGCCTAATCAGTAAGCTGAAATATCTACCAATCGTTTTTTTATTGCCTTTTTCTTATAATTTAATAAATACTAGATCAATTTATGTAATTTTTTTCTGTACAATCTGATTTTCAGCTAACACGTAAGTACATAACAAAGTTTATACATTTCTTTAAACATTTTAACGTCGTGGCTAAATTCGTTTCAGTTTTTCCTTATTTTGTTTTTGATTTCAATATTCGAGTAAATAAAAAACAGGTGAAGGAACAGAATAGTTATTCCTCCCAACGTTATTATTTAGAAACCCAATGAGGAGGGGGAAACTTTGTTAACTTTTCTATACCTTAAAAATCGAAGTTACGTATAGGCGAGAAACACAGACAGCGGATCTTGTTCGATAATAATAATACAGAGGTTACAAAAAATAGAGGATATATTTCGTAATTTTGGTTCATCGGGTTCAATAACTCAAAACAAAACACGTAAAAGTTCAGGAATTAAGATTTTTTAAATTATTAAAATAAAAGTAAAAAATAGCAACAATGTTCAATGATATTATTAGGGGTGCGGTCGAAAAAGAATATGGTGCTTATGCAGTTTACGGACCGGGCTATTTTTTTAAGATAGGATTTTCAAGTCAAATTCAATTTTTACGGCATCTTTTGTTTATTAAATGGTTAGGTGAAAGTACAGAATAGATACCCCCTCTCTCTCCCCATGTTAAACAATGTGTTTCTAAATTATAACGTTATTATTTCACCCGGTTCGTAAACTGCAGAAGTACCAAGAATATTTAGTAGGAACTAAAAACGAAACTAGACTTAACTCTAGCCAAAAATTAGGGTAAATTTGTAGACGAACATCCTCAGCTACACCCCACCTGAATTAGATTCTACTTTTTCTAGGCGATTACGTGTGAACACAGTTGGCGGAAAGAAGAAAAACAAACAAATAAATATTTTAGAATTAAGAATGGGGGGGGGGCGGTTTCGGATATTAATTTAACGTAAAATGATTTCTCATTTCCGGGCCATTCTAGTGTTTTAGGACAGTTAACCAATTGTTTTATCACTAACTCTGTCCAACTGGCAAGGTCGTAAAAACTACACGTACTCACCTAAAAAAGGAAAATTTCATTTTTTTTGGGGGGGGGGGGGGTGTTAATCTAAAAAAAAAAAAACGAAATTTATGGCAGTTTAAAAAAATTCGAAATCACGTTCAAAGCTCGAAATGGCCGACATGTGTTTTACTCCGCGGGCCTTCGAAATGTGAAAGTAATTTTTAAGCTTTTAAACTGCCGAATAGAAATTAATTTCGGTATCAATTAAAGTTTAAAGACGAAAAGTCGACTCTTATGGTTCATTTGTGCTCCTAAACTCCAAAAAGAAAACGTCTTTTTTTTTTCGACCGCGCCCCTATCGTATCATTGAACCAAAAACAATTTCGTTTTCTTTAAAAATCACGTTTGTTTTTTGTTTTTCAATCGAATGACATTACCTTTCATTGGTCCCCCGATTAAAATAACTGCCTTAATCATGGTTCTTCTTGTTTTTCCGATATTTTAAATGTCCAACGTTGATTGTCAGGTCGGACAGGAAGGAATCAAATTGGCGACGGTTCAAGTAAAAAGAGAAAATTCAAAATAAAAATGCCGGCTCTTAAAGTGAGCAACTTTCTCTCTCTCTCTTTCTAAATCCACGTTGTCAAAACATTACAGCCATCGTAGTCGTCGTCATACGAATTTTAAGTAAACAAGAGTTATTTGCACTTTGCTGTTTTAGTTTAACCGGTTGACACCAGGGGGAGACGTTTAGAAATTGACATTTTCTTCTGCTTTCAACCAAATCAAATTTCACAATTACCCCTCCCGGATTTTGAAATAACAATCCTCAGTAATTACTGCCAGTACGATTCTAATTTTATACTATGTAGACTTGTTGTGTGGAAAAGTAAAAAAAAAGAATTACTGAAAGTTTTAAAAAACAAACTTTTATTTACCCCAAACTTGGCATATTGTCACTGACAAATAAGGACTAATGTGATTAGAAGCCAGATATCAAGGGGGCATCCTAAGTCGGGAGTTGTGTAACATTAGATTAAAATTTTTGCATTTGGTACAGTCGGGGAGACAGAGAGCAAGGAGGGAATTCGAAAGGCAAGCGGTCCGAGAAAAGAAGTTATTTGAGTAGAAAGTTTTCCGACACTTGAGGATCTCTTATCAAGACTAAAGGCAACTCGAGGATAAGGGTTAATGATAGCTAGTTGAAAGGTGAAGAACTATAGGAGCTCAACTCCTATAATATTTTTTTGTAACAACTAAAACGGTGAAAGGAAAACAAAACCTTTTTATGAACGACAACGAAAGGTTTTTATTTAAGTTGCCTACACCGTTTAGTGTAGGTTGGCGAAATGAAGACAGTGTCAGAGTAAGGAAAAGAATTAAGTGAGGAAATTTGTTGGCTGCTGCTTTTCTTCAAGCTGTATAAAGGCAGGAGAAGAGAGGAGAGGTCTTTCTTCGTTGTTATCAGGAAACTCTCATGTGACTGCTGTCCAAATCCCGAAGGGCTGAAGTAGACCTTGAAGGAGCGGTTAGAATTAATACGCCCTGGAAGCTTAATGGTCAGTGTGTGACCAACTCGCCTAATTGGGATTGCTCTCCACGAGGAGAAATAAATGTTATGTTGTAGGAGCGTGGTCCCTTGAATTGTAGCAGTTACCTCCTCCTTTCATCCATAACTGCACCAGCTGGTCGTTAGGTGTCGCTTATTCACCAACAGGTGGCGTTGAGAAGCGACACCAGAGTTATCTTCCCTTCTTGATATAAAAGCCGGTGTAGCAGAAAAATCACCTTCTTTTTCATTCAACCGCCTCGCAGAGACAACCCCTCGGCATAGCTGGGACGCATCGCTGAGAGCACCGACGAGGAACCCGGAAAAGCCTTTTTTCTCCCGCTACCGTTGTCTAACTTAAAGACTACTACTATCTTCACTTAAAGAAAACCCATTACATTTTTCCTCTTCCTCAACCGGACACCGTCTACTTCTCTCTTCTACCTATACCAAACGGTATAGGTATCCTCTGTTCAATAAACCCTCTATTTTGTTGCCTGTTACTCAGTTGTTCATTCAATTCATTTCGTGTGATAAAAGTAAGGAAGGGACAAACTATCCCTTCCATTACAGAATTGTTAGAATCAGAGTAAAGTCAGATAAAAACATGAAAGTTGAAATGAAAGAAGAATGGAAGAAGGAAACATTATTTAAAGAACACAAGATATATGATGAAAAGAATTGATCTTTGAAAATCCATGGATTAAGGATAACGAGATCCCTCCTTGCTTTTGAACTTCTGATGTTTTTATAAATATTGTATTTGTACAACTTTTATTTCCATCACTGATTTTCTGTATATATACAGGGTGAATGGAAAGTAACTCGTAATTTATTACTGAAATATAATTTTTACAAGAAAGTGTATAGCATGGGGGTTTATTCAAAATTCGATAGGGGTACCAGCAATCGCCACCAGCTTCTAAAGCTGACTGGAAATCGCATCAACTTATTTCAGAAGGAACTTTTTTTTTCTTTCTAATGAGTCAACACTTATCAAGGCTAAAAACCCACTCGAAGACTAGGGTCAACAAGATGGATAGATTGACAGATGAATGGTGATGAATACTATGAGACTATTGAAAACAACAGCCGACCCAGAAAACAGCATTTTTTCCCGATTGTCAAAAGTGAGGACTAAAGTAAAAAATAACGCATAATTCATAAGTCTTGCTCCTCCCATTCATTTCTTGTAAGAATTATATTTCAGTAATAACGTACAAGTATAACTTACAAGTACCCCGTTATATACAAAATTACAAGACATTAATTGTTCATTTGAAATGTTCAGTTAGAAAAGTAATAAAATGTTTATGCTTGTAATTTATGAGTGTGTATATGCGTTTGATGGTGTAGGTATTTGTGTGATGCGTTGCGTTAGAATGTGTAAGTGTATGAATGTGTGTGTGTGTGTGTGTGTGTTGAGAATTGATAGGGCGTCTATTGACCACTTTGGGGCAGTGTGGGCATTTGTGTGTGTGCCGCTTTTTGTCAGCAGAGTGCATAAGCATGTATGTGTGAGTTGAATAGTAGCAGCCTCCCAAGCCCAAGAGGGTGAGAGAAGTGACAATGTTATCCTCTTGTTTTCGTACTGATTTTCTCGACAAAAATATGAGCTTCAATTACATTTTATCGGTTCCAAACAGATGGCTTTATTTTAGCGCGAAAAAAGGATTTTAACTGGCAAAGTATGGCAGATGTAGCAGAAAGCACATCACATGATGGACATTTTGCTTTTTCGGTAAATAATGCCTGTGGGAGCCGGTTTTGAAAGAAAAATCTTATTTCGTTTTTAGATGGAATTTTTGGGCGTGGCTTGTGCGTTTTCGTCCTCGACGTTGGTCAGTTAATATTAAAGGATTGGGATACATGTCAATCCTATAATGTTTATGCCTGCTACAGAACCCCATGGGAGGATTGAGGGCGATTAATGGGACAAACAAAATTTGGTTACTTGTGGGAACAGTGTATGACAGGAATCTGTTGACATTAGATTTAAAGACGACCATGTTGTAATCTGCAGGGAAGCAGTTCCACAGCAATTTTTCACAGTTTTCACAGATAGGAAGCTGCTTGAAGAGGCTTTGTTCATTTAAGGCACAGGGAGAAGGAAAGGAAAGTTATTTTTCATTGTGGTAACAAAGTAAGTTCTTGTTGTGAATGGTTTACAAGGAGGAACCAGAGATTGGAGCTCAGTCGAGCACCTTCCATGAAAGTAATGACAGAGTGGAAAGAGACTAGCAACATCTCTTTTGGGAAAAAGAGGCTGTAAGAAATAGAAGAGATCATCCCCCACTAGATTTCTAAGTCGATTTTCGACTCTGTCTCGCCAATGAAAAGTGCTCTTAGTGGCACCTCCCCATATGTGGGAGCAGTACTCCATCTTAGGATGTATCTGAGTCTTATATAGGTAGAGGATTGCATCAGGAGTCAGGAACTTTTCCGAGCGGTAGAATGATCCAGCGACCTTAATAACAGATTGAATATACATTTTCCATTTTAGATCTGAAATGAAATTTTGGATAATATTTGAAGTTTTATTGAAAACTAAACCACCCGTGACCCGTTGAGTCAGTTTTATATATATATATATATATAATATATATATATATATATAAATAAATATTAAATTATTTATACCTACAGACGCTAGCGTTTCAAGCTTATTGCTCTCATCAGTGCAGGGAAGTAACAATTTCAGACGGTCGGGAGGCGCGAACCCGGTACACAGAGTCAGCCATATCCACTCGGCCCACGGAAACTGTCACGTAATTTAGGGAAATTAAGATCTATATGTACCTAGAAGCTGACACAGATAGAAGACTAGTCGGGAGTGTTCGACGAACGTATTCGGAACTTTGCATTAGAGCTTTTTGACAGTCTATTTTTAACTTCCCCGAGAGTGCTCAACTTTAATTTCTTAAAAGGGCTTAGTATAATATTTATAAATAAATATTAAATTATTTATACCTACAGACGCTAGCGTTTCAAGCTTATTGCTCTCATCAGTGCAGGGAAGTAACAATTTCAGACGGTCGGGAGGCGCGAACCCGGTACACAGAGTCAGCCATATCCACTCGGCCCACGGAAACTGTCACTATATATATATATATATATATATATTATTATTATTAGAGAGAGTAGAAACTGGACCTTGGGTTTACTTTCAGCAGCCTCATGACTCTCGCTTCCCTTATTTTGTCCTTTAGTCCTCGCATTCCATGAGCGATGTTTCTAAAAAAGGAGAAAGAATTGTTGTTTCTGGGGTGGAATCTATCCATATAACAGTAATTGTTTGCTAGTTTTTGACCTTGAAATAGTATTTTTTGTTTTTTTAGCTACTTACATTAAGTGGCTTGATGCCTTGTCAGGAGTGATTTCCATTATATATATATATATATATATATATATATATATATATATATATATATATATATATATATATAGTACGTTAGAGTATGTTGAAAAGAAATCAATAAAGTGCTCGATCGTAAAAGGTGAGAGCTAAAATACAAATTATTTATTTAAAAACTATATGTTACATATTTCGGAGACGTACCGCGGTTTTATCGAGATGGACTGACCTTTTATCCTTTAAAAGGCCGTTATAGTCCGTTCCAATCATCAACGACTCACGAAATGAAAACAAAACGAAGGATGGAGTTAAAAAATCACCGTTAATCTGGTGTGTTCAAGCGTCCCTTTTGGAGAAAGATACCTTTCCCGTCAACACTCAGTCGCCACATAGCTATAATATACAATAATAACATCAGCTTTACACTGAAATATACCCCCCCAAAAAAATATATAAAGAAATAAAATAAATAATAAAATAATTAAAAAATATAAAAACATAATTATTTTAAAATATAAAAATAAGATAAAGAATTAATATAAATATAACACACATATATATATATATCCGGTAGTGAATAGTCATATTACATACATATGCTGATGAGTCCCGATTATAAAGGACGAAACGTATACGTACATAGATTATAAACAATAACAAATATTTATTATTTGTAGCTCCTAGAAAACCCCGTCTAGAAGAGCACTGTAAGTGTAGTATTAACACAGCATGACGTCGCTAGCTATAAATGCATCGTTCCTTTCATTAAGTAGAACACTTTTATGACGTCAAGCCGCCACATAAAGTGTTAAAATTATCACCGTTTATTCGCTGTTCAACATTGGCCGAGTGGTTCAGGCGTCGGGATTTGAGTTGCAAAATACTCGTAATCCGGGGTTTTGAATCACTTGGCTGGTAGTGAATAGTCATATCTCTATACTGATGAGTACCGATTATAAAGGACGAAACGTATACGTACATAGATTATAAACAATAACAAATATATATATATATATATATATATATATATATAATTTCTTTAAATTTGACATTGGTTGATAATTATGTTTTTACAAGGATTACAAAGTCAAAGGATTTTACAAAGTTAGAATACATTGTGATGCGTCTTCATCCTCGCTCACTTGCCCCCTCTTTCCACCCTCCGCTTCTCTTATCTCTCTATTCTCTTTTGTTTTAATCTTTAAATTAATTTACATCATTCCCTTGCTCTCATCGGAATTTGCATTAGTAGAGTGGATATGGAAGTGGCGTGCTGTAGCGGTTAAAGGCAACACTTTCACTAATACATGATATACTGGCTTGTTTTGAGGTTTTTTACATCATACCAGCTCAACCGGTAACCCAGCCTTGCTTTGGACATATACAAGGCTCCCTCCTCGAAGGCGACGTGCTCTGCTAATAAATGACATATGACTGAATAAGTATTCCAATAAAACATAAAATATTTTCATTTCGAGTCATTCTTGTGTTCTAACCTGGAGAGAATGTTGCCCGAAATGACGAGATGATCGACTGCCAAAGGAAGAAACCAGGTAAGTGCAGATTTTCGATCTTTTTTGATACGTGGCATCTTGACAAGTTACACATAATTCCCCCAAACGAAGATAATGGCTATGTGACACATAGCCATAAGAAGCAATGTCATGCATAAACCATTTGAAGATATTCATATTTGGAAACCCTTGCTGAGGAATGCTGACAGGCTTCTATTTACTTGCGGCCTCACGAGGACAGTGAAAAAAATAAAACGTAGAAGGCCACTAGAGTGCTACTAAAACCACTCAAATAAAATTAAGGAGGGGTCCATTGCACTGCTAAAACCATTCTTTCCAGTTTCTTGCCACACCCTTCTCCTCTGATCTGGCACGTCTATCAAAATTTCTGCCATTTCAGGTTCTTTCATATTCAACAAAGATCCTATCAGCTATACCATTTTGTTATGATGTTCAAAGTATATCGTTCACTTTAGCTGACATGCTAATGGGGTGCCGGATTATTGTATACATACTATTTATAGGGGATAAAGCCCGACTATGCTAATTACTGTATTAGCCAAGCCAATCATATTACAGTAATTTTTTGAAATTTTAAAGTTAAAATTGGCGAATAGAAAATAATTTATCTCTTGAATTAAAGTTTAAAAGCAAAATTCAAGTATTATGGTTTATTTGTGCAAAAAAAAAACCATCAATTGTCGAAATTGTTGTATGGCATGAGCAAATAATTTATGTTTATTTTCATTTAAAAATAAATTTAGTTTTGGGGAAGTCATAACAAATGAGAAAAATATTTTGACATGCGATTCGTTTCGTGTTGTAAGAATTCCTGTCAGGAAAGTCAACAAAATATACAGAAAAACAAAAACTGAACATGTTTACATATTAAACGGAAGTCATATACGCATACGCATTAGTGTAGGGGTCGGGGTGTATAAATTCATATGTAGTATTGGGTATGACCTTAAAGTGCATACGGTGGTGAGGCCCTAATTGGGGAGCTTTGGAGAATGTGGAGATACCTCTTTCGTTACCATTACTCCCAGGTCCACTCTGACTCAGATGTGGTAGTACCTGTCAGAGTCCCATCTTTGGATAAAAAATAATTTGTTATGGAAACGAGATTAAACTGCTCTTAGATACTCTTGGACAAGGTGTTCGCTTCTATCCCACCCCCAAATCCATTTTTCTCAGCACTTTTTTTTTCTGCCTACCCTACTTCCCAACCATATCAACTACTCAAGCTAATCCAACCCTACACGCCCCACCGTCCTGGGTATGACACAAAACCGCACCTAGTGGTGAGCCCCCAATTTGGGAGCTTTGGGGAGTGTGTTGTTATCCCTTAGTTACTACTGGCATTCATTTGCCATCCGGTGACAGTAACGGGCACACACCAGTCAAGGATCCGATAGTTTGACAGAAACTGAGCCATTTCGGTGACTTTTTATCTGTCGGGCTGAGGTATTCATCCTGGGTAGTCCTAGAAGGTCCACCTTCCCAGGCTTTGCCTCCCCTTTTTGGAGTAGAGTTAGTTTATTGCTAACTGCCTGAGGTGCCGATCGGGGAATGTCAACATGGCTGCTCAGGCAATATTTACAAGGCCAGAGTGCTCCTTCTTTAGGGGTGCTGGCTTGATTCTCCCCATCTTCCGACCTTATTTCACGTCTTCCTGTGGTGGGAAGGAAGTAAATACCGTTATCCCTTTGTTATAGTTACTCCCAGGTCCACTCTGATCCGAAGTGGTAGTACCTGTTAAGATCCCATCTATGGGTTAAATAGAATCTGTTCTGGACATTGCACTGAACTACTTCGGACACCCTTGGGCAAGGTGTTCACCTCTACCCACCCCATTATCCCCAAATCCATTTTTCTCAGCCTTTTCTATCTTTTCCTGCCTACCCTATTTCCAAACCCTATCAACTCAAGCTTTCTCTCACCAACCGTCATAAGTATAACACAGAACTACATTCAGCAGTGAAGCCCTAATTTGGGAACTTTGGAGAGTGTAGAGTGACCCCGTTAGTTACCAGGAATGAGTTTATCAACAAATGAAAACAATCTGAGTTCACAACGGTGGCGACTACGAGAGTTGTCTTGTTCAGTCGGCAGCCAAGGAAAAACAGAGCCAGATACTTTGAATAACCCGCTCACGTGGGTTCGGCAGTGGTGCGGAAAGGTGGCCTGTGATTGGTTGTTTTTCATCCAATCACAGAACACATGAAAAACTACTGTGTTATAATAATTTTCAATATTTATTTACTCCTCTGCAGGAGTTAGGCACAAGGCCAGTTTTATCTTACTCCCACAAGTAAGATGTGACACAGCTTGGGTCGAGCAAGTGGGGTTAAAAGCCAGCGCTCGAGAGGTGAGCACTCTGGCCATTTAAAAATTGCCTGGGCAGCCCCGTCGGCATTCCCCGGTAGGGGCGCCTCAAGCAGTAAGCAATAAACTTACTCCTCCCCAAAGAGGGGAGGCGAAGCCTGGGAGGGTAACTGCACAGGACAAACCAACAGACAGGTGGAATCAAGTCCCGAAGGACAAGACGACATCCGTCTATAGGGTAAGCGGTCAGGCATCTTGTTATTTCAGGAAATTAGATACCAGACCTGACCAGACCGGAAGGGACTAAAATAAATGCCATATCAAAGAACCCCTTTTTCAATTTATTTATCTTAGTCATTTCCGGTACGGTTCAGAACCTTACTTCTTGAAATAACAAGATGTCTGACTCCTTATTACTTTACTCGCAACCAATAATTACGATAACTTAACATGCTTATATCTTCTATTAGATATTAAATATTTAATTTTTTAACGCAGGTAGGTCACAAATGAGTAGGTAAACCAAAATAAATTGTTTTTGACTAATTTCTCAACTGTATTTCCTTTTTAAATAATTCATGTCGCTTCTTCTTCTTTCGTGTGAATCAGATGATTCTGGTGTTGGCATTAGTTTCCCCAATGTTTTTCTAGTTAGAAATCTTTCTGGAAAGACATCAGGTACTTACGAGAAGGACCACGAGAAGGTTGCCAACATCCCTAAGTGAAAATGGATTTGATCTTGGAACACCCAGGTCTTCAGTCCGTGTCGATATCCACTTAACCACCGTCACCTCCCCTTCATGTCGCTAATAGTAACGTTTACCTTTTTTTTCATATATCCTCATCACATCTGACAGACTTTGGGGAGAAGAGTAAGCTGATGGTGATGTGAATCAATAAAATGTTTTGTGTTGTTGACATTTCATCAAAAGGAAAACCTGTTTTAAGTTTGACAAAGAATAACACGATGGTATTTTTGGGGCAGAGAATTTATTGACGTTGCTTCGCAGATTGTTTTTCCTTGGCTGAAAGCACACACATACATGCATGCAAACATACAGAACAAGCACACACACACACACACACACACACACACACACACACACACACACACACACACACACACGTACGTTGAATAGTATACACATCCGCACACATACTAGACACCATCTTCGAGTGTCTTCGATCTCTCTGTACAAGGGTTTGTCAGGACAACCTAACATGAGGATACTTCACTCTACAAGTAAATCTTGACCAAATACACTGGATCATACGAGGAATGGGGCACATTCTCCTAGTGACGTTACCTCAAATAACAGAACTTAGCTGGATACTCCATTAGACTAGATGAATTCTTGTCCTGGAATCCGGTAAGACCAAGGGACCACAAGAAATATTTACTATAATATAGTTCACGGGTCGTTTGGGTAGAGGAAAATTGATGTTCTTCACTTCTTTACTAACTCAACATTTAAGACGCAAAGGAAAACTTTAGTTGAACACTTAGATATCTATTTATCTCATATAGAGATTAAATGTTAGCCCCAGGAAGGAGCCCCTTATTTTCTGAGACTTTACACTGAAGTAAAATGAAAAACACAATGTGCAAAGAGAAACAACTGTTGTTTTTATATCCTGTCCGGTGGCAAAACCTGCTGATGCCACAACTGGTTGGTGGCTGATAAGAACAGGGTATCACATGTACTATCACACATTGTATATTAAAAAATGTATGTAATGGAACAATGATAGTAAAGGCATTATTATAACGGGGAAGGGAGAGGAAAATATTTATTGATAAAATAAGAAAAAGTAAAAATTTTTAAAAATAAAAGGAAAAATGTATTCCGTTGCCTTAGATTTGCCTCAGTCATCTCCCTTGGAAATATATCAGAGTTATTCTCCTTGGACTTATTCATTCAGATTAGAAAACAAAATTAACTGCATCAAAAACCATAAAACAAACCTAAAACACCCACATCTAAAGCAGGAATATATACTGTCCCATAACAATGAAATATACGTTGGCAAACTCAGCACAAAATTAAGAAAATGCTTGATGAACGTAAAAGAGAGATAAACAAAAACAATTCCCTAAATGCACTATTCTCTTATATATTAAAACATAATCATTCCTTTAATTTTAAACAAGCTAGACCCATAATATTCATTCTAAATAAATCTTGCCATAAGCACTCATTATAAACTCTGACGCAATTAAACAGCATGATAGCTTCTACAATTTATTTGCTTTAATCAGCACAGTAATACTAACCGAACAGAACTTAAATTTAGATTCAGGCTAACTACATCCCCAACAAAACTTTGTACTTTCTCACTTCTTGTTAACATCTATATTAAATTTTCTACCATATCTATGTAAACATCCTCTTCAGAATAAGTATTTTATCGTTTTTCTGAATTTCTGTAATGTAAATAAAAATTAATCAAAACAAATCATTCATTCCAGATGCATATATTTAGAATTTTAACGTCTATACTTTTTCGAAAAAAAACATTATTTCATCGTCATAGACGCACCACATATTTCAAATTTTGACTTTTATGTTTTCAAATAAACGTCACATATTATGATTTTAATGCAGATTTCGCTCTTGTCGTGCCGACCCCATTTACAAGACCAGATGTTTAATCCTTGAACACCTTACCCCTTGTGACAGAAACAAACACAGTTTCTTTCTTTCTGCATATATCGTCACTAAGGCTGACCAAACGGATCTCAACAAAGTGTCACATCAGCAGCAGCTAGTAAAATCACTCCAGCCTGACAAAGGATTGCCATCAGGCAATCCAGCAGCAGCCTTTTCCTCTCGAATCCCTGCAGGACAGAGCGACATTTTCACTACCACAACGATGACAGTCAGCAGCAGCAGATACAGCTTCATCCCCTCTTTCTACAGCACATGAACAATGACTGCCATCATAATCACTGTCATCACAGCAACTACAGCATTTCGTTTCCAGCCAACAAACTAACTGTAACTCTAGCCAATCATCATCATCATCATCATCATCATCATCATCATCATCATCATCATCATCATCATCATCATCATCATCATCATCATCATCATCCACAGCTTGTTCTCTGACCAGCCAAAGTTCTACAGCAGCTACGGCAAAAAACAGCTCTAAGCAAAAAAATACCAAAGGACACTTCAGCCAGGATAACCATCACCATCAATTTTCCTGTTGACTCACTGAATCATGAACTCTTCTTAACGATCACATATTTCATTCAAAGAAATAAATGCTGCCTTTATATTTTGCTGCAGATACGAGTTTGTTTTTCCATTATTGCCATTGTCGTATTTATATCGGTGTCTCCTTTCTTATTTGTAGGACTGATCACCAGGATTGGCCCCGGCAACACTCTTAAAATATTTATTTGAATAAAAATTAAGTAAATGAAAGTCACGTTTTATATTTTTTAATAACAACAAAAAAATTTGCAGTAATTTCGGGCGGGAAAAACAAAACAAGGAAAAAACGGTTTGGCAAAAATTTGAATTTATTTTGTGCTGAAAGTTAAAAGGAGACAAACAAAAAGAAAAATTATGCATCCAATTTTGTTTCATAACATTGTAACAATTGTAGATTATCTCCCTTTTTTAGAATATCTCCCTTTTTTAGATTATCTCCCTTTTTTAGATTATCTCACTGGTTTTAGATTATTTCCTTGTTTTAGATTA
This sequence comes from Sepiola atlantica, assembly GCA_963556195.1. NCBI lineage: Eukaryota > Metazoa > Mollusca > Cephalopoda > Sepiida > Sepiolidae > Sepiola > Sepiola atlantica. Next base: position 4,021,842 of record OY744534.1, on the reverse strand, counting down.
TTTCCTTGTTTAAGAATATCTCCCCTTTTTAGATTATCTCCCTTTTTTAGATTATCTCACTTTTTTAGATTATCTCCCTTTTTTAGATTATCTCACTTGTTTTAGATTATTTCCTTGTTTTAGATTATTTTCTTTGTTTTATATTATCTCTCTTTTTTAGATTATCTCCCTTTTTTAGATTATCTCACTTTTTTAGATTATCTCATTTTTTAGATTATCTCACTTTTTAGATTGTTTCCTTGTTTTAAGACTGTAAATCGTTATTTATGTTTCCATCTGTTACTGTAAAATAATGAATAAATCTTCATAAGCTTTTCTCATTTTTATGACTTTTTTTATCGCTTTTCCTTTTATTGGCAAGAGTAAAAATATCGACAGATAATCCCTGGTAATGTAACAATTCGTTTCCTTTAGGAATTGGATTGTTTTTAGGGTATTTAAGATCCTAAATCCACAATGCCGATCAAACATGGGATTTTGTCAGGGTGAGAAAAAAACGGTTAACTTTTTTCAACTGATCCGCAGAACAAAATGGACGGATTCAATTCAAATTCAACCAGGGGTATTTTTACCCCACCTAATAGACCAGTATCGTCCGGGCCTTTGGGTCTGGATTTACGCTGGTCTATTGGGGGTTGTCTGGTCCTGTGCAGTTCTAGGAGGTGCACCCTCCCAGGCTTTGCCTCCCCTCTTTGGGGAGGAGTAAGTTTATTGCTTACTGTCTGAGGCGCCCTACCGGGAATGCCGACGGGGCTGCCCAGGCAATTTTTAAAGGGCCAGAATGCTCACCTCGAGCCCTGGCTTATCTAATCCCACTTTCCCGACCTTGTGTCACATCTTGCCTTGTGGGAGGTAGATAAATATATCAACTCTAATCCAATCAATTATGATTTTTTAATTTTTTTTTTAAATATCACAAAATTTACAAATTCAATTCTGATTGGAATATAAAAAAAAAAGTTTGCTTTTTAATTTTCTTGGTTAATTTTGCACCAAAATATTTTAAATTAAATAAATTTCTAAAAAAAATCGATTTATTATTTCTTTTCCCTCTTTTGATCACTCCTGTTGAACGCTTCTCCCAGCGACTATCATTAAGATGTTCACACATACTTGCCACTAACACACATATATACATCTTGTTATAGACCGCCGTATCCAAAATAATCAGCAAACATTGTCATTGCAAGGAATTCAACACCGAACATTTTTCTTACTTTCAAGTTTATATTCTAATTTTGTATGTTTGAATTTATATAAGAAACTTTGTGTTTTATTATATCTACTTTTCATATTCCCTTTTTTCCTTTGTATCTAAATAACATTGAGAGCGAAATATTTCTATAAATCTGTCTCCCCTTATTGGGATATCCCACATAACCTCTTTGGTGAAGATTATTAGTGTTAGAAAAGAAAAGAACTATATATAAACACTGCTTATAGATTTATTAAAAAATTGCATAATAATAATAATAATAATAATAATAATAATAATAATGCAATTTCTATCTGCGCACCTATGTTATCACCCTTCACCCTTTTTTATAGTTAATCGCTGAAGATGTAATACAAAAAAGTAATTTTCTAAATTCCATGTCGCTGTTGTGTCTAACGTGAAACTCAAACTAAAATACACTTTCTTGACTTTTGTGCTAGGAATTTTTTGTTCTTGGCCTCTCCCAATTTGTATTTACCTCCCAACTACATCCTCCATTCTCTTTTTTCTCCCACTTAGATTCCACTCCCATTTAGGGATTGAACTTAGTTCTGAACAAACCGGAAACCAGTGGGCAGTCTATTATTTAGAATGGGTTGAAAGGTTCTTATTAACCAAATGTTTTGTTTTTTCCGACTCTCCGTTTTATTCCAATGAAATCCTTGTATATATATATATTTATGAACAATAAAATTTTCAATCAATTTTGCGGACATATTAAGTAAGACGGTCCTTAGAATGTGGTATTGTGATGACTGAGATGACTCTAGATAAGAGTAGGATAGACATTATCACTTTTTATTTTTTATTTTTATTTTTATGGAAATCGCTCCAGACAAGGCATGAAGCCACTTGATGTAAGGAGCTAAAAAAAAAAAAATAATACTTCAAGTCAAAAACTAGCCAACGATAAGTGTTAGATGGATAGATTCCAACCCAGAAAACAGAAATTCTTCCCCCTTTGTCAGAAACATCGCTCATGAAATGTGAGAAGACTAAAGGACAAAATAAGGGAAGCGAGAGTTACGAGGCTGCCGAAAGTAAACCCAAATTAGTCACTTTCTACTCTCCTTTCTATTTGTTTGTTATTTGTTTTTATCTATTTTCTTTTTTACTATACTGCGCGCACCCTAACCCTGCTCTCCTATTTATTTAAATCTATACATTACAGAAACTGTAATGTATAGTTTTTAAATAATTTGTATATTAGCTCTCACATTGATAGAGCACTTTATTGATTTCTTCTCAATATACCATGACACATTATATATATATATATATATATATATATATATATATATATATATTATGTAATTATTTTTATTGATGATTGCAGCTCTCGTTGTTTTTTTGCTTACTACTAACTATTTCGATTGTTTCACTTCCTAAGTGATTAGGATGCAAAAAATCGCATTATTAGTCGCCCGTAACTTTATAGGACGTATTTTTCGTTAATATATATATTTTCATTAATTTTATGCATACATAAAAGTAATCCATGGATTACTTTTATGTACGTATAAAATTAACAAAATATATATTAATAATTGAATAATTTAATATTTATTTATAAATATTATATATATATATATTATATATATATTATATATATATTATATATATTATATATATATATTATATATATTATATATATATACACATATATATATATATATATATATATATATATATATATATATATATATATATTATATATATATATATATATATATATATATACAGGATCGGCGGGACAGTTATAAAAGTGGGGGGGCTCTCCTAAAAAGTTGGGGGGGGCGGTTAAATGCATATATCACTTCATTATTGATGATCGTAAAGTGGGAGGGGGCCAAGTCAAAAAGTGGGGGGGCGGTTACGTGGTAATCAGCTGATGATCCCTCTTTTCTATTTCACGACTATTTCACAACTGATATAGTTGGGCCCTTTTGTATTTTATGAATTTTTTCATCACTACAAATCGGCTTATACATGTTCTAAGTCTGCAATATTCGGATTTAGTTAGCATCCATAGGATTTAAACCCATTGAAAGCTGTATATTAGTGTTAGAATAGTACCACTGTCAGGGGAGTTCTTCTGTATTGTTAGCAGTGGGAACTGTTTCTGTGAATGGCGTTTCTTGTGGATGGCTTATATATAATTTTTTTGTGGGCTTGCATTATATTATTAATGTTAAGTTATCTGTCTTGTTTATGTATAAATTACTCCTACAAACTTTTAAAATATATACTTGTCTTTTCTGATGAGTTCGAAGAAGAAAGATCCGATATTGACATATTAATGTTGGTTGGTCCCTTCTTGAACGAAACGGAACCGTAAAATTGTACCAAAAGTTGAATATTTCGAAAAAATATTTAGTAAGATAAATAAAATCTTGGATTTTGTTTATATATATATATATATATATATATATATATATATATATATATATATATATATATATATATATATATATATTCCTTTCCATTCTTCTTCATTATATATATATATATATATATATATATATATATATATATATATATATATATATATATATATATATATATATATATATAGGAAAAAATCCTCAAGAAACGAGAGATGTTACCGGTTTCGTTTGGATCAATGAACGTTCGTTGATCCAAACGAAACCGGTAACATCTATCGTTTCTTGAGGATTTTTTCCTGTATTTAAATTTGTTTTTCCATTTGTCTGTTCACACACACACACACACACACACACACAAGCACATATATATATATATATATGTATATATATATATGTGTGTGTGTGTGTGTGTGTATGTTTGTGCGAAAGGTGGTTAGACCTGTAACAATAGTGCTACTCCCCCAAGAACCCATTTACTTGATTTTTCTTTCGATTTGAGGTTAAAGGTCCACACAAAGGTGGGTCCTCGCTGTTTGGTCTTGTAGACGGGGCATTCGTAGATATTTTTGGTATCGTGTCGGTCAACTGGAATGGCTTTGATGAAGATAACTGGCATGATGGGGGTGAGGTCTTTGAGTCTCGACTCTGCAATCATTCCGCTTTGCATATCCCAGCGAGCCCCCTCCATAAAGAGGCCGTGGACATAGGCTCCCTCCCGCGGTGGGCCGGCCATGTCGTCCCTCGTCTTCTTGGTGACATCACACTGAAGGCACATCTTGTCGAGCGGCCATTCGCTCTTCCGTGCCATTTGTTGCATGATGGCTGTGAGGAACGACTGCGGGTTGAAGAAACCGGCCAGCCACACAGCCGCGGGCAGTTGAAAATCGGCCACCCAACTCTCCAGTTCCTTCACACGTTGCAGCAGGTCTGCATACCATGCGGTCAGGTTGTACAGAGAAGGGTAAGCACGTTTCGCCCAGTTCGACGGTAATTGATCAAAGAAAAGACAGTTGCTTAAATCTTCCATGTCGGATGTGATCGTCAATTCACCCTGGATAAAAACAAAACAAAACAAAAAAACTATCAGATAAAAATATATACAACAAATCGGTTTATACAGAGAGGGCATGTTTATTTCAAAATTGAGAGGTAAATTTGAATAATACAAAAAAACGACATTATTTTCCTACCAACTGAATAATCCACTCATAATATAAGGGGCATTTTCTGTGTGTGTGTGTGTGTGTGTGTGTGTCTGTCTGTCTGTCTGTCTGTCTGTCTGCCAGTCAACATTTTTTAACAAAATATCTGAACTTATTTTAAAAATGGAAAATATGACATTAATACTAAATAATTAATTCCCAACAAAAATAGCGAATGCCATGACCGGAAATCGAAACCAAAACCTAGAGATCTTCAGTCTGATGTTCTACGAACTGAGCTCTTCAAATTTATTTATAAATAGATCCTAAAACATTACCATAACAAAATAATTATAGCTTTGACATGACGTCATAGATTTATGATTTACGTCATGTTTCAAAACATGAATTCAAATATAAGCAATAATATAAACAAATAAATGAATGGTTAAACATTATCAATAGCGTTGGAAATTCTTTTAAAAGTCCAAAAAATTTATTTTTCTTTAACTACGTATTGGCGTTAAAAACTATTTAATATATAATATATACTAGAATTTAGACCCGTATCAGGCATATGTAGGTAAAAATAATTTAATATTATTTACTTAAAGTTAATATTGTTATTAGCCCCTTTAAGAGATTGAAGCTGAGCCCTGTTCGGGGAAGTTAAAAATAGACTGTCATATAGCTATATATGGCATGTTCCGACAATGTTCGTCGAACACTCTAGAGAGCCTTTCTTTCTTCGCATAAATAGAAATTTCCTTTCTTTGACGTGGTAATGACTCATGACTGTTTGCTTATGACACTTGCTTTCAGATTCTACGTTGATTCTGTAACTGGGTTCGAATCTTGCGACCATCTGAGATTATCCTTCCCTACACTGATGAGAGCGAAAGCTTGAAATGCTGGCATATGTAGGTAAAAATAATTTACTTAAAATTAATACATATATATATATATATATATATATATATATATATATATTATTTCATGTATCTACATAAAATGTTATAAGGAGATATAATTTTTTATGTATCAATTTTCAGTATTTACTTCAACAGTGCTCGATACGTGAGTAGCTAGGTAGTATACAATATAGAATATGATATAATAATATAATATAATATAGAATATAATATACTAATGGTGTATCCGATATAGAATATTGCTGAAGGAATTAATATTTGCAAAATAAAATTACAAAAAAGAATAAATCCGCAAAAATCAAACCGCCCCTTACGTCTACAGTGGCGACCTTCCTTGTTTGAGGTGAACTATGTTAAAAAAAATTTTTTTTTTAAATACGGCATATTATTTTGCCCTCTCACCATATTAAAAGTCAGACAGAACTACTGGCAAATTTTTGCAGCCATTTTGTAAGTTAACTGCTTCAATATAACCAGATTTTTTAGTCAATGTGATTTCGCTGTAAAACTGATGATGCGACGAAGACTTACCTTTAATCCAAGGTCTAATTCTTTGAGAGTTCTTCGGATTTCTGACGTGAGATTGTTCATTCGTTCACATTCTTGAAAAGCCACAACCACGTATGGCGTTCGTTCTTCCATTGGCACCTTGGCCATAATCTCAGTCATAATGAATTCCTCGGGCAATTTCTCTAAGATTTCATCCAAAATTGACTTCACCTGAAACAGACAATTTTATAATAAGGAAAAGAATATCATTATTAAAAAATTATCGTAGACATAAATGCTATCAAAATCGCAGGTAAAGATATCCTCAAAAGCACACACACATGAAAATCACAGGCAGATATATCGTCGTCATCATCGTCATCGTCATCGTCATCGTCATCATCATCATCATCATCATCATCATCATCATCATCATCATCATCATCATCATCATCATCATCATCGATTTAACGTCCATTTTACATACTGGCATGTGTTGGGTGGCTTTAAGAAATTAACTTCGAAACTAACCTATATCTGTCAAGTCTTTTTTTATCCCTCTTTCTCTGAAGTCCATTTTTATCACATCCTCTCATGTTTTCCATGGCTTTCCCCCAGTGAACTGGACCTGTTATCTTAACTGTTCTACATCTATTGACCCAAGAACTCTCATTTATTATCGTTGAAATCTCCTGTTCTGCACACATCTCCCTATACTGTCCAGATTTAATCTTCTCTGAGGTCATCAGAACTATGCAAATATTTAAGACTCACATTACACATCCATCATATCATTCTCATATCGTTTATCTCCATGCAATGCATATCCGCAACCTTCACTATTCAGGTTTCACTTTCATACATCATCACACTGCGAACACATTCCTAATAGACTCTTCCCTTTGTAGACAGTAGTAACGCTCTGCTGGTTAGTAATGGCAGAAGATCTCTGAACTTACTCCATCCATTCCTAATTGTTACAACCATACTAGCACCTGCGCTCCAATGATATCACCAAGGTAACAAAACTTCTGAACAACCTATTTTAATTAACTAACTAATTAATTAACTGACTAATTTAATTAAATTAAGAAAAGAATTTAAACATCCATTTCATTATAAATAAAGATGAATCTTTTGATAAAAACAGTTTTAAAAAAAAATAAACAATCCTTTCGCAAATTAATAAAGACATCAGCGACTTCCAAACGCCGAATAATTATTGCTAGTAACGGCATCAAAATCTTTGTGTTATGCACATTCAAGCCGATTACCTAAAGCAAAAAATAGGCCATGCTGCTTCACACGCTTAGTTCATCATTTAAAATTTGTTTTTGAATTTTTTGAGATGAGGATTGATAATTTGTATAATTTGGATTATTCGGACTACTGTTCTCATCTTGAGTCTTATTATCAAAACGTTTCGGCCGATGTAACCTCCCCACTTCTTCAGATGTATTTTTTCGAATGTTGAACCTGGGAATCGGGACAGAATTTAAAACGGAACACTTTATTTAATCCACGGGGGTAGCATGCTCTCATTCCGTCAGCTGTGACTGGGAGAAGTCTTCAGTAATTTGCAATTATTTGTATCGTCAGCACTGAGGATTGAACCTTAAACCTTCAGATGACTATCGCTATTTGAAAAATCTTAAAAAGAAAAAACGCATATGCAGGCTGTTCTGCCTTATATATACCTAACAGAGACGTCTATGCCATTTCAAAGTTTTGTTTTTTAATTAAAAAAAAATTTTTTTTTATTAACGATCCACCATTTATCAAGGCCCAAAACCAATCGAGAATAAGGATTAAGGAGATGAATGGATTGTCAGTTGAATGATGAAGAATATTATGAGATGATTGAAAATGATGAATGGAAGGAACAAAGTTCGATTACTTATGGGGACGGTTTATGACAAGTATTTGTTGACATTGGTTTTGAAGACGACCATGTTGTAGTCTGCAAGGAAGCAGTACAGTATTAATGTATTCCACAGATGGTAAGTTGTTAAAAAGAAACTCTGTCTATGGAAATCCTGATGCTAGGTACATGGAGGAAGAATAGAAAGTTCTTTTCAGTTTTAGTAGCAAGACGAATTTTTGTTGTGAATGTTTTATAAGGAGGAACCAAAAACTGAAGCTCATGGAAATAACGATAGAGTAGAGAAAGACTAGCTACGTCTCTTCTGTGAGAAATGGCTGCAGAGGACGAAAGATCATTCCCTATTATATCGTAAAGTCTAATACAAAATATTTTGAAGCACAACAGTAAGATACAACTGTGGAATTTCCATAGGTTCCACGAGTGCAAAATGGCCGTTCCATGGCTTCCAACGCAATGAAAAGCAATTCTTCATTTCCTGTTTGTGGTAGATATCGATGCACTTACCTTCTCCTCTCTGCTAATTCCAGATCCTTGTCCGGCTCCTCCATCTCGGGGCTGCATCTCAAACACCGTCTTGAAAAGGTGCTCCGATGTACTGGTGAGAAACTCTATCTCTGCGTTCGGATGCAGCCCGTAAAGGTACGGGCTTTCAGCCGGAAGGACTTCATCAATGTAGGCATGGTAACCTTTGTAATCAGAATTGGGCGGAATTGGAAAACTTGGTGCCAGGTAGAGTTCCGTGTCCAACTGAAGAAAAAAAAAAAAAAAAATTTTTTTTAAATTTTGTTGAGAGTAGCAGCCCAGTGAATATTGTATTTACGTATTGACTTTTGATTGGACAAAATCGCAAATCAACAGTTTTGTTCAGCCAATCAGAGAATTCCAGCACATACTATAAAAACGTAAACATACAGCTTTCTTCATTCTTTTCTTCTTTTGTTCTGGAGACAACAGACATGTGTGCAACATAACCCTTCCCAGGCCCCATATCTAATACTTCATTATCATATTTGGTTTAACACCTGTTTTACATGCTGGCATATATTGGACAGCTTTTAGTAATTCTTGATAAATTTTATCTTTTATTGTCTTAACAATTTTTTGAATAAAATTAATTAATTTTGTACAGATAAACTTTGTCATTCTTTCTTTTTGAAATTGGCTTTCCTTCTACAAAGCTTTTTGGTTTGGTCTGTTTTACGGCATATCAACCCTTTTAATGTTGTTTAATGCTGTAACACAATTCACGGTGTTAGTGCTTTAAGATGATTCGAACTCGGCATAGCTGATTTCATAATCATCAATTCTATCCATTGCACCCACCCTGCACTCCATCAGCAAATTCGGTTAAACGTCCGTTTTACATGTTGGCATGTTTCTAAACGAAAATAACAAGTTGTGTGACTTGCTTACAATGACGTCCACAGATGAAAACACTTTTATACACTAAAACAAATTAAGTTCTGGGAGTGCATTCCATAAAAATACTGTTCAACCAAAGCAATGGCTTGATAAGTGTTATTCAGACTCTGCTTCGTCGGAAACAAGGTTAAGATGTGGTATGCTGACTTTAAACGAGGCCGGACAGACACAATTGATGATGAATGCTCAGGTGGCTAAAATTCGGCAATTGTTCCAAGAAACAAAAATCCACAGATTCGTTTTGGTTGATCGTAAACTTAAGTTACGTCAGATATCAGAGCTATTGAAGATATCAGAAGGCAGTGTATTCACTATTTTGCATGAACATTTTCTAATGAGAAAGCTGTGTTCAAAGTGGGTGCTGCATTTGCTCACAGTCAATCAAAAACAACAATGCATCAACGATTCAGAGTGATTTTTTTAATTATTTCAACGCAACAAAAAGAGCTTTTGCATCAATATGTGACAATGGATGAAACATGGATCCAACATTTCACTCCGGAGTCAAATCGGCAGTTAGCTGAGTGGACAGAAGCAGGTGAAAGCCGTCCAAAAATGCCCAAAGATCAGCAGGTAAGGTATTTAGTTTTTGCAATGAAAAGAGAGTGACGTACCATTTCTGAATGCATGTAGACCTCTAAGTAGGTTCTGCATAGTCGTCTGTCCCAGTCGTCAGTGATGTGACCTCCATACATAATTTCCCCAAATAAATAACGGAGATCCTCCCAGGGGACTTTCGTGTTGGCTTCCAGGTAATTGTAAAGGACATTGACGCTGATGGTCAAGTCCCCGACGTTAAATGGGTACGACCGGTTCCATCCCTGCGGACCAAACTTTCGCCTTTCTTGTACGACGGCGTGAAAGTAACACAATGCAAATAGGATACTTTTAAACTCGGCTTCTCTTGCGCACATCTCCAGCGTTTCCTGAAACGACAACAAAAATTTAAATGGCAGTTTGTAATTTGGCGTCGGATCTTTCGGACACGTCTATGAGTTGATCAGTCCGTTTGTCTGTCCGTTGATCTGTTCATTATCACACTTCAATTAAAAATAACATTTTTCATTTCTAAATGACTGAATAGATGCATCTTATTTTAGATGTATCCAAGTATTTCTATAGGAGGCTATGTCCGTCAGTCGGTCTGTCACATATAAGTTTGAAATAGCATGTTCATTGGTCTGTCATGTTTAATTTTGAAATACCATTTTCATTCGTCTGTCATGTTTAATTTTGAAATAGAATTATGATTGGTCTGTCATGCTTAATTTCCAAATAGCATTTTCATTTGTCTGTCATATTTAAAGAAATTTCATTGGTCTGTCATATTTAAGTTTGAAATAGCATGTTTATTGGTTTGTCATCTTTAAAAGTTTGAAATAGAAATTTCATTGGGTTGTCATATTTAAGTTTGAAATAGAAATTTCATTGGTCTGTCATATTTAAGTTTGAAATAGAAATTTCATTGGTCTGTCATATTTAAGTTTGAAATAGTATTTTCATTGATCTGTCACATTTATGTTTGAAATAGCATATTTATTGGTCTGTCATGCTTAATTTAAAAATTTTAGTTTCATTTATAATTTGCCAGTCGTCTCATCACCGCGTCCACAGTTTCGGCAAATTACGTCAGCCTTCCAATTGATTTTGAAGAGTCAATATTTGAGCTTTGGGTGGTGCCCCAATCAGAGTTGGTCAAGAGTAACTTACTCCCTCTGGTTGAAGGACACCTCTAGGTAGAGCTTGACTCTCTCTCCTCTTTCGCTGTAGATTTCTTGTATTCTCGTGTGTTCGGTTGGCTGTCCTCGGATTGCTGAGTTATAGTACCAGATGGTATCAGCTGACACTACTGGCTGCTGCAGATAAGCGAATGTTGGGCATCAAATGGAACTAATGGACAGGTGAACAAAAATCACGAACAGGGGCAATACGTCACAATTTAAATGCTACAACTCTCCTGAACTAACATATTGTTGTATTATTTGGATTATTCGGACTACTGTTCTCATCTTGTATATTATTCTCACAACGTTTCGGCTGATGTAACCTCCAACCTTCTTAAAGTGCGTCTTTTCGAACTCGGATTCTTTATGTCGAACTCGGGAATCTGTATGAAATTTCGAATGGAACCATTTATTTAATCTGCAAAGACCCGTGGCGCAAGGGATAAAAGTGCTAATTAATAATCTGTTCTAAGTGACAGCCTTCTGGAGGTTGAATGTTCAATCCTCAGTACGGGGCGATATTAAGAATACAATTACGAATTACTTAAGACTTCTACCCGGTTATGACTGACATAAAGAGACAAAGCTAACCCCTGGGGATTAAATAAAGGTTTCCGTTTGAAATTCCGTACAGATTTTCAAGTTCGATGTAAACATTCCTGAGTTCGACAAGACATACCTGAAGAAGGTCAGAGGTTACATCGGCCGAAACGTTGTGAGAATAACATCCAAGATGAGAACAATAGTCTGAATAATGCAAACAATACAAATTATCAACTGTCATCGCGAAAATTCTGAAACATAACATACTGTTGTGGTATCATCCCTATTTATACATAATGGACTCTTCTGAGTATATAATACTTTGACTGTCATCCACTCAGCAAGGCAAGTAGCAGAAACTAAACTGGCGACGACATTGTATTACTTCTTTCTTTTCAACATATGTGTTTGTCTTTTTTATTTAGTATGCCCCTTTGAGGACATAACAAGTTGGCTCCCCACACTCGAGGAATGCTATGACTTTCTCAAACCAACATATTTACCTGATTGAAGTTGTCGAGCGCTTTATGTAAATTGGCTTGCATTCCAGTCGGGGGTTCGTTTGTAATTTTGATGGCTGACTCTAAGATTCCCTGAGGTATAATATGAGAATCTGCTGAAGCTGCTGGCTCTGCACTGATAAACACTCTGTAAGATTCATGGCTCTCAGCACTGTACTGTTCTAATTTCTTCTCCAAACTTGGCAGCCATTTTGCTACCAAATGGACGTTCTACAAAACATAAATGCACCAGTTTTCAAGTTAATATTCATGAACAACAGAGAAGAACAAAACGTAAACAAAAAAAACTGTTGCTTAACGCTTTTAATAAGGAATAAGGGACATAGATAACATTTGTTTTTAAATTTATACTGGTGAATAAAGAGAGAGAGAGAAAAAAGTTTACATTTGAATTAAAATACTGGACCGGTTTTCGTGAATACTCATCACAGTAAATAGTGTGGAGTATAAAAAATAGTGCACTGCAATTAAAATAGTGCACTGAAATTAAAAGGTACAAAATATACATGCGGACCAGTGACAGGTTAGGGGTCACAAGTGGATCACATTATGCCCCAGAAACCACTTCTTTTGTTTGCATAAGGAGGGTTTTAATGATTTGATATTAATTGTTTCTAGGACTTTTAGATGAAACAACGAATGCGATCTACTTATGACAGAGAGAAATGATCATTGATGTAAGCCGGCATACATTCGGCGCTATCTAAAAAAATTCTGCACCATTGAAAATCTATTGATATATATATATATATATATATTAGTAGTAAGTTTTTGAAAGGCTGTGGGCAATGCAATTCCGGGTAAGATGCAAGTTGAAAGGAAAGGAACAAAAACAATAAAAATAAATCGAATACGATATAAGACTTACTATTTATTTTTCCTTTTTTTTCCTTTTTTTTTTTTTTTCTTACATAACAGCAAGATCATATATATATATATATATATATATATATATATATATATATATATATATATATATATGATCCTGATTCTCCCTCCACTTGTGTGCTGGTCGCTGGGCTGAACAGACATGCCATGTTGGGCTCGACCTTTACAGACAAACACCCTATGAGGCTACTAGTTTTTTAGGCTACTAGTTTTTGAGGCTACTAGTTTTGCTTGTATACTTTGCATGACTTTGCTGACCTTATTATTAAAATAATGTGCATTCATGACCAACAATATTTATAACCGACAAGCAAAACCTACCCGACCTCCGGGCAGCAATTAATTGGGAGGAGGGCGTTAATTAAAAAAAATGTTTTTTTACTCAGAGAATTCCATAATTTTAATAAACTTTTTTAAATAACAGTAACCCGTTTTTATTATTATAATATAAGAGTGATAAATGAAAAAAACAAACTTTCGCATTTATTCATTTAGATTCAAGTAAATTACGGTTAATCCTGACTTATATAGTAAACACTGACAAAATTATAAATTAACATAAGTTAGTTAGTTCGAGCTCGCTCACTCGGACATCATTGACTAGAATCTTCCATATTCACCCCGTGGTTCCTTGACCTGAAGGTTGTGTTATTTTTAATATCAAGTCGTGGATCCGTCCTCAACAATCAGGCCGACAGAGTCTAGGCAATTTGAGTTAGGTGAACGTTTTTTCTGTCGATTTGAGGTATAGTTCTGTGCAGTTCTAGGAAATCTACCTTCCCAGGCTTTATCTTCTCTCTTTGAGAAGGGATTAGTTTATTGCTAATCGCCTGAGGCGCCCCTATCGGGGAATGCCGACGGGGCTGCTCAGGCATTTTTTGTAGGCCACAGTGCTCCGCTTCTTGGGCGCTGGCTTTCGACCTTGTGTCACATCTTCCTGTGGTGGGAATACTAGTAAATACTAGTTCTTCTGTCGGTGTCATTTCTTAAATGATCCACATATTTAATTGCTGGCCTTCCTCTTTTCCCTTTTCCCTGTTTTTTGGTTCCCACATCAGTAATTGGCATACCAGCTCTTTCTTCGGTGCTTATCCAGAAGTATGGAGATATTCGAAAACAAATATAAAACAAACTGAGAAATATTTGTTTGATTTACGTACCTGTCACAGAATGAAAATATCTTATACCAAAAATCACGTAAATTAATCAAGTAGTTTTTATTTTATAAAAGAAAAACAAATTTTATCACCTGCTGCTTACTTAGTGTAATGCCAAACTCAGTGAGTAGAACAGCCGACTATCAACTAGATGGTTGTGTAGTAGGTTCGATTCCTGGCTTGGGATAGGTGCTAATCTAGCTGCACTGAAGAGCTGTGATACAGCGAAACAGTCGGTCTGTTGATTACTAATTATAGATATTTGTTTTTTATTTACATACGTATACGTTTCATCCTTACGGGAATCGTCAATGTAGAGAAGAATTATTCACACCTGTTGCCGGACTCGAACCCCGAACACGAGTCATATTTCAAACTCAAATTCCAACGTCTTTGCCAACACGGCCGTTGTCAATAACTCGATAAATAAGCGAAATATTAATCCTATTTAATGGTTTTTATATTATCACACACACACACACAAATATATATATATATATATGATGGACTCTCCCGTCGATTTCGACGTATGAGTGCCACTGCTTGATTCCAATGGCAAGCAATTCAAGACAGCTGGAAACAATGCCAAGATAAGTGGAGAGCACATACAGCACCTGGTATTCCCAAATGGTCACCCATTCAGTACTGGCCAGGCTCGACGTCGCTTAACTTTGGTGATCTAATGGGGAACCGGTGTGTAACATAATTGTTTCTATATTATCACACACATGTGTGTGATAATATAAAAACAATTCTTTTATATAGTTCAGATCGATTCTTATGTGAATCAATTTCCAAAGCAAAATAAAGCTCAATATTCTATATTTAAACCTTTAAAAATTATTTAAAAACATCCAATAGAGCTATACATAAATAAATAAAACGACAGATCATTGTTATATCATACTGTGATTTATAATGTTAATTTCGGAGCAAAGAAATCTTACACATGTTTCTAGAGAAAACTTCAGAGCACACTTGAATGAATCAAATTAGCACATGAAAATTCCCCGTGCTCAGGCCAAATGAAAACCACACAACATCCAGACAAAAATCCATGCAAAAAAAAAACCGTCAGATAAATATCAGAAAACGTCAATGGCGATATGGAGGTGATATAGGCCAAAACTTGATTCTCAAAAATAAATCAAAAGTCAAATGGCAAGCAAAGAAAAAACCTCAGATGCATATCAAAAAGGCTCCCTGAATAAGCTCTTAAAAAATCAGGGAAAAGTCAGTCAAAATAAAGTCTTTGAGGACGGAGATGTTCATGTGGTAACTTGGATTTTTTAAAGAATATTTTGAATTTTTCTCCAGAAACACATGTAAGATTTCTTTTGCTCCGAACATTCACTTTATAAAGTGAATGTTCAGAAAAGAAAAACGGAAGCCTCACCTGCAGAACAACCCAATGGCCCTCCTTTGCCGACAGATCCATAGCTTGTTCTGCCACTATTTCCTGACCTTGGCCCAAGGAAATATTATGAAAGTTTTTATTGTCAATGGAGAAACCCAGCTTCTTGCCCAGTGTTTCCACGTCTTTCAGCGGATCCACGCCAGGGGATAGGATGAAGAACACAGGTGTTGCAGGACCAGATTCTTCATACGATTTAGCAAAATCAATTTGACGACATTCCACGTACTGTGTGCCCATCTTCTCTTCAATGAAATTCCTGTTGAAATAAATAAAAGACAAAGAATAAGAAGAAGGCGGTTCTAAGAGAAGAACAGGCTAAACTCCTTATGATGACTTTGGATAAAAAAAAAAGTGAAAACAACCATTGGAAACAACTGAGTGGTCTGGTTTGTGTATTTACGGCATATCAACCCTTTTTGGGGTCATTTGATGCTGAAATACAATACCTATTGTAAACAATTCTTTGATTGGTTAATTTTGTTTCCTTTACTGTATATTAACCCTTTTGTGGGAGGTGACGGTGGTTAAGTGGATATCGACATGGTGTTCCAAGTTCGAATCCAGTCGGTTCCACAATATCACTTTTCACTTAGGGATGTTGGCAACCTTCTCATGGCCCTTCCTGTAAGTACCCGATGTCTTTCCAGAAAGATTTCTAATTAGAAAAACATCGGGGAAACTAATGCCAACACCAGAATCATCTGATTCACACGAAAGAAGAAGAACCCTTTTGTGGTTATTAAATGTTGAAGCCCAATACCTAATAGATGTATGTGACTCAGCAAGTTTCCAATTGTTCCACATATAATGCATCACTCAATAAGTCTTGGGCCTGGCATATAGATGGCGCCACTAATAAAAGAATCTATTTTGGGATGCATAAAGTGTTTTGTTCATCGATTACCTTAAAAAAAGAATCATCAATAGCGAATATTATATAGCATTATTATTGGTGCGTTTGAAGAAAGAAATCGCCAAAAAACGGCAGCAAACGAACAAGAAAAAAAATGCTCTTTCACCAAGACAATGCACCGTTGATCATAATGATGGCAAAACTACATGAATTGCATATTCGAATTGCTGCCACACTCCATTCTATTCTGGCGCCCAGCAACTACTGGCTGTTTGCAGACCTCAAAAGAATGCCTCAGGGAAAGAGATTTGGCTCCAATGAAGGAGTGATATCAGAAAATGAGGCATATTTTGAGGCCAAAGACAAATCGTTCTACAAAAAAGGCATCGAATTGTTAGAGAAGCGTTGGAATCAGTGTAGCACCCTGGAAAGAGACTATGTTGATGAATAAAGTCGAGTTTTGCCTAAAAGTTGTTGTTTTATTAGTTGGGCCCGAGATTTATTGAGTGATGTGTTAAATAGTTTTCTATTGTCGACTGCGCTGAATTAGATGAAGAAAAAGAATGGTTTGGTTTGGTCATTTTTCAGAACATTTTTCAACTCTTTAAGAAAAAAAAAGGGGGCTTTTTGGTTTCTTCCTTATTCTGTAAACGTATCAAATCAAAAAAGTTCCCAATCCTCTCATAGGATTCTTCATTATCCAATAACAATCTCATTAACCCTTATCTTCGAGTGGCTTTTGTCCTTGGTAAGTGGTGACTCATTAGAATACCCCCCCCACCAAGGTTACCCGAAATGTTTCTGAAGAAGCGTACCTGATTGCATAAGTCATTCGGTCTGGTCGTAAAGCTCGCATCATACATAATTTCTGAAGTGACGTTTTGTTTTTCCATTCTTGCGGAAATTTCTCCTTTTCAGGACATTCGCTTTCAGCGAACTTCTTCCATCGTTTGGCAGAGCCTTCAATATCTCGATCTAAGTTTCGAAATTCTTCAAGGTTGGCTAAAGCCTAAAAGACAAAATAAAAAAGAGAGAATGGCGAAAGGAACCAGTTCAGTAGCCAATCTTTCATTTCACAAATGGTAAACATCTCTTTCTATAAATCTGGTCGTGGGTTCGAATCTTGCCAAAGTCAGCCACACTGAAAATCATGTGTACGCGGATTACTTTTATATTTATATAAAGATAGGTATGTTTATATGTTTATATATTTGTATATACAGGATTCACTCCTAAACTAATTAACCGAGCATCATGAATTTTGGAACCAAGCTGCTAGGCGTAAAGAGTCGTAATGTAGACTATATTTAGTTTAATTTAGTTTTATAAAGGTTACCAACCGATGGATCGATCCTTTCAGAAAGACAAAACAAAAATATCTTAAGACAAACCCCTTTTTTCTATCCTAATAATTTGTCTGCAATGTCCATTCGTTTATAACTGAATGCAGACAAATTATTTATTAGGATAGAAAAAACGGTATTATTGTAGATTAACACCTTCAGTTTAATCAACCCTCGGTTACGTCTGACCACCCTAAAAACTTGCCGGAAAGAAAAAAAAACATACAAAGAAAAATTATTATTTAAAAATTTAGAGTGGAATATCAGTTTCACATATAAATTTAACGTAAAATGATCCCCCCATTTCCATATCATTATAGCGTTTTAGGGCAATTTGGAGGGGGGGGAGCAGTTTTTTTTGTTATGGGAGAGACATTCTGTTCGTTTTTTTTTTTTAAAGAGTTCTACTATTTGACACGATTACGTGTGGTTTTATAAACTTGCTACTCGAACTTAGGTTTAGTGGTAAAAAATTTAGTTAACAGCCTTTTTAGGCTGTTAACTAAATTTTTAGATTTTTAAATTGTTAGAATGTCCCAGAAATGGGGGATCATTTTACGTTAAATTTATATACGAAACTGATACACCTCTCTAAATTCTAAAATAATTGTTTTGTTTTTCTCTCAGGGCGTTCATACAAAAAGTAGAATCTCATTTTTTTTTAGGGGGTGGGGGATTTAGCTAAGGGTGTTAATCTATAAATTTACCAAATTTCATTTTAGGATCTTTTTTTTTTAGATGCTATCTCCATGCTGGTATAAAAACAGTTCTTATTATCAAAATGTCATAGAAAAAAAGTGTCAGAATGATGGGTGTAAAGTGTCAGAATGATGGGCGTAAAGTGTCAGAATGATGGGTGCAAAGTGTTCTGGTCTCAGCTGATGAATTAATATTGTCCTACAGAGGCTTGCTTACATTGGTCTCATTTACTAGCTATGTAAATTGTTGCATGTAAATATGTCCAATATTGTTGGAGGGTTACCGGTATTGGACCCAATGACACCCCTTCGTATAACACATACAAGAGGTAGAAAAGAGGTAAGTATTATTTCAGACACCTTGTGTCAGAAAAAAAATCTATGATAGTTTTAGATTTGGATGGGGCCAGAAACACGTCCAGTTTGTACAGAGAACTGAGTTAACTGCAATTCTCAAAATAACTGCTATAATGGCCGGGTTGAGGTGATTGGCTATCAATAAAGTTGGTGCTTCTGCAGTTTCACAATGACATTAAAATATTTAAAGAAATGTATAAATCTTGTTATGTACTTACATATTAGCTGAAAATAATATTGTACAGGAAAAAATGACACAAATTCATCCAGTATTTATTAAATTATAAGAAAACGAAAAAAAACAAAACGATCTTACGTATCGGTAGACATTTCAGCTTCCTAAATAGGCAAGGGAGATAACTTTCGGAAAAAGTCAAAATATAAGAAAAATGGCGGCATATAGATAAAATCGTTTTTTTTTAAATCGTCTTCTTTTCAGATACCACGTAAAACATAGTTTATACATTTCTTTAGATATTTTTTTAAGAGAGGCCTAACATGCCATTGTGAAACAGCAGAAGCACCATAAAGTTGAGGTCGACGGTTCATCTAACTCCATGTTCGAAACAGATAAAATGTCCTTCCACTTCACAAAAGAAAGAGTAGACAACGGCATTAGTGCTTTGGTGTTTAACAGAAAATATCTGGAAATGGATTAAAAACAGACAATAGTCATCTGTACAAAAAGTGGGACGCTATGCATCCTGGCAGACTTCATTCTAGGCTGGTGTGTTTGAAGGGACCAGCCTTAGCCCATACACTTCCTTGTTTGATCTGACTCCAACTGTTTGAAAGCAGGAAAAACACTAGTCCAACAAATTGTATCCATACGCCAAGCCATTCTATTTGTCGATGGGCCAATTACATAATGCTAAACTTTGTCTGTTTACACCAAGAGAAAATAGTACATCAACACATGTGACTTGCTACACCAGCAAACCCATCATGTGAGTGTCAGTTGATGCAGGGTAATTTGATAGAAGCAGAATGAACATAGATAACTATTTATAGTTATCTATGTTCATTGGCCAAGGAGATAATACGAAGGTGATGGTGGTCAAGTGGATAACAACACTGACGACCTGGGTGTGTCAAGTTCGAATCCAGTCGATTCCATAATACCGCTTTCACTTAGGGATGTTGGCAACCATTACGTGGTCCTTCCTGCAAGGATGCCGACAACAGAATCAAACCGGTCAACAAAGTTGTGTACCATTCTGATTCATAGGAATTTACTAAGTGAGATAGTCTCGAACAAGGGAATTAACTGATGAGATTACTTATTGCAATCAGTTGAATGGATTCCACTTACCTTTATGCCGCCCCAACCTAAATTGTTAATAAAATCAACGGGACTTGTCAAGTTGGGAACAAAAGGGAACCGCAACAAAAAGTCCAATTCCGTCGGATCAATTTCTTTTTTCAATAAAAGAATCTAAAAACAAAAGAGAATTTTTTAATTATCTTTTATTGTAGAAAAAATTTCTTCGTTTTCTTTTAAAATTGTTTAATTGAATATGCTTAAAAAGTTAAAACATTCGAGTTTAATCAAGCAATTTTAGGTACGATTATTATTAGGTACGGTTTAAATAAATTTAAAAAAATGAAGTTTCGGAAAAACATAAAGCATTTTATAACTAACGATAATTGGACTAAAATCTACTTGGTTGAGTCGAAGTTTGGCAATATTTACCTCCACCAAGGAGGTTATGTTTTCGGTTGAGTTTGTTGGTGTGTCTTGTGTAGTCTAGCATCCACATCGCTTGTCACGTGACCAATTGTCATCAAACTTGGTAAAAATATTGGTCATGGTCTAACTGATTTGATTTTGGGATATTTAAGTCAAAGATCAAGCTCACGAAAGAGGTGAAAGTCACACTTTTGGCAATAACTTCAGTTCTGTTCACTGTAGAGATTCGCTACTTGGTCCATGTTGTAGCCAATGAAGTCCCACATCTTATATATGACCTTGACTTTTGACTTGACCATTAAAAGTTCGATCATGGTCGAAATTTTGACGGAAAATTTCACTGGAAAAATGGTTGGATCTTTCTGCAGCTTCAGAAAGTACCTGATTCCAGATGCACTCCTCTACCTCTATAAGAGTTAGATACGTTCTAAGATTAAGTACTGCTACCACATCTGGGGAGGTTCCGCTGCACTCTTACAAAATTGACTTTGAAATCTAGTTGGGAGTATCTCTTCTTCTCCCTACATCCCCCTTTTCTCCTCCCTACAGCCCCCTTTTTCTCTTACCTACAGCCCCCTTTTCTTCTCACTACAGCACTCTTTTCTTCTACCTACAACCCTTTTTCTCCTCCCTACAGCCCTTTTTTCTCTTCCCTACAAGCCTTTTCCCCATCGATACAGCCCCTTTTTCTCCTCCCTACAGCCCTTTTTTCTCCTCCCTACAGCCCTTTTTTCTACTCCCTACAGCCCTTTTTCTCCCCCGTACAGCCCTTTTTTCTCCTCCCTACAACTCCTTTTTTCTCTTTCCTACGAACACTTTTTCTCCTCTCTACAGCTCCTTTTTCTCCTCTATACAGCCCCTTTCTCACAGAAGAGACGTTGCTAGTCTCTCTCTACTTTATCGTTATTTCCATGTAAAGTGATCGACTGAACTCTAATCTCTGGAGCCTCTTTATAAGACATTCACAGCAAGAACTCGTATTCTTATCACAACTGATAAAACTTTCCTTTCTTCCTCTATGTGCCTAGCATCAGACAGAATTTCCATGGACAGAACTTCGTTGCAAAGGATTACCACCTGTGGAGCACATTACCACGGGACTGCTTCCCTGTAGATTACAGCATAGTCGTCTTCAAATTCAATGTTAACAAATGTTTGTCATAATCCGCTCCATAAGAATCAAACGGCTCATTCCATTAATCATTTTTAATACTCCTATTGCGTTCTTCATCTTTCAACTGATAATCATTCCATCTCATTAATCTGTATTCTCGAGTGGCTCTTGACCTTGATATGTGCTGACTTACCTGGAACGTCATCTGACAAGTGAAGATGAGTTTGTCCTTCTCAAATAAGCCGCGTGTTGTATAAATGTAGACCGAGTATGTAATACTGTCGATCAGATTGAAGACTCTCTGTTTCACGTCTTCGGCCGGCTCGGCTCGTTCGATAGCCTTTTCAAAGACCACGCTGAAAGCCTGAAAGAGAGAAACAAACAATTAGGTGTTGCAGAGGTCACACTCTGACAGGAGTCATCATGCTTTGGAAAATTTGAAACAAGGGTTAGGGTTAGGGTTAGGGTTAGATAATTTAGACGAGTAGGATTATTCGGTTGCCTTCCATGCGGGAGGCACTGTATTGTTCCCTCGCTAAAAACTGGTGGGAAAATACGAACCATTTTTGAAACGAGCTTACCTGTACAGGGGTCACAACTCTTCAATGCCATGCCTAGGTGTATTCGGGATATAAAAAATGCTGCTGTGGAACAATTTAAGCGCTCTCTTGATGCCTAACTCGCTAATATCCCGGACCAACCCCAAATTGTCGGATACACGGCGTGCAGGCAAGCCGACACCAATTCTATCGTGCACATGCAAGCACATGCTGGTGCGGTTCCTTTGTCTCACAGGATCCTCACATCAGCCAGGGCGAGTTGAACAACCAGCAAGCCTGAACACGCCTGTTCGAAGCACCAGACAAAAAAAAAAAAAAAAAAAAAATTTGCTGTTGTTCAATTCCAACTTTTGGCACTGGCTGAACACGTATCTCCTCAACATGATGAACTTGCTGGAAAAGTGCTTCTGTGATCCTCAGAGGTCAAGCGACCGGCTTGGAGGCTTTCACATTACAATCAAGGCTCTTCTGGAGAAGAATACTGGCCTCTTGAGATTGTAGCTTCTGGCCGCAATGAGTGAGCAAATATCAAACCAGTAATACCTGCTGGTCGGGCTATGCTGGCTTCCTTCTGTAGCAGAAAAAATTAATCTTCCACCTCTTCTTTCTCTACTTCGTTATCTTCTTCTTTCTCTTCTTCTTCCTCTTTCTCTTCTTCTTTCTCTTCTTCTTCTTTCTCTTCTTCTTCTTCTTCTTCTTCTTTCTCTTCTTCTTTCTCTTCTTCTTTCCACGTCGTCCCTCGTAGACTACGCTCTCAGCCTTCTGCCATCTTGCCTCCAGCGACCCGTTTTTATATCAAACTGGACTCTCGTCTCCGCGAGAGAACACGAGATTTCACGGGATTACCTGGCGATATTAAGCCTAGGACGCCATCTTGCCGCTCTTTGGGCGGTCCAGCCCTGCAGAGCGCGCATCGAGACCGTTTGCCAGGTAATCCCATGTTTTCACAATTTATAACACACCTTCAAAGGAGGAGGTTTATAGGGAATGTTAACTTCACAAGCGGTCCCCAGTCACATGTATATCCCGGTCAGGGGAGAATGATGTGCCTAGCATTCCCAAATGGTCACCAATCTGGTACTGGCCAGGCTCAATGTCGCTTAACTTCAGTAATCTAATGAGAACTGGTGTGTCAACGCGATTATGCCATACATCATGGTATCCAAACTTTGTGAATGTTTCACCATCAGTTGATGGATAATGTGGGGAACGTGAAGGGGGCTTACCTGCGAAACGTCCTCGTGTCTGTCTGTCCTGTGCGCTGCGGATGAAGGAAAAGAATTCAACATGGCATCCTTGAACCTTTATTACGTACGGTTCACGTGGAGTCTCGCGAAGTCACATTGCACACATGCAAATTAGGTGTGCTTCAGCCTAATAAAAGCGGGTCTCTTACCGTCTTCAACGAAACGGTGCGAAGTAAGTGCACGTGTGACGAACGTAGAGATCTGCTTTGGAAGCTGACAGAGGACTTTGTGATCTACGGACAGAGCGATTTGCGTTTCTTGGGACCTTCGTTTTTTACTCCAGAGTGATTTGCGTTTTGTTGGACCTTCGTTATTACTTCAGATAACCCACAAAGAATAAGAATGATTATTCAGATCCCGTTCACAATTGCATACAGATTTCTGGTTTCAACAGGACATACCTGAAGAAGGTTGGAGATTACATCGGCTGAAACGTTGTGAGAATAACACCCAAAATGAGAACACTAGTCAAAATAATCCAGAAGTCATAATTTAAGCATCTTATGTGAAGTACGCAAATAATGATGACGTCATCGATTTTGTGGTATGCTTTGAAGGTCCCTACTTCTCACTCATGACATCACAGCCACACAAACCATAACCGCCCCACTCGCCCCTCAACAGAACAAAAAGAAAATAAAAAGGTAAAAAAAATACCTTGAGTGAGAACTGGTACATAGGATTGATTTTGTTGAGTTCATTCAGTTGGAAATAAAGTAGAGAAGCCCTTTCGGCTGCCGGACGGTAATTCTCGCGGGCCTCATTGATCTCCTTCTCTGTTTTCTTCGCTTCAATCACTTTCACTTCAATGTCTGCAGCTGTGCGTTTCGTAATCTCTAAATTTTCAACAAGGGCATAATCGCCAAGGAAATTCCCTTCAGCAGCCGACAGTCGAGCAAGAAGGGAATCCTCCAATTCCTAAAAATCAAGAAAACATCATCATGATGATTAAGACGATGATTGTGATGAGGATAAGATTTTACACACACACACACACACACACACACACACACACACACACACACATATTGTGTTTATTTATATAAGGAAACATTGTTAAACATAACAGACTTCACTGCTTAATTATACCTTTTTTATTTAAAAAAATTTTCTAATCTTTTTTTGTGTCAAAATAAAGTTTATGAGGTTTCTTGCAATTTCTGTTCCTTGGTTCGTGCGGTGGTGTTCTTCCTGTGGTTTTGCTTTCTTCCTATTGTAACTTCCATGTGACTTGTTACAATGTGTAACTTATACGCGTTGGTTTCCGCATTCGAGAATTTTCCTTAAGATTGCAGCTGCTTTGATCATATTATTATTATTATTATTATTATTATTATTATTATTATTATTATTATTCGCTATTACTAATCTTCTTACTTCGTTAAAAGCAAAAAAACGTTCCTTTTTACTTGGGAGGTGACGGTGGTTAAGTGGATAACAACACGGACTGGGTGTTCCAAGTTCGAATCCAGTCGGTTCCACAGTACCACTTTCACTTAGGGATGTTGGCAACCTTCTTGCGGTCCTTCCCGTAAGTACCCGATGTCTTTCCAGAAAGATTTCTAACTAGAAAAACATTGGGGAAACTAATGCCAACACCAGAATCATCTGATTCACACGAAAGAAGAAGAAGTTCCTTTATACTAATATCTTCCCTTGCTTTCCATAATTCTTCACTTCCCCAAGCTAATACCACCTATCGTAACAGATTCTTCATAAAACAACATTTTTGTCATGACATAAGTAAGTTAAGTAAGGTTTTCTGTTATGTTCATTCAAGTTCTTGTATAATTAAAATATTTTTCAAATAAAAAATGTGTTTTACCTTAAGTTTAATCTTAAATTCATTTTGTTGTCGTGTCAAATCTGATTTCAATTGTTCAAGATCCGGTCTTTCTTTTCTGACCACGGCTGCCAGTAGTTGCTCCTCCAGGCCGTCTCGGGTCACTGTAAAATTAATCAGGGTCGTCTGGGCCTGCATTTCTGGCTTGTAATGTGGGTTGGCCAGTTTAGTGTGCAAGATTAGGCGGAAAAAAGGATTATATTCGACTTCTTTGTCGCCCATCTTGATAGCACGGCCCTAAAACAAGAGGCAATACAAAAAAAGAAGATGAATTCAGTGAAACAAATCAAATAAAAACATTTCCGTAAATTTTGCGTAACTCATAAGATATTCTCACAATTCTTTTTTCTTTATGGAAATCGCTCCAGCGCTCCAGACAAGGCATGAAGCCCCTTGATGTAAGGAGCTAACAAGAGCGAAATATGATTATCACAAAGACAGGAGATACCTATTGGCCTTAGTCTTGAAAAGACCAAGGCTATACGTAGGAGGAAAACAGTCAGCAGGAAGAGAGTTCCACAAGCCTGCAGTTCTTGAAAAGAAGCTACTGGAATAGGAAGCTGTATTACAATGAGGTATCAAAACAGCGAATTGATGGAGACCACTAGACTAACGAGTCAACCGAGCTGGAACAAAAGAAGCAGGGAACAGATCAAATTCTGCAGAACACATGTCATAATAGTATTTATAGAAAAGACTGAGACTAGCAACACCACATCAGTGAGAGAGAGGGTACAGTGAAGAAGAAAGGGTGGAGGCCAATCAAATTACAGATACGTTTCTTCACTTTATCAAGAATCCTCAAATGGGGACAGAGATTCACTATCCCAAATATGACAACAGTACTCCATACATGGTCTGATAGTAGATTTGTAGAGATAGAGAATAGCCTCAGGTGTGAGAAAGTGTTTGGAGCGATAGAGAGAAGTGACTTTATGAGAAGCAGAAAGAGCAATGGATCTAATATATGAACTCCAAGAAAGATTTGATGAGAGAGAAAGACCAAGAAGTTTCAGGGTCGATTTCTCCTAAAGAGCAGAGCCATCCATGAAAATCTTAGGAAGAAAAGAGACACGCCTACGATTGAAAGACACGAGCTGAGTCTTAACGGGATTAAATGAAACAAGCCATTTTGTAGCCTAATCCACAACTGAACCCAGGTCAACTTCTAGATTAGCTGCATATTTCAACTGAAATCATACCAGAATATTGAAGCAAAAGTCTCGAATGATATTTTTTTAAATGTCAGGTTGTAACGAAAGTTGTTTGTTTCTTTAAATCACCCCCCCCCCCCAAATCATCATCATCATCATCATCATCATCATCATCATCATCATCATCATCATCATCATTAATTATCTATCTGTTTTACATGCTGGCATGCGTTGGATGGCGTTTAGAAATTTACTTCCAAACTAACCTAGCTCTGGCCAGGTCTTTATTTATCCCTCTTCCTCTCAAATCCATCTTTATCACTTCCTCCTGTTCTGTACACATCTCCCTATACTGTTCAGACTTCCTCTTCCTCTGGAGTCATCAGATCTAAGTTTGTCTTTAAGACTCACATTACACATTCATCATATTACTCTCATATCATTTCTCATCATGCAATGTAACGCATGTTCTCAACAGCATCACATAGTCGACAGTGGTAAGTTCAGGCTATGGTATACAAAGTCCCCCCCCCTCTATAAAATAGATTTTTTAGATTTTAAAAGGAAAATCTTTTAATTACTAAAGATTAATCAGTTAATTACAAGATTACAAAAATATATATTTTGTACTTATGGGGAGGTTTCTGGGATCTTTTGTAGAACAGCTTCGCCACTAATAAAAAAAAAATGTGTTTTGCAAACAAAAAAAAAGGCCCAACATTCATAGGCGCAGAAATTTTTTTTTTGCTTTGATTCGACTGAAATATCGCTTGTCTTACTTTTTTAATGGTGTTTCTTCCAAGGAGTGGATCGAGAACCGGATCGATGGATTCTGCCAGATTTTCAATTAGGACTGTGTCTCCAGCTGAGATTGCTTGCTCTATCACGTCCAAGTAACCCTTCTGGCCCAGCCGAACAGCCTGTATGGACAAAAATAAGCACACGTCACTTTGCATGGAAAACGAAACATTTGGTTGGGGAAACAATGAAACACATCAAAGGAAATAAGAAGGAAAAAAGAGATTGTATAAAACAGTGGAAGATTCCTATTCTGCAACTGTTTTTGATTACAATAACCCATTATGTGGTGTAGGTTTTGAGAACTTTTGAGAACTTTGAGAACTTTTTTTATTTGTGGATTTTTTCTGCTGATCTTGGAGTGTTGCAGAGCCGATATTGACATAATAATATATGGTTGGCCTACTTCAAGAGAAACGTCTATATACATCTCACAGGAATGTTATGTTTTGGGGAAATGTTACAAAATAAAAATATTAAAAAAATAAATACCATGGTTACTGGAATATAAAATGAACCTGACTTATTTATATATGCTCTGTTGTTACTGGTTGGCAATCATCGAGCTAAATCTTTTTGTAGAGAGTGATAATTAAAAGGTACTTATAGTATATACTAATACATGTATTGTCATAATTCATATATATATATATATATATATATATATATATGACGAATAAGAGTAGGGGAGGCAGACCCCCCCCCCCACTGTAACTCTATTTTCATGAGACGTTTTCTTTCAACTTTTTTCTTTCTACTTTTTAAACCGATTCATACGATCTGTTTTTTCCTTCTTTTCTTTTTTATATCTGTTTTATTGTTTGGCAAACGTTTTTGATGTTTTTAACATCCACTAGCAAATTCAAATTTTAAATTCCTAGTTCTCTCTCTCTCTCACACACACACACAAATATATATAGTACGAAAATATAAGTAAGCTACACAGAAACGTTTATGCTTCATTCCCGGGGGAAATCATCAGGCTAATAATTGTTCTACTAATTTCTACTCATGTATTGAGCACTCTTAAGTAAATAGTGAACATATGTATACATAATATAGTATACGAGTGTACACCTCCATCAAAAATCACATAAAACAATTATGCTTCGTCAGTGTTCACATCAATATTCTTTTTTCTTTCTTCGTTTTTTATAACTTCACCGATTGGGACGCTATTTTATATAAATATTGGGTTGGACAAAACTTAATATTTTTTTAGTGGATGTTAATGCAATTCATTTTCCACGCTCGATTTGGAAATTTTGAGAATGTCTGTGATTTGTCTGGTTGTCAAACGGCAATCTTGTTCAACTACGGCTTTCACTTTGTCACTGTCGATCATCTTTGGCCGGCCAGAGCGAGGAGCATCTTTCACTGAAAAATTTCTTTTTCGGAAGCGAGCAAACCATTTCTGGCACACCCATTCTGTAACAGCATTCTCCCCATACACATGGCATATCTTTATGCAGGTTTCTGTAGATTTTTTTACTTTTCTGTAATAAAAAAGCACAAGGTGTCGCTAGTGCTCTGCTTGATCTTTCATTTCAAGCCTGAAACACAAGCAAAAATGTAAGAACTCCTCTGCTCGGAGGCTTATTACACAATGACGTCAACATACTTGCTTCACCAGATACAGAATTTAAAGAATAGGAATATAAAACGATCTTTAGTAAGCTGAAAAGATGACATTCAAAAAACGAACATACTTTTTGACCAACCCAATATATTATATAAATATTTGTGCGAACACTGGAGAAGCATATTTTTTTTGCCGTCATTTCTGACGGAGAGTGAATATTAGTATTTATATATTTACAAATGATTTCGTTTTCATACTAACCTTTAATGTTGAAGAATATTTGTTTTTGATCCACTTTATCCCTTGAAGTTGCGGATCAATTATTAACGGCCATCGCTCGCAATTGGTCAATATGGTGGCATTTTCAATCGACATCCGGTCACTGGGTAAGTCTTCATTATTCCACTGCGCAATACTGGCATCGTCTGTCAATAAGGTTAGTGGGTCGAGGCCCTCGGATATCGGGAGAACCTCTTTTATGGAATTCAAATATGTGACCCAATATTTTTCCATCAATTCCAGTCGGAAAGATTTAATGAAACATCCGAGATAAGATACAAACGCTGTAATGAGTAGCGTGTCTCCAGGTAGGGTCACTTCCTGTTTCTTCAGTTCCTTGATAGAATCAGCCCACCTGACGTTCTCGGCTGCCAGCCCACCGACGAGCCGATTAGCCAACTCGATAGTTTTATTGGTGGCATCGGCTTCCGCTTGGCAACGGATTTTAGCATTTGTTGCTTCTTGGAATTCGGCCGTCAGTTTGGCCAAAGATTTTTCCAACTCTGTGATTTTGTTTTGAATCACGGTCAGTTTGTCCTGTGCAGTTTGTCTTTCGGCTTTGGCCTGTTCCAGCGCGATTTTCTTGGGTTCCACTTCACAAAACACTTCATAAAAGCGCATGATGTTAATGACCCAAGCGCAAAGGCCTGCGGCTGCGGTCGATTTGGCATGAATAAAGTCTGGGTTAAATTCCGGATCGGCGAGGTATGGTTGGATGGATTTGCGGCAGTTTTCATGGATATTTTCCTTGTCGTATTCCTTTAAATTTACTAATAGACTATCAACCTGGAAAACAAATAAAAAATCATATTCCTTGCTGCATGTGTAATAAAAAACATGTGAAATTTAATAAAATCCAAACTAATAAAAGAGAAAACAAAGAAAAAGCTGCGAGACCTGGTAGTTAGTGAGTAATAATGAAATGAAAAAGAAAACTCTGAATGCTGACGAAGATGGAGACAATCGCAAAGGGTTAATTAAAATGACAAATTAAATACAGTAGGCCCCTCCTTTTCGTGGGGGTGACGTTCCAGACACACCCGTGAATAGTGAAAATCTGCGAATAGATTTTGATACACTAAAAGTCAGGTTTTTGTACATTAGCATGTGTTTTTTGCATGAAAACCAACAAATCAGCGTAGATTAGCCCTTTCTGCTTCCAAGTTGGTTGATTTTTTTATATTTTAGTTTTGATTAAAGTTCGCAAAAATTTGGAATACCAGTGCTTTAGTATGAGACGCATTTAATATGAATCCTACGGAATAATTAGCGTTTTTAATTGCGTTTCTTTGTCATATTGGCCTTAGTTGGACCTAAAGGATTGTCATATTTGTAAGTTCTACCGAATTTATGGAGAAAATGTTAGGTCAGTGCTTATGCTGAAAAATCTGTGAATTTGTTAAACCGCGAATGGTTCACTGTATTTGGATAACAAATTTTCATTTTGAAAAAAGACACAGCTTACCTTGCTCATGATCGTAGATTTTGCAGCTTTCCAACTTCTATCTTTCGGAACCTTTCCGCCTGGTGCTAATAAAACCATGACTGCCGCAGTGACATTTGTTACAGCACTAGGAGGGGCACCGAAAGATTTCATTTCGGTCAAATTATTCTGCAGAGAAAGAGAGAGAGAGAGAGAGAGAGAGAGAGAGATAAAAAAGTAGACACATAATCCCTCTGCAAAGTTGGATTCTTATTTGCAAGAATATATTTCGATATGTCGATACGTTTATGCATATCCCTAAACAAGGGTCTGTCAGTTGACCAGTCTATATGTCTGTCATGCTTCAGTGGTGGGGGTGGAGGGCGAGGTGGCAGTTTTGAACTGGGGTAGTGAACTGGTGGGGGTGGAGTGTGAGATGGAGGTAAACTAGGGATGGTGAAATGATCAGTATAGTGTACAAAGTGGTGGTAGTGAACTGGTGGAGTGGAGTGTGAGGTGGTAGTGTTGAACTGGAGGTGGTGAACTAGTGGGGTGGAGTGTGAGGCAGTGTTGTTGAACTGGAGGTGGTAAACTAGTGGGGTGAAGTGCGAATTGGTGGTGTTTAACTGGAGGTGGTAAACTAGTGGGTTTGAGTGTGAGGTGGCAGTGTTGAACTGGAGGTAGTAAACTAGTGGGGTGGAGTGTGAGGCAGTGGTGTTGAATTGGAGGTTGTAAACCAGTTGGGTGGAATGTGAAGTGGAGGTGTTGAAATGGAGATGATGAACAAGTAGGGTGAAGCGCAAGTCAGTGGCGATGGTGAATTGGTGGGGATAGAGTGCGAGGCGGCAGTGGTGAATTGTAATTGGTGAACAGGTGAGAGTGGAGTGTGAGGTGGAAGTGGTGAAATGGATACTGGCATGAATTGACGTCTTGTGCTTTCTTTAAATCTTGTCAGGTCCATAACACCACTTTCATAAGAAATGTTAACACATGGTCCCTCCTGTGAGTACCAAATTATGTTTTGGGGGATGGGGGGATACTAATGCCCTCCCCCTAAAAATAGTCAAAATACTCTAATTGCATTTACAAGATCTTTAAAGACTTTTACAAGCCAGAAGGTAGGTGGCGTTGGTGAAGTGTATACCGACGTCGACTGACGACCTCGGTGTGCCAAGTTCGAATCCTGTCAGTTCTATAGCACCATTTTCATTATGGATGTTGGCAACCTTCACCTGGTTTCTCCCAAAAAGTACCCCATTCTAGAAAGAATCATGGGAACCAATGTCAACAACAGAATCGAGTCAATCAAAAGTCGTACTACGTTGATTTATACGGATTCACGTTTTTACAAGGCAGGAAAT
This sequence comes from Sepiola atlantica, assembly GCA_963556195.1. Classification (NCBI taxonomy): domain Eukaryota; kingdom Metazoa; phylum Mollusca; class Cephalopoda; order Sepiida; family Sepiolidae; genus Sepiola; species Sepiola atlantica. The sequence goes on along the minus strand of OY744534.1, from coordinate 3,989,817 downwards.
TTTTTTTTTTTTTTGTCGTCCAGCAGCTCGCTACTTACCTTGTTAAGAGTGTCCAGAGCATTCATAGCTGCCATCAAAGCTGGTTGAGCTTTTTTCAAATCTTCTTCGCAGTCGCTGAATTTCTTACCAACTTCTTCGTTGATCTTTTGCACTTTCTTCTCTTCCTCGTCGGCAATTGCCTTCTCTTTACCAACTTTCTCCGTCTCGGCACCGACAATCGTGATCAACTTATTTGCGTCTTCGTTTTTCTTCTCCAATTCAATTTCTTGAGCGGCTAATTTGGCTTTAAGGTCATCAACCTGCAAGAAATGGCATCACTTATTATTTTTTTCTATTTATATTTATTTATTTTTTACTTTTCTTCGCCCAAAACAAGACATATTGCCACTGAAGCATAAGGTGCTACTGTGATAGGAGCCAGATTTATCGGAAGCAACCTGGGTGGGAAGTAGGGTAGCAAAATGTTTGTTTATATTACATTTAAATTTCTCCATGTTGATACGGTCGGGGAAATTCTAAAGGCAAGCGGTCCGAGGAAAGAAGCTATTAGAGTAGAAAATCTTCCGACATCTCAGGACCTCTACAGTGAAGACGGGTGGGTGGGTTGAGGCTTACGGCTTCTGAATCCACGGTTTTAGGTCTTTTAACTGACAATGCTTGATCATCAAGTTCTTACAACCAAAGCAAAATTTGGAATAGACAAGGTGACTGCATAGAAATACAGGTTGATTATAGGAAAGACTATTGGCATGAGAAAGATCGATCAAGCTTACAGGCCTTACAACCCTTGCTTTTAATATAATTAACATCAAAGGAAAGTATGTAAGAAGCAGCCAAGGCAGTGTGGATCCTCGGATCATAAAACACGTAGTAAATCCTCCCAGGATGCAAACCACAGTCGCAGGCTTGAGTCCACCAACAGAAGTTAGTATGGATGGAGCAGTGAGCAGTGAGAGGGGCCCGATGTGCATGAAATCTGTAGAGAGGTAGGCCCCAGAACAGAGCGCATTCTCTACTGATGACTCTAACTATTCTGTTAGTTACCGGGTATGTGGGAGTATCTGCTGGTTGCATTCTACGGAACTGTATATTCTTTCTTACCTGTGATGATGTATTCCTCAGTTTTTCCAAACCGTTCTCAAGGCGCACAATTTGTGCTTGTAGGTTGCTGTTATTTTTCTGTAGAAGACTTTGGTAGAGTTTGATTTGTTCCAAGAAGCTCTTGGGTGTTGTGTAATTATAACGCCGTTCGTTCTGAAGGTACAGCTTGCTCATATCATTCACCGAGTTGTGCACATAAGCCATGAACTTTGAGATAGAATCTCGCATTGAGGGCTACCAAAAGGAAAATGACAAAAATCAGCAAAAATAATCACAAAACAACTAAATAATAATATAAAAAATCACGCAGTTTTCATCTTGGGCTATTTCAATATGGCGTCCATATGTGATATGATATCCCCACAGAGACCATTCCAAGTTAATACTGGATAGGAAGCAGAAGGATGAGTTTTGCTTCATTAAATTTTAGCTTTTTTGCACCAGTATCCATTCTGTCATGTTGATGTGAAAGACGTGAGAGGAAAAAGATTTTCGATGAAATGTGTGAAAAGAAATGGGAGACAGTTTTATCACCAGGGATAGAGATTTGAGAAAGGGGAGACAGTGACTATCATCATATAGAGCCACAGGAGTGGGTCTCAATCGATAGGCGAGGCTCTTTTATCAATATATTCATTGATATATTGAGGTTGTCAAGAAGTTTTGTTACCTTGGTGATACCACTGGAGCACAGTGTGAAGCAGGTGCTAAAATGATTACAAAAGTTAGGAGTGGATGGAGTAAGTTCAGAGAACTTCTGCCATTACTAACCAGCAGAGCGTTACCACTGTCGATCAAGCATTAATGACTAAAAAAAAACAATTGTTTAGGATTAAATCTATAAATTGATGAAATCGATTGAAAATAAAATTGTTTGCTAAAACTGTCTGAACGGTTTTAGATATTTTCCTTTTGTTAACAAAGTTATTAAAGTCAAAGGAAATAGAGGGACAATCGATTTTACTTTATATATAAGATCAAGAGGTTGATTAAGTTTGCTGGAACATTGTATGTAATATGTATAAATCATTTATAGAAAACTAATAACAATGCGGAAATATACCGGGTTTTAAGAAGGAAAACAGAATACTGAATGACAAGGCAATTTTTTTAAATAATTAAATCTTACTTGCTTCCATATTTCTCCTCGATCACTAGAATCGTATATGTCACAATATTTCAAATTATCTCCCCTTTCTCAAGTGTTTCTATTTCTTCATCTTAAGTTAATCTTTGCCTCCTGCAAATACTTTTTGAAGACTATAGAGATTTATAGAAGGCTAATACCAATGGTTGAATATACCGTATTGTTAGAAGGAAAACTGAATACTTACTGACAAAGCGATTTTTTTATCATTTTTCAAATTTTTTTTTTATTCATTTATTTTATATAATGCATCTTACTTTCTTCCGGATTTCTCCTTGGTCACTAGAGTCGTATATATGACGCCAGAATATTACAATATTTCGGAAATATAACCCATTCATCAAGTGCTTCTATTCTTTTTTTTATCTAAGGTTACTCTCTGCCTCATGTGTAGAGTATTTGTTATTATTTTTGTTGACTGCAAGATTGTATACTATCTTAATGACTGAGGAGAAATCTGAAAGAAAGTAATATTTATTATTTTAAAAATATAAAATAAATAAAATAGTTTTAAAAAAAATGTCTTGTTATTCAGTATTCAGTTTTTTCCTTTGACAATCCAGTATATTTCCACATTGTTAAAGCTTTCGATAAATTATCTAAAAATAACAAAAAAACAAGTACTTTTTACATTGTTGAGAAGAGATAAGTGTTTGCCTCTTACCCCCAAGAGATCAACTTCTTGTAAAAACTTCTGACTAACAGACACCAAGGCTTCTTCTGGCCATTCATGAAACCAATCGATGCTTGTGCAGTTTGTAACGGCCGGAAACTTTCGACTCCGCACGCGCAAAGTTGGTCCAACCGGAGAAAAGCAAAGAACAACCTGTAAGACAAAAGAGAAAAAAGATTTCTTAGAAGAGACCAGAAAGTTTTGATATTTAAAGAAAAAAAAACAGATTAAAAAGGCTAAATTTGATTTCAAAATAATGCACAAGGATTGTGAGACAGATGTTCCTTGCTGATGATATGGCAATCGTCACTCACATTACAACTGTTGACATATTTGCTAATGCAGCAACTCAGCTTAGCTTAGAGATGTTCAAAAGCAGCAGCTACAAGAATGTTGTTATTATATATCGATTCTTCATTGGACAAAATCAGCAAAATGCCTAGGAAAATTAACTTGTATGGTATTACTGGGAGAATGTTTAATATAATCAGATCTTCTTAGCTAAAAAATCTTTCTTAACTAAATGATCCAAGTCGTTCTTGATGGCATCACATCAATGCGGGTGTGCCCCAGGGGTCGATACTCGGACGTATATTATTCCTGATTTTCATAAATGACCTTGTCGATACAATCGTGTCTGAGATGGGCGAATTTGCTGATGACACCACACTATATTCTCAGCATGAGAACAAATCGAATGGCCACTCATGCAAGACAGTGGTTGAATCCTTAGAAAATGATCTTCAGTTTGTAGTAGAATGGGATCAAAAATGTATGATCACATTCAACAATGCTACCAAGACGAAGCTCCTCTCCATAAACAACTACAAGAAACCTTTCGAACCATCGATTGTCATGGCCGATAACACTCTTCCTGAGCGTCCAACATTCAAACTTCTTGGACTGACATTCTCAGGCAACATGATGTTACCAAGTCTGTTGCAAATAAAGTAGGCTCCCTCTACCAAGCTAGAAAACTTCTTATATCTGCCAGTATCCTATATCTCTATAAAACCACCATTCGCCCGTGCATTGAGTATTGTTGCCACATCTGGGTTGGTGCATCAAACACTAATCTCTCCTTCTTGGACAGGGTGTAAAAAAGAATTTCGAATCTAATAGATCCCACACTGTCGCATCACCACAGAGTTGCATTCCTGTGTTGGTTTTACAAGTACTTCCACGGAATGTTCTCCCATGAACTTACTGCACTGGACTAGCAGCAAAATCCCACCCCCTCACTGTAGAGGTCCCTAGATGCCGGAAGATTTTCTACTCAGATAGCTTCTTCCCCTGTACCCTTACGATTGGAATTCCTCCCTGCTCCCTGTTTCCACAGACTAAAGTGCAGAAATTTAAATGTATAGTGAACAAACATCTTGCTGTCCAACTCCCTACCCAGGTTGCCCCTCTATAAATCTAGCCCCTATCACTGTAGCCCCTTACGTTTCAGTAGAAATATGCCTTGTTTGGATCGAACAAAAGTAAAACAAATTAAAAAAATTTTTTTTTGTGGAAATCGCTTCAGACAAGGCATGAAGCCACTTGATGTAAGGAGCTAACAAGAACGAAATATGATTATCGCAAAGACAGCAGATGCCTAGTGACCTAAGTCTTGAAAAGACCAAGGCTATAGGTAGGAGGAAAACAGTCAGCAGGAAGAGAGTTCCACAAGCCTGCGGTTCTTGGAAAGAAGCAATTGGAATAGGAAGCTGTATTACAATGGGGTATCAAAACAGCGAATTGATGGATACCACTAGACCAACGAGTCAAACGAGCTGGAACAAAAGAAGCAGGGAATAGATCACATAATTCTGAAGAACACATGCCATAATAATATTTATAGAAAAGACTGAGACTAACAACATCATGTCTGTGAGAGAGAGGGTGCAGAGAAAAAGAAAGGGTGTGGCCAATCAAATTACAGATACGTTTCTGCACCTTATCAAGAACCCTCAAACGGGACAGAGATTCACCAGCTCAAATATGACAACAGTGATAAGATTGTTGAGAACTAATTTCAGCGATGAGAGTGGAATCCAATATGGCCGCCTGAAAGCACACGGAAGTCCTGAAAGATAGAAAAGTCACAAAAAGACGAGAAAGCGGATATATAACAAGATTACCCGCATACCTTTAGTGTTTTTCGCACTTTGTCAATGAAAAATCGCCAACAATTCTCTCGGGTATCTTCCATCCCTTGACCTTTCACCTCACTTCTCATGCTGGAGATTATATTCTCGACCTCGTCATCTGCAAAAAGGTCAGGAATCTCTCCAGATGCCAACAGATCATTGATGAGGACAAGGAATTTTTCATCGGCAACTTGAGCATCATTTAGAAGAAACACTGTGCCGACATTCTTGACTCCGGCTTTCTGGTATTGGACATTCAGGTCCACTGAAAAAGCAATGTAAAGAATAGAGAGAATAAGGGACAGAAGTTGGGTTAGGGTTAGAGACAGAAGTGGTAAAACATTTTCCTGTTAAAAGATCGGTGCGCACGCATGAGCGTCAATAATATGGATGTCCTAAACTATTCAACTTATTATTATGAATATGGAATATGTATTTCAGGCAACAGGGTGAGTAACCTGGGCACATTATTTCTTTCTTTGTAAACTTTACAATTTAGGGGGGATTAATGAAATCGTACCATACAAAGAAAGAAAAAACATTTAAATTTTAAAAAATACTATATTTATTGCTTTTACCCGTCCCGAGACGTGTATTTTACTAGTTTATATATATATATATATATATATATATATATATATATATATATATATATATATATATATATATATATCAAGTTAGGTATGTTTATGTGTATGTACAGGATTCATTCTTAAATTAATTAACCGATCATTATGAATTTAGGAACAGAGCTGCTAGCATATTTGTAACCCCGACCCTAACTCCTAATCCTAACCCCTAACCCTAACTCTAACCCTAATCCTTAAATATCGTAGTTAATAGAATAACCTTCATACAGTTGTGGACAACTTCTTTAGACCAACGCGCCATTATATCGCGATGGCGAACAAAGCCTGGCTGGTTCTCTACCTGATCCGGAGATTTTTTCTGAACCTGACCTATCATAGATTTTTTATAGATTTTTTTAATAAATTTTTTATAGATTTTTTATATCATAGATTTTTTCTGATAGCAGACACTTTCCATTCCTTATACATAACTCTGGTTCGCTTTATTCTTAAGTATGCCATCCAAGCAAGAAATTCTTATCAGCAAAAAGATATCCTACACCTGGAGTGTCTTCAACATTTTTTTTTTATGGAAGTCGCTCCAGACAAGGTGTGAAGCTATTTGATGTAAGGAGCTAAAAAAAAAACTACTTCAAGGTCAAAAACTAGCCAACGATAAGTGTTAGATGGATAGATTCCGACCAAGAAAACAGCAATTCTTCCCCCTTTGTCAGAAACATTGCTCATGGACTGTGAGGACTAAAGGACAAAATAAGGGAAGCAAGAGTTAAAAGGTTGCCGAAAGTAAACCCAAGGTCCATTTTCTACTCTTCTAAGGTTGGCAACTAGGATGGTGACAAGATTCTCCACACTCACCTACAGATAAGTAGACGAACGTCTGTTTTAGTCCTTCCAGCATTCTTTAAACCAGAATAATTCTCCTGACTTGCAATTCGATACATAAGCATTTTAAAAAAAATGACATCTTTCTTTATTCAGGGCTCTCCAGCATACATACAAAGAGCGGCTCCAAAAACTGAATATATCCTTATTTGAGCAGCAAAATATGGGAGGAGACTTGATTCTGGCGTACAACATCATCAACGGGAATTTAAATCTTCCTTTGAAGAACTTTTTATCCCAGCGTCAAGTTATGGTCTCTGGCGGGCACCTGCAAAAGATGTACCACTGTCGTTTTCAGTTCAATAGAAGAAAGGCAGCGTTCTCTGTCCATGTTTGTGCTCCGTGGAACAACCTACCAGAGGAGGTTGTGACGATGACTACCATATCCAGGTTTAAAGCGGCCTTGAACAAACATTCAGACTATATGTAGATTTAAATAACTTCTACTTGCCTCTTTACATGGCTTGTTGCACTTTGCTATTTTTGCCAAATAAATTTGATTTGATTATAAATGTTAGGGATCAGAATCCCCCATCGTACTGTTACAATATATGACAAACTTACGTTTCAAATCGGGGATGCCATAACCTTTGCGTAGGGTTATCTGGAAAACTTCCAAACTGCTGATGTAGGCAGCCAGTCGAGATAAACTCTGTTTACCGCTGCCACCGACACCAATGAGAAGGGCATTTCCCCGTGGACTTTCTAGGATTCGGTTTATTCGACAGATGTGAGTCATAGCATCTTCGAACAGGACGAGGTTCATAGCTGCATTGATTTCGTTGTAACTGTCCATGGCATCGGTTAAAATCTTGTTAAGGCTCTTCCAGTCTGGTACGGGCATATATTTCGGATCTCCGATCCCAGTGGCGAAATGACAGAAGAGCAATGGCTGACTGTTTAGATTGTCTTCATCAACATCCTGAAGAGAAAATAAAAAAGAGTTACAAAAGTTTCACGAAATAAAATTTTATAAAAAATCATCAAAAGATTTGCATCATCTTTTAACGGCACCTCACATTTCTTATTTTATGGTGTTTCTTGACCTGGTCATCCCTACTAACCACTCCTAAAGTCCAACTCTTTCTCACCATAGTAGGGGCAGTGACAACGTGGTAGTGTCAGAACTGTGACGTCTGAAACTCTAGTTCCTAACAAGGCCACCCATGGCGAACAGGTCTGGCACCAAGCGGTATTAGGGCTGCAACCTGGCTAACAGAGCTCTGGTGAAAATTCAGGAAGAGTCAACAACAGAATGCATCGTCCTCTGGTCGTATCTGCCTCTGCACGTGGCAAGCAAAGATGTGGCAGATGCGGAACCGTAAATTAATTAAGTGAGAGTAGCAACTCTTTTTCTGTGTCATTCGTTTCTGTGGGCCAAACCATCCCTGACATTGCATGCAACTGCTGAGCCTTGCTGCTCTTGATGTCACGGGTAAAAGCCTGCAATCTTGCAGGTTAACGAATAGCTGCGACTAACTACGAGGAATTTATGCACCTTAGACGATCCTGAGGTACAAATTTTGTAAGCTCTATGCAGAAGATCGACTCGCTTAACAATAGGAAAAAATCTCTGTTAACGCATAACATTCTAATTTTGTGTTATGCAGACTGATTATTTTAAAAGGTATGTTTAAATGTACTCCATTTTATGTATATCTAATTGACTCTGTTCATTAAAATGCTTTCTTGACAAAGTTTCTGAAATGAAACGAAATATCAAAATCAGCATGAACCTGTGTTAATTCTTTTTGTTCTTTGTAGTTTTTCGTTGCTTATTTCCTATAATACTGTTTATATCTTGACAGCCTTGCTATATTGTATAGACTTTTATTATTCTCACTTTGAATGAAAATAAGCAATTCAATTCAATAAATTTGTCAAAAAATTAAACTAGCATGCTTCAGTTGCCATGTATGGAAAGAGGGGCAAAAATTTACACAGAATACAGTGGCTCAGCACTTGTCTAATTTCGCTTTGCATTGCTGCGCCGTTGATGCATTTACTACATCTTCTGAAAGTTCATTCCAAAGTCCAAAGATCCTAATCAAGAAAGCAGCCCACCTTCGGGTCAATCAAACTCGATGGTGAAACAGTTTCTGGTAATTATCCACGCTGATCTCTTTCTGGTACAGAAGTGAATAGTAAGTCTCGAGGGAGATTGTAGACGTCAGCGCTCAAGGGAGAAAAGATTAAGCTTGTCAAGTCGACTTTCATAAGGGCAGATCTGGTAATCAAGTATATATGTATATTAGATATTTGAAAGGTTATTTGTTTTTTGTCTTCTAAGTACATAGAAGATGCTGTCAAGTCTGTCAAGTCTGCCGGGCTAGAAAACTTCTAACACCTGCCAGTATTCTATATCACTATGAAGCCACCATTCATTTGCCACATCTAGGCCCGTGCACCAACAGCTAGTCTTTTCCTTTTGGACAGGGTACAAATAAGAATTTCTAATCTAGTAGGTCCTGCACGCATTAGTACCCCAAACTCATTCAACAGCAAAATCCCACTGTAGAAGTTCCTAGATTCCGGAAGATTCTCTACGTTTTTCCTTGGATCGCTTGCCTTTGGAATTCCCTCTCTGCTTCCTGTTTCTTCGACTGTACCAACATGCAGAAATGTAAATATAATGTGAGCAAACATCTTGTTGCCCAACTCCCCACCCTATTTTCCCCTATAAATCTGGCCTCTATCATAGTAGTCCCTTACGGTTCAATGATAATATGTCTTGTTTGTTGGTGTGAACAAAAGTTTTTAAAAAATGTTAGATAGATAACAAAATGTTAGATAGATAGCAAATTCCATCTAGAAAATAATAATACTTTTAAATATTTTATATTTATAGGTAAATTCAATATTTTTATAATCAAAGGGAAATAACTCTTGCATCCATGTTATCTCTCTTGCCATGAAAATATTTGGAAGCATGGGTTATCTACCCCTGAATTTTGACCAGACGACAACAAAACAGAATAATTCAATAGATGACACTTACCGACATCGGCTTAGTGAACCTCCTCATTTGCATCGTAATTTTCCCGGTTGTAAATGGTTAAAATTGTTAAATCCATAATTTTATATTGTTGATCTTCATAGAATCGTTTTCATCCATTTATTTCTTCATATTTACAACTTACAACTTACAACTCACAAACCACTTCACAACAGCAAAACAAAAAACGAACCTCAAAACTTTTTTTGATGATGTCCCTTTGGGTCTTCATGTAGATTTCAATATCATCTGAACTAACGAGTTTGTCACAATAGACTCGTTGAGATTCGTGCATCCAGAGGCGGATCAGATCAGGGGGCGTCCGACAGCATTCAGGGTTAGAAAAGAGCAAACCCTGAAATCAAGAAAAAAGACAAAATTTTTTTAGAAAACAAATTAGCATCCGGATGTGAAGAAAGTATACTTGGACGGCGAAGTTCACAAGTTTTGTTACCTTGGTGATACCATTGGAGTATAATATATGGTATCACCAAGGTAACAAAAACCAGATTGTAACCGTAATACATTTCGTAGCATCTGCCCCCCAGATGCTACGAAATGTATTACGGTTACAATCTGGTTTTTAAAATAGGAAGGAACTGGTGCTAGTGTTATTGTAAGAGTGGATGGAGTAAATTGAGGGAATTCTGTCATTACTAATCAGCAAAGCGTTACCACTTTCTAACTAAGGGAGGAGTCTATTTGGTATGTGTACGCAGTGTGATAATGTATAGAAGTGAAATTTGGCCAGTGAAAACATGCATTGCATGGAGAGAAATTATATGAAAATAATACGATGGATGTGTAATGTGAGTCTTAAAGACAGGCTTAGTTTTGATGACCTCAGAGGAAGATTAAATTTGGACAGTATAGGGAAACGTGTGCAGAAGAGTAGACATCGATGGTATGGCAACTTAAAAGAATGAATGAGAGTTCTTAGGTGAATAGATGTAGAACAGTTGAAGTAGAAGGGGTAGTTAGCAGGGCAATGCAAAGAAAAACATTAAAGAAAGTGATAAGGATAGACTTCAGAGAAAGAGGGATAAATAAAGACCTGATCATAGATAGGTTAGTTTAGAAGTCAATTTCTAAAAGCTGTCCAACGCATGCCAGCATGTAAAACGGACGTTAAACCGATGATGATGATGATGATGATGATGATGATGATGATGATGATGATGATGATGATGAATTCATCAATTTTTTTTTATAAATCACAAACTGTCAACAAAAAATCTGTTTGAATTTCAGATGCAAACAAAATCTTCATTACTTCCGCTAACCTATATTTGTTTCCTGTTTCCCTGACTGTACCAACATGCAGAAGTTTAAATGTAATGTGAACAAGCATCTCGCTGCACAACTCCCCACTTAGGATGTCCCTAATTCACAGTAGCGTTTGGGTGGAACAAAAATAAAAATAAAAATAGTATGAAACGTCGTAAGCTCTAAAAAGTGAACCTTGTGTTTACTTTCGGAAGCCTTGTAACTCCCACTTCCCTTATTTTGTCCTTTAGTCCTCACATTTCATGAGCGATGTTTCTGACAAAGGGGGAAGAATTTCTGTTTTGTGGGTCGGAATCTATCCATTGGCTATCGTTGGCTAGTTTTTGACCTGGAAGTAGTATTTTAATAGTTCCTTACATCAAGTGGCTCTATGCCTTATCTGGAGTGACTTCCATAAAAAAATTTCCGTTTCATCTTTACATTAAAATATATCTCTTAGATATTTAAATTTTTAGATAACAGATTTGATTTGAACTAGTGTGTGATTCTAAATTTGTTTTTAAGAAATAATTTGATCGTAGCACCTTCAGTGTTGGAGCCAATTATCTCCAAGAGGGATAACTCTGGCCTCAACACCTCTTTTTCTTAAGGAGATTTTAAAAAATGATTGTGTATTATTCTACAAGAATAGTAGTTCAGATAAACATTAAAAATTATCTCGTAAACAATTAATAAAACGAATTACCTTCTTGTTCAATAAACTATGTTTTTTAATGCACATTCAATTCAATTCAAGTCAATTAATTTGGCAAAAAATGAAACAAACTTACTTCAGTTGCCATGTAGGGAAGGGGGGTAGAAATTTACACAAAAAGGATACAGTAGCCCAGCACCTGTCCAAATTCACCTTGAATTGCTGTGTTGTTGGCACATTTATTACCTCTCTTGGAAGTCCAAGGTCCAGGGATCCTGATTGAGAAAGCAGCACTACTCCGGTTCAATCAAAATCGGCGATGAAATAGTTTCTTGTGGCGTCCGCATAGACCTCTTTCTGGTGAAGGAGTGAATAATAGGTCCTGAGGTATATCGTAATGACCATTGTGGAGATTTTAGGCCAAAATGAGATCACAGTGTAATCGTTGGCGCTCAAGAGGGAAAAGGTTAAGTTTCTTGAGTCGGCTTTCATTAAATTGCTTACCTTCGTCTTTCCACTGTGCAGTCAGAATTATCCCCCTTGCATTGATTTTGTATATAAAAATAAAAGCTTTATGCTGATGTGTTCTGTTTTTTATGCTTGCCTCTGTTCTATTCGTGCATATCGTTTGTATTTCAGGAGATAAATACAATTTTACAGCCAGCATAAAAGTTTTCACATAATTTTAGTTTATTATGATGGTATGGTTTGGCCTTAACAAAAAATGACAATGACTAACTCTCATCAACAATGCATGTCAATTGAAAACTCATGTTTAAAATGAACTAAAATAAATTGTGAATATTATCTTAAATCTTGTTACAAGTTGGAAACTATTGAATTACCTGGAAAATGTTTGAAAGGTCTCTTAGATTAAATACATAATGGAATTTGATGGCCGTGGGCAAGAAATTGGAAGACACCTTCTGGTGAAGGGCTAAAGCAGCAGCAATGATGGTGGGTGCAAATTTCTGCACAGCTGGAGCGAAATTGTTGAAGGCCAAATGTTGACTCAGGATGCTATTGTAGATGGTATGCAAGGCATCCTGGGAAGGAAAGCTGATTGCAAATACGCAAAAATGTCTCTGAAAAAAAAGCAAAGAAAACAACATTCGTTAGATGTCACGTAAAGTTAAGATGTAAATGAGGTTCGGCTTTCATTACTCCCGAGATGAACAACAGGTATTGTAGGAAAAAGTCCCTATTTACTTGCCTCCCAATGAGGGCAGAGTTATTCACAAAGGGAATGTGAGAAAAATCCAGCTCCCCAAAAAGGGGCACTTTGGATTGAGATAAAATAAAAATTTGCTTCAACCTAGAAGGATTTCTCCTTCAATGAACGAGGACAGAACTGATGAAGTGTAGTATCCGAACAGATACAACACTCTGAATTATCTATTTGCAGATAAAACACTTTGAATTATTTATTTGCTACAAGGTAAAAGGATACAATGTAAAAAATTAGATACAAGGCCATCAAAGGTGTGGAGAAAATGGGGTTCGTAGACATCCTTTGTCTATTATAACATATTTGACTACCCTACTCTTGGCTAGAATCAACACAGTCACCACAATACCACATTTACTCTAGGCGGCCATCCTACTTAAAATATCCCCATGCACGTTTTTGTCAGATCGTCAAGGACGATCATGAGTAGGATCAGGCTAAGTACTGATCCGTAGTGCACTCCTACCATTATTTCTAGGGGCTCAGAGAGCACACAAGCAAAGATCACAGGCGCGGTCGATTTGTGGTAGAGTCTGGCAACTGCATTCACTAAAAGATGACGTCATCAATTAAAGATGAGGTAGAGCCATGCACAGTTGATGAGGTCACAAAAGGATGACGTCATAAATGATGACATCATCCATTAAAACAGAGATGGGGAATAATGTTTGATCGAGATCATCTAGTACACTATGAAAACTGTGTATAATGTCATCCTTTACTGACGTCATCATTTATGGCGTCATCATTTTGTGACGTCATCCACGGTGCATGGTTATTCCACTATCACTGCTTTCATGGATTACATCATCACTATGGAGTACTGTTGTCATATTTGAGCTGGTGAATCTCTGTCCCATTTGAGGGTCCTTGAAAGGTGCAGAAACGTATCTGTAATTTCTGCACCCTCTCTCTCTCACACATGTGATGTAGCTAGTCTCAGTTTTTTTTATAAATACTATTATGGCATGTGTTCTTCAGAATTATGTGATCTATTCTCTGCTTCTTTTGTTCCAGCTCGTTTGACTCGTTGGTCTAGTGGTCTCCATCAATTCACTGTTTTGATATCCCATTGTAATACAGCTTCCTATTCCAGTTGCTTCTTTTCAAGAATCGCAGGCTTGTGGAACTCTCTTCCTGCTGACTGTTTTCCTCCTACCTATAAACTTTGTCTTTTCAACACTAAGGCCAATAGGCATCTCCTGTCTTTGCAATAATCATGTTTGTTCTTGTTAGCTCCTTACAACAAGTGGCTTCATGCCTTGTCCGGAGCGATTCCCCCCTTTCCCCCCAAAATATTAAGTAATGTCTTCATTTATGACATGATCCTTTTGTAACGTCAGTGCGCACGAGAACAAACAAGCAAGCAAGCAAGATCCACGGTTCATCTCGTATATATACACACAATCACTATCCACACCTATGTTATTTTGTTTTAATGGATTACGTCATTCTTCTGTTACTTCAACAGTTATGACATAATAAAGGATATCGAAGGAGAGGACTTACAATTATTTATTTATTTTTATTTTCAATCTTACATAAACAGCAAGTATGGTGTTAGCTGTGCGTGATGTCCGGATGATGATTAGAAATCATTTGATATTTCGGGAAAATTGTCCCCTTCTCAAAAATGGACACAAAAGAAAAGTCCGACTGTGTGGAATTTACTAAGATGGATGCCAGAAAGTTGGAATGGAAACATTCATTGTTCATTACCGCCTTCGTTTTGTTCCTTTGTTTCATGTATTTGCTTGTACGATAGAACATATAATGGAGGGACGCTGTCCAAGAACTGACCCTTGGGAGACGATTCCCTCTCATACTTTCCTAAGCTGACACACAACCGTTGATATTCATACAATATTTTTGACGGTACAGTAAGAAACCGATCATTTACTTTGGCAATTGACTTACTTGCAATCTTGGGTCGATGGTAAAGCTGCCTGCCGTCGGGTTCATACAGGCAACGTATTGGGTGTTGTGGATGTCCTTCAATGTTAGCTTTAGTCTGTCATACCAGTGGCTGTGATCCAAGTGTTGTCGCATTAAGGTATGGGGCTGCACAGTGAAATACTGGTCTACCTGCACACGATATACACACATCAGGGTAAGCGTAAAATAAAATATTTTCATTAACAAACTATATGGCGTTATTCATTATATGCACGCTTGTCTTTCATTGATGGTAAAACTTTCTGTTGAGAATAGAAGAAGGAAAAAAAAGAAGTTCCTCACCTCCGGCATATTCATGTCGTCAACAAAATAGATGAGTCTTTTGTTGCCGACGGGTCCGTAATTACGTCCAGCCTTTTTTTCAAGCGGTTTTTCAAGGACCCGTTGCAACATTTCCGATGTGGTGTAAAAGTTAAATGGCACATTAGCGATGATGTAATCGTCAGAAAGCGAGACGAGTTTGTCTTGCATCAGCACACTCTTGCCACTTCCTGCGATACCTACCAGCATCACTGGTCGTTTGGAAGCGATCAAAATATCGAGGAAGTAGCGGATTCTTGTCGTTTCTGCAGTTGGAACCATTGTGGCCTGTAAGAATGGAAAACAATGGAAGTCGTTGAATGGTGAGAGTGTGGGTGAGATTGTTGGTTAGTTTAGTTTTGGGTTCGTTTTATGGTTCATCAACAACTGTTGGGTCATTCAGAGACAAGAAGGTTGTGCTATTTATGTTGGTTCCAGCACTTAAAATAGACGAGGGAAGGTGGCATATATATATATATATATATATATATATATATATATATATATATATATATATACATATATATATATATATATATATATATATATATATATATATATATATATATATATATATTTATTTATTTTTTATTCATACAGACATGTACATAATCTGCGACACTGGCATGTTGATGTTATCGGTCAACAGCTGTTAGAAATTGAAATGTTTCTAACAGCTGTTGATCGATAACATCGACATGTCTAACTACCTATAAGTATTAATTATTGTGTTCTTTAATTATTAAATTTATAAATAATAAGAATGAATATTTAAACGTTCGTATTCCATTAAAAAACAAAACAAAACAAAAACAAATAGGAGTGGGGTGAGATTGTTGAAAGATTATTAAATGCTTATTATAATTTAAGAGAAATGGGCACTGTGTCGGTTTTATTACGACAGGAGCGATGTGGGTGGGCGTCAAGTTAAGGATATCAATTACCTGTAAAGGTATTTCCGGGTCCAGTTCAAATTTGGCCACTCGTTTCGACCAGTGTTCAAATTTTTTGGTTTCGGGGTCGATGTAATAATCAAACACAGTTCCTTGACTGGGAAACTTGACCGATTTGAATTCATTTACCCACCATTTTGTAAATTCATTTCTGTAATCGATCAACTGTAATAAAAAAAAAAAAGAAGAAAAATAATTTTTTAAAGAAAGTTTAGTGGAATTCATATGACGGGCATAGATTGGTCAGTAGGGTTGTATTCGCGTGTCCTCATAAGGATTGCGTGGCTTGGTCAAAAGGTTACATGTCCCCGCTGGGCTTCTTTTACAAAGGAAGAATTAAAAGGGCATTTTGGGGGCACTATCAGATGGAATAGTTAACAGAATTTGATAGGCATATTACTGATGGAGATGTGGTATCTATTTATCGAGCCGAAACTATACTATTACTTCTATTGATAATGGAGATTTGGTATCTGTCTGTCTGAAATCGAAACTATACTATTACTTCTATTAATAATTGAGATTTGGTATCTGTCTGTCTGAAGCCGAAACTATATTATTACTTCTATTGATATAGGATATTTGGTATCTGTCTGTCTGAAGCCGAACTATACTATTACTTCTATTGATAATGGAGATTTAGTATCTGTCTGTTTGAAATCGAAACTATACTATTACTTCTATTAATGTACAATTGTACTTTAATTACTAATGGAGATTTGGTATCTGTCTGTCTGAAACCTAAACCCACTCACTGCCCCCTTAGGAGGGGTCACGTGGACATCATCATCATCATCATCATCATCATCATCATCATCATCATCATCATCATCATCATCATCATCATCATCATCATCGTCCGTTTTATATTCTGGCATGTGTCGGACAGTTTTTAACAACTGATATTCAAACTAACCTATCTCTCGCCGGGCCTTTATTCATCCCTCTTTCCTTCAATTCCATATTTATTTTTACTTCCTATTATGTTTTCCTTGGCCTTCCCGTGTTAACTGGACCTGCTACTTCAACTGTTCTACATCTACTAGCCCAAGAATTCTTATCCATTCTTTCAACATGAACATACCATCGAAGTCTCCTGTTCTGCACACATCTCTCTATACTGTCCACTGTCTTACTCTGAGCCAATCAGATCTAAGCCTGTCTTTAGACTCACATTATACATTCATCGTATCGTTCTCTCCATGCAATGCATGTCTTCAACCCTCACTTGCCAGGTTTCATTTCCATACATAATCATATGCCTGATAGACTTTTCCCTTGGTCGACAGTGGTAACTTTATATATTAGATCAATAACTGCATGTAAACGATATAAACTAAATAATACTGAAAAACCTGTACTTAATTAAATGCTACAATAAAAATATCAAACATTTAAAATCAAACAAAAAAATGAATAAAAATAAGTAGCGACAAGTTTTTCCTCATGGTTATCCCTATAACAGGCCAAGAGCCTAGTTTTCAGCTTCAGATACACCATTAGTAATAGATATAATTATATATCAAATTCTGTTAACTATTACATCTGATAGTTCCCCAAAAATGCCCTTTAAATTCCTTCTTTGTAAAAGCCCCCCCCCCCCCCCGGGGGGACATGTAACCTTTTACCTCGTGCAACACACATTGGGCCCTTTTACTCTTTAAATTAAATAACACATGCATTTAAGATTATCACGGAACTTCGTACTCTTACTTTTGGATTTACGTTTCTCTGTCATTTGCTTCATGCATCACATGTCTTTCTAGTTTCTTTTTATGTTCACCCTGACAAACTGTGAATAAACTAAATGTTATTATTAAGTAACGGTTTCTCCGTTATCGTTTGTTTCTAGCACACGTATCGTATTGGTTTAAACAACAATAAAGACACACATGCGTATTACCAATGATAATACACCACGACTAATGGTTGCCCATGTGCGCAGAGAATAATTATATACTCACGAGAGAGCATGTGACTAACAGAAATGTGGCTGTGTTTGATTTGGTTTGTCGGTTTTACGGCATATCAACCTGTTTTTAGGTTATTTAATGGGGAAACCGAATACATATTGTATTGTATTGTATTTCATCAATACTTGGAGGGAATTTGTGGGTTCATACCTTTCCTACCAATGTACCATCTTTCAGTGTAATAATCTGGTGGAAACGTGGCTTCTTAGAAAGTGATGTCGCACTCTCCGCAAGTATGTGGATAGAAAAGAAAGATAGATGCACATTTTGAAGACTCCAATGAGCATTCTCGTTTCTCTCTGGAAGTATGTGGAGATAAAAGAAGGATGAGTCGCTCTCTTTGATCTGAAACATAGGTGTCAGGATAGACGCACATTTCGAAGGCTCAGGTGAGTCACCCCCCCCCCCTCCGACCCTGTAATAACATTCGGTGGTGAGAATTGGGGCACTTAACATGTAATGAGCATAAAAACATGATTTTTCTGCAGAGAAATTAGAAAAAAAAGAAAGAAATCCGTATCTTGAAAATGAGTATGTTGTTTTATTTTTCTGATATCAATATGTAGACTGCTACAGGCTGTTGACACTTATTGGCAACTGCGGAATTATACACAGACGGCTATGCGAGTGTCGAAGGCAGTGCAGACAATCTAAACATCGTTATGGTCAAAGTGAGGATAACTTGACTTCCCCTCGGAAAAATAAAGAATGTTTTCTTATCTTACCTGATCTTGGAACATGGCTCCCCCAAAGGCCCAAACACAAGCGAAGACAAAATAAAGTTCGTAAAGTTCTTTCTGCGAATCTGCTGGCGTGTTTTCCGGAGTGAGAAGACATTCCAATAAATAGCACAGCATTTGAATGTGGCTGCATTCGGCAATCGGAGTGATTTTCTTAAAGCGTTGCCGTAGAGTTTCTAGGCACGACGGTACGTATTTGTCGAACAGGATAGTTAAGTTGGCTTTCTCCGATTGGACTTCTCTCGTGTCAATCCAACTCTGTACATATCTACAAAAACGAAAAGAGGTACATTAATCAGGGCTATGGAGCCGGACTCAAAGATTAAGAATCAGAGTCAGAGCCTTGTTTTAGGAGATGGATTCCAACTAAGAACCCCCCCCCCCCCAAAAAAAAAGTGATGAAAAAAGCCAAAACAAAAATTGTTGTAGTGAAAAATCAAAAGTTCGACTCTCGAATTGTAATTAACAATTCTCCAAAACATTAATCTCGTCAATCGATTAACCTGATACAAACGACACTAACGGAATCTTTTCTCTTTTTTGTACTCTCATAGATGATGCACCATGTTTCTGTGACTGCGCGTTGTCAACGTTCGGGCAGGTTTCGGAAGCGCCCGAGAGTTGACGAAACTATTAGCCAATCAAGTTGCAGCAGACATTAGACAATTAGGCTACAGTAACCAGCCGATAACTTTACGAAGAAATTAATCGCGTTCAATAACCAAAAAATGAATTTCTATAATCTCTGTCCACTCATTGAATCTCTTGAAGGACTAATTGAGTTCTACCAGCAAAGGTCTCTTTTAGCGAAACAAAATTTTTCGTTAAAATAAGAAAAAAAATTGCTTAAAAACTGTTGTTTCGGTGTTTATATGTTAACAAGAAAAAGAAACAAAATCATCTTTTTGAACTTTCCGGTGCACAAACAAAAAAAACCATTTCATTTAAAAACAGTTGTTTGACAATGATTCCTTTGATAAAAATAAATAGACATCTAATTAATAACAGTTGTTTAGCTATGTGATATAACTTTGTAGAAGTTATAATAACAAAATAACCAGAGTGTAAAGGTCTTTAACAGAGGACAGTTTATTACAGTGTATATATCTTGTACAAAAAAATAACACTACCGATAATCCAATAGGATTAACAGAATGCACTCGAATACAATCGAACACACTTGCTACTGTTTGTAGTATATATATTCTACAGACCAGTTCACTTATTTAGTGACTGAGGGGAATCCGGTATCCCATCACAACACTATGGTTTATTCGTTCTTTTTTTTTATATATATATATTATTTAGTTTGTTTTTCTTCGTCGTAATTTATCGGCTGCCAGTCTTCAATTTATCGTTTGGCAGTTTTCGCCTCGTTTTCATCTCGTCAATTCTCGGAAACCTGCACCAACGTTAACGAAGCGAAGTCACGGAAACATGGTGCGTTATCTATAAGAGTAGTCTCCTTTTCTCTCGCTGAACACTCGACGTCGTCCCAATTAGTCACGTCAACTTTACTCTCTGTTGCGACGAAAGTTCCTCCTCTTTTTATCTCAACGAGAAAATAATATTCATTTGCATAAGTGAACTCTTGTCATCGCACAAAAAATAACAAGATTCTATCTTGTAAGCGGAATTCAATCCCTGATGGATGACACATGTGCATGACCCTCATTCTTTTTCCTTGTGGACCCACATGGTAGCTGTTACAAAAAATAATATAAATAATTTTTGCAAGGGGAGTATATATATAATAATTCTCTGAGCACATAGCCAACCATTATTCGCTGTGTATTATCATTGGTAATACACGCATGTGTTTGTATTGTTATATCAACAAATACGACATGTGTTTCAGAAAGAAACAATAATAGAGAAGCTAACAATAACATTTAGTTTATTCACAGTTTGTTGGGGACGAACATAAAAGAAATTAGAAAGATATGTAATGCATGAAGTGTTAAAACACAGAGAAATAGTGACCAACTTTTAAATAAATAATGCCACACATATTTTGCTATCTTCCTCTATTCATTTAACGTCACTTTTCCTTTGTTAAGGGGTCAGACGTTTTTTTGATATTTCGCATGCTTACTCTCCAGTTCTCACAGTTCAACTGGCTAACTATCTCTAAATTCCACTCTGTACAGTCTTGCCTAATTACTTACTATCAAGTTTTCCCTGACCGGCTAACCTTCCTGCGATTCAAGACATTCATGCTTCTGCAACAGTTTATCCAGGAGGATGAACGCTCCACATAACCATACCAGAATAACCGATTCGTCTTAAGGGTAATCTCTGTACTGAGCAAATGTAGTGCTTGGGTTTGGTCAGATTTCACATTGCAGGTTTCCAATGACAACGGATGGATAATGGTTTATACACGCCACGGACCATCGAAACTACTACATAAAGAGTTCAGTTCTAAATTCCCAAACGTTATAAAAATGACAACAATTAAGATGAGGATAACTGTCTGAAACATGAAAATTATTAAAAAAATAAAAAATAAATAAAAAAAGTCTAAAAAATAAATAATGTTATCAACTTACGGGTTCCATCCAAGATCTGCGGGGTTAATATAAAGAATCCCGGCCCTGGATACCGTGGCAGGGGTTGCAGTCTTCAAGTGACTGATTTCAAACAGCAGGCGCATAGAAGGGGTCAGAGGAATACGTTCATTACTGGCCAGTGTCAGCACTTTGTTGTCATCCATGACGGTGTTGAGGGACTCAATCCACATGGGATCGATATCTCCGTCAAGAACAATCCATTTTGGACCGTCCCCGCTCATGTTGGCTAAATCACGCATTATTACGGAAAAAAGGCCTGTGAGAAAACAAAGCACAAAAATCATTTGAGACCCAAGGTCAATCAAATGTAAGTTAAACTTAATCTCTCTCTCTCTTTCTCTCTCTTTCTCTTTTCTCTCTCTCTCTCTCTCTTTCTCTCATTCTCTCTCTATATATATCTATTTCTATCTCTCTCTCTTTCTCTTTCTCTCTCTTTTTTCTCTCTCTCTCTTTTCTTTCTCTCTTTCTCTATCTTTCTCTTTATATATCTCTCTCTGTCGCTCTCTTTCATTCTCCCTTTCTATCTTTCTCTCTCTCCCATTCTCTCTCCCTCTCTCTCTTTCTCTCTCTCTCTCTCTCTCTCTCTCTATATATATATATATATATATATATATATAAATATATTTTTTCTCTCTCTCCATCTCTCTCTCTCCCTCTCTCTCTCTCTCTCTCTCTCTCTCTCTCTCTCTCTCTCATTCATGAGTATTTTAAGCAGCAGCCGACGCCGATAGCTTAAAAACTAAATTTTGAATTGTTGACCGGAATCAAGTTTTTACAGAAGCAGCAGCCGCTTATCTACTCTTCCTTTTTTTCACCTTCTTGTCCATTATTCTCCTCCCACCTCCTCTTCCTCAAACCACAAATCAGGCCAGACACATGTATGTTCACTTTTATTATGATGCGGCAAATACAAAACTGTTCTTTTACAAAATTTTACGTCAATTCTGAGTCACTATAACTTTAGCGGCCATGGTCACGTTGACACACCGGTTCTCGTTAGATCACTGAAGTTAAGCGACATTTAGCCTGGTCAGTACCAAATAGGTGACCATTTGGGAATAGCAGGTGCTGTATGTGGAAGGACAGCAATGCCTTTTATGAGACTCTCTGCAAAAGCTAACCTCTTCAAGGCTTGCGGACTGACGTCTGCTAGCCATTTGCTCTCTCGTCTACATTTTTGAAAAAAAAAACACATCATCATCATCATCATCATCTGTTTAACGTCTGTTTTATATGTAAGCTTCTCCAGACAAGGTATGAAGCCACTTGATGTAAAGAGCTAATCATAATAATAAAAACGGAGAGGAAGGTAGAATCCCTTCAAGACAAACTAAGCCGAAAAGAGATCCCATCACCAGCGTTCAATCCCCTGGACTCTAAACAGGCTAGCCAAAAAGTAAGCCCTTCAGGAGTCAAATAGGGAAAGAAGGGACTACAGATGATGATGATGATGATGATGATGAAGGGGAAGTAATTAAGTCGGCGTTTAATAACACGGTGTGCAATATCCTTTTTTCCATGATTGTAAATGAATTGCAAAAGATTAAATGTGTTGTCCTTACCATCTTTCCATTCTCTTGTGGACGGGTTGATGATGCCGAAGAGTTCATCATTCGTAACGGCTTTTGGATCCAGATCCACGATTATCGGTTTTCTCTTCAAGTTGCGATGGGTTTGCAACAGCGTAGTCCATACTTTGCTCTTACCTGTGCCTGCGTTCCCAATGATGAAGACTGAATGACGGACGTCAAATAACTCCTGTAATTGGACAACCTGAGAAAAAAACAACAAAACAATAGCATCATCATCATCATAGATGTGGTTATGCATCTATATATATATTCTCTGACAAGAAAAAGATTATTTTCGAAATGTCTGGATGTAAGGGACTATAACTCTTTCAAGTGAACATAAAAATTTCTTTGTTTATATATATTCATTATATGTTACCCAACCTATATATATATATATATATATATATATATATATATATATATATATACATGGACGGTGGCACGGGGGGGGGGGGGGGGCGGTCATCAATAATGAAGTTATATAGGCATGTGTTTAACCGCCCCCCCCCACTTTTTAGGAGAGCCCCCCCCCCACTTTTATAACCGTCCCGCCGGCCCTGATATATATATATATATATATATATATATATATATATATATATATATATATATATATATATATACAGGGTGTTTCAAAAGTCTTGGGAACATTACAAATGCGTATATCTCATGAACTATTCCAGGTAGAAAAATGAAACTGGTGCCATTTTAAAGCTTGCTTAATCAAGTTTTTGGTCATACTAATGATTTTTGTGTTATCTTTCCAGGTGCAGTAATGGCGTTCTCTAAACAAGACAAGGCATTTTGCGTCCTCCAATTTGCAAAGACTGAATCGTGGACATGTGTTCAGCGTGCATTTCGCAGGAAATTTAAAAAAGAAGCCCCTGAAAGGAAATCCATTGTCAGATGGCATGCTAAATTTGTGAAAGATGGGTGTTTGTGCCCAAGTAAGCGAACAGGTCGCCCTTCAACTTCAGAAGATGCAGTTGAGCAAGTTCGGACAGCCTTTCAGCGGAGCCCCCGTAAATCAGTGAGAAGAGCCAGCAGGGAACTTCAGCTTGCTCCAGCAACTGTCTGGCGTGTCTTAAGGAAACGACTGCAAATGGTACCTTACAAGCTCAAGTTGGTCCAAAAGTTGAAGGACACTGATAAGCCACTTCGCCGTAACTTTTGCATTGCAATGCAAGAGAAGTTGGAAGATAACGGCTTTGATGACCGGCTTGTTTTTAGCGATGAGGCGACCTTCCATCTGAATGGCAAAGTTAACAAGCATAACACTCGCATATGGGGTACTGAGAATCCTCATGAACTTCTTGAGCACGAGCGAGATTCACCAAAAGTGAACGTGTTTTGTGCAATTTCCAAGAAAGGTGTCTATGGACCGTTCTTCTTTGAAGAGGCAACTATCACTGGTGAATCCTATCTCAACATGCTGGAAGACTGGTTAATGGCTCAGTTGGAACAAGCAGAATCTGATGACTTCATTTTTCAACAAGATGGTGCACCACCACACTGGAGTCTTAGAGTAAGGCAGTTTCTTAACACAAGGCTGCCTGGTAGATGGATTGAGAGATCTGGGCGAGGTGATGACGTTCTCATGCCCTGGCCTCCTAGGTCTCCAGATCTTACCCCGTGTGACTTTTTCCTTTGGGGCTTTGTCAAGCAACAAGTCTATGTGCCGCCCCTTCCAAGAGATATTGACGAACTAAAGGCTCGAGTAACGGCAGTTGTGGGAACCATTGACGTCAAGATGCTGGAACGCGTTTGGCAGGAAATGGACTATCGACTAGATGTCTGCCGTGTGACGAATGTTGCTCATATTGAGCAACTTTGAAGATTCCCCACAAAACTTGAAACTTTAACCTTTCCAACGGTACCAATTTCATTTTTCAGCTCCTAATAGTTTTTGAGTTATTAAAAATCGTTATGTTCCCAAGACTTTTGAAACACCCTGTATATATATATATATATATATATATATATATATATATATATATATATATAGTGTAAATCATCCTTATTTAAAATGTATATAATAAGGTATACATTTCATTGAAATTGGACCTATTTGAATTTTCGGTAGACCTATGGTTTAAATTTCAGTGTGTGTATGTGTGTGTGTGTGTGTGGGGGGGGGGGGGGCTTGTGCCCCCGGGGACCCTCTTAATATTATCAGAATTTGCTGAAATTCTGGGAATAGACATCATTTTTGGTCATTTACCTAGGGTTTAAATTTCATTTGAATCTAAGGGAAAACAGTTTTCAGTGGAGGTGGGAGGGAGGTGCCGCTCGGGAACACCCAACGTTGAAGTAATATATATTTTTATATAGCCTATGACTTTCACTGAGAGGTCAGTAGTCCATATGCCAATTTTCAAGCAATTCTGCCCAGCGGTTTTGGGTGAACACAAGACACAAATATCAGGCAGACAAACAGAGTTACTATTTTATATATATATATATATATATATATATATATATATATATATATATATATAGAAAGAGAGAGAGAGAGAGAGAGAGAGAGAGAGAGAGAGAGAGAGAGAGAAGTAAAAGATGAGAGAACAGATTGTAAAAATGCAATATCTATAACGTCCTCAGTTGCTCAAAGACAAGGTGTTTCAAATAAAATAAATGTATTTTTCCTTCCTTAAGCCATGGCTTTTCAAAAATGTAAAGTTATTTTACAATTTTTGACACCAATCTTTCCTGGATTTACCGCTTTTGAACCTGCTGCTACAATTTTCATGACGCCTCTTCTCTTTGCAGTGGACATTTTCTATACTTTCTATATTTGTATTTATCTTATATTATATTTATATCTTTTAAAATTATGACTTTTGGTAATTCCCCTACCAACTTATCTCTCTGTATTCCTCAGATGTTAAGATTTAATTTTTTGAAAAGCCATGGCTTATGGAATGAAAATTAATTTCTTTTATTTGAAATACCTTGTTTTGATAGATATTGTATTTTTACAATATTTGTTCTTATTTTTTACTTGTCTATATAATTGCTCTATCTTGTATATTTCATGATAGGTTCTAATTTAAAGGTATACATTATATCTTTATTTTCCTGTTCTTTACTATATATATATATATATATATATATATATATATATATATATTACAATAAATATTATTAAATTTTATCCACAGACACATGTGTTTCATCCTTTTTATCGGGAATCATCAGTGTGGAGGGTGATTGTACTGCCGATCACACAATTCGAAACCCTCAGAGACCCAAGTCAGCATTTTAACTTTTGTCTGAACGCTTAGAACGAGCGGCCACCAAACCAATCACGTTGAAGGAAGAGAATTGAGATCTATTTATGTCTAAGTAAGGGGACACATATATTAACAACAGTGTTCAACGACATGTTGGCCTGAACTTATAATATATATATATATATATATATATATATATATATATATATATATATATATGGGAATAGAAGGATGAAGGTAATCCGACGTGATGGTAAAATGAAAAAGGAAAACCAAAAACTGGATGTTTTTTTATGTGTACATCAACGTTTCGTCTTTATTTATAAGACTTCATCAGGATGATGATATAGGGAAAAGATATCATGCAAGCACGGATACATGTAGGGTAGACATGTTGGGAAGAAAAATAAAATAAAATGAAAAATAATGGCGGCGTCTAGCTGGACGTCCGTACTTGTTAGAGAATGAAAAATGAGTGGGAGAAAAAAGGGGAAGGGTGGAGGGAGCAAGGACTACTGTGGCTGGCGATGAGAGAAAGAGGTGGGGGATGAGCAGGGGTAAGATGGATGGCAGAGAGAGATTGGAGGAAAAGGGGGAGGGGGTGTTTGACCAGATGGCTGTGGTCGAGATTGAAGGGGAAGAGTGAGTTGGAATGTTTGTGTGTGTGGGGTGTATGCAGGGAAATGGGGATGGGTAGAGAGGGAGGGAGGGGGGGGGGCTGTGATTTTGGTGGATGGGCGAAAGTTATAGTCTTAGAGAGCGTTTGAAGAAAATGAGGGAATTTAAGAAAAGGTATGGGAGAAAATGGATGAGAGGGGGAAGAGGGAGGATTTGTCGTGATAGGGTGTGAAATATTTGAAATATTTGGAAAATGATAGCAATGAGTGAGGGATTGGAGTGGGTGGGGGGGGTGATTGAAAGGGTGGGTGAGGAATATATTTGAAATATTTGGAACATGAGAAAGTTTATTTGGACTGTAGTATTAAAAATGTGAGGGAAAAAAATGAGGAAACACAACGTGAATTAAAGAAACGATTAAATGAACATAAAAGGGATATAAAAAACAACAACCCTCTTAGTGCACTTTTCTCCCATGCTCTAGAATATGGTCATGCATTCAAATTTGAACAAGCCAAAATCACTAAACACATCCACAACAAATCTCGGCGAAGATTATTGGAAACTGCACTCATCACATCCTCCACTACTATCAAGCAGCGAAATGGTTTCTTTAACCTATCACCCTTAATAAGCAAGATCATCCTCACAGAACAAAGTCTTTTGCCTGATCATGGCTAACTTTTATTTTCTTCTCTAACCTTATGACACTCTTCCATTCACCCACACCCTTCCCTTTTCTCCCTGAATCTTCTCTTATTTTTCCTCATTTTTTTCCCTCACATTTTTAATACTACAGTCCAAATAAACTTTCTCATGTTCCAAATATTTCAAATATATTCCTCACCCACCCTTTCAATCACCCCCCCCACCCACTCCAATCCCTCACTCATTGCTATCATTTTCCAAATATTTCAAATATTTCACACCCTATCACGACAAATCCTCCCTCTTCCCCCTCTCATCCATTTTCTCCCATACCTTTTCTTAAATTCCCTCATTTTCTTCAAACGCTCTCTAAGACTATAACTTTCGCCCATCCACCAAAATCACAGCCCCCCCCCCTCCCTCTCTACCCATCCCCATTTCCCTGCATACACCCCACACACACAAACATTCCAACTCACTCTTCCCCTTCAATCTCGACCACAGCCATCTGGTCAAACACCCCCTCCCCCTTTTCCTCCAATCTCTCTCTGCCATCCATCTTACCCCTGCTCATCCCCCACCTCTTTCTCTCATCGCCAGCCACAGTAGTCCTTGCTCCCTCCACCCTTCCCCTTTTTTCTCCCACTCATTTTTCATTCTCTAACAAGTACGGACGTCCAGCTAGACGCCGCCATTATTTTTCATTTTATTTTATTTTTCTTCCCAACATGTCTACCCTACATGTATCCGTGCTTGCATGATATCTTTTCCCTATATCATCATCCTGATGAAGTCTTATAAATAAAGACGAAACGTTGATGTACACATAAAAAAACATCCAGTTTTTGGTTTTCCTTTTTCATATATATATATATATATATATATATATATATATATATATATATAAAGTTAGTTATGTTTATATATTTATATATTTGTATGCACAGCATTCACTCCTAAACTAATTAACCGATCATTATGAATTCTGGAACACAGCTGCTAGGCGTAATGTGAACTATATTTAGTTTAATTTAGTTTTATGCAATGGGGAATAAAAAGGAAGTGGAAGTCCTTCGTAAAAATCCAGATACCCTCAATTAATTTTAACAATAATTATTAGACATCAATTAATAAATATTTCCCAAATTTCAGTTTGTTTGGAGTATTTTAAGGTGTTTTAGGGGTCATAATATAGGTGTAACCGCCCATTTGAAAATTCAAATATTTCAGATTTGCATTAAATTTTATCCATATTCATTAGACACTAATTAGACAAGATTCTTGAAACTTGGTGGTAAGTCAGTTATAGACTGGAGTTTATTTGTACCAAATATGGTTGGATTGCATTTTATTAACGATTCCGTGGGTGGTATTTTGTTGGGATTTTTTTTTTTTGGGGGGGGGGGGGGGTTCATTCTATATTTCACTTTAACCAATAAATGGATTAAACTCTCTCCCAATCCTTTCCACCAGTTCAGTAGTGAACCTCTTCCCCACAAGTATATCAACAGGTATTTAAAGAAAATGCTCAAATAATTGAAGCAAAATCGATGTCGTATCATGATTATGATTCTATCGTCTTATTCCCCTTGGCCGTCTTCAGAACTGATTCCATTCAAATTCCATTCTCTAAGATCCTTGTTGATGATGTGCATCTAAATTTTCTTGACTCCTCCAACTTTCCTCCAACCTTCTATCTCAAGATCTCTGCATAGTACATTCACATTTAGTCAAAATACGTGTTTCACTTGCAGAAATGTGCACATGCAAGAGAAAGGTAAGTATTCAGTTTGAACTTACAATTTTGCACCCAGGGTAACCACCCCCTATTACACTATCTACGCTACAACACTGTTCTAAGTAGCACCGGCAGTAAATGTTGTTTATACGTATCAATTGGATAAAAGCTCATATCATCAGTTTCATTCAACTCTCGTGTGTACTATAAAAACTCAAACACAGCGTTTCTCTTCATATTTGTTCTCTTTGTTCCGGTATTTTTCTTCCATATCCGATTCACGTGGGTACGTCCTTAAAAACTAAGGGCCTCGAAAGACGCAACAAGAAACTTCCACTGAATACTAAACACAGCACCAGCATATGCACACTGTTAACTAAACACTCTCGCACACAAGTTCGTACATACACTCTAGCACTAACAAAACAGACAGCTAATATACATGTACATATCTTCTGATTATCCCATTTACACACGCACACGGTGCCAGCTGAAATGAACATATATGCTCAATTTCTCCTTACACAAAAAACAACTCTTTCACTCAGAAATGTTCCTTAGACACTTTGTATTCTCATTCTTCACAAACTCTTTATCTTTCATTGTCTTAACAAAGTTGTCAATAAAAATGAATTACTTTTGTACAGATAGACTTTGTTATTGTGTCATTTGATAATGTCCTATCCTCAACAAGATCATATGTGATTGCAATTCTCTTCTCTCTTTCAGTTTTGAGCAGCAGCAGTATTCCAAGTGGGCCCTTACCGTTGACGAGGCATGCCAGTTTAACTTGTCACAACCACTGCTCACAAGAAGCGAAGTTGTCATTAAACAAATTATTATTTTTCACGTATAGACTTTGTCATTTTGATAATGTGCCATCTTTTTAACACCACAAATATCTAGTTAACGTCTCTTACTTTCAGAATAAAGCTGTCCTCGGGTTGTAACTTCTGATCGACAACGGCTTGTCTGATATTCTTCTCAAATTCCATGTCGCGTTTTCTAGGGACATCCAGGGACGGAAATAAATCACATATCAGTCCCATAAACACGGGTAAATCATCGGTCACAATTTTTGGAAGGTTGAAATCTCGCAGGGCTCTCATCAATACCTTCAAAGCAGAAAGATGAGAAAAATGAGAAAAGAAACAGGAATATCTTAACATTTTTTGACAAGTTATGCGAATGAAATATGATGTGAATGAAATATGATGTGAATGAAAAATGATGTCAATGAAAAATGATGTCAATGAAATATGATGTGAATGAAAAATGATGTGAATGAAAAATGATGTGAATGAAAAATGATGTGAATGAAATATGATGTCAATGAAAAATGATGTCAATGAAAAATGATGTGAATGAAAAATGATGTGAATGAAAAATGATGTGAATGAAAATGATGTGAATGAAAAATGATGTGAATGAAAAATGATGTGAATTAAAAATGATGTGAATGAAAAATTGTGTGAATGAAAACCTCTAAAATAAGTTATTTTAATCCCATATTTTTTAGCCTATGTAGAATTGAGTGAAGCTGATTTTTTATGTCAAAGGATTTGTCTTTTATTGATTACCTCCGCCAAAGTGGAGATTATGTTTTCAGACAAGTTTCTTTGTTTATTTATTTGTTTGTTTGTTTGCTTGTTTGTGTACAGCCTAGCGTCTACATCACTGGACCAATCGTCACCAAACTTGGTAAAAATATCGGTCATAGTCTAACTTAGAACTGATTTAATTTTGAGATATCGAGGTCAAAGTCAAGGTCACGGAAAGGTGAAAGTAACATTTCTAACAATGACTTCTGTTCCTTGTAGAAACTTACTACTTGGCCCATATCGTAACCAATGAAGTCCAACATCTTATTTGACCATGAAAAGTTCGGTCATGGTCGAAATTTTGACGGAATTTCAACTTCGGACTTTTCCAAATTTGATGTATGGATCTGATGCTCTCTGATAACCACCATACAAAATTTCAGTCTGATCAGATAAATAGTTTTTGAGTTATCAACGTTTGCATGGCATAACTTCGGGAATACTTCATACAATTTGAAGAAGTAAAACCCAGACAAGACTTCGGCCTATCCTTACGTTGTCAGGCTAAGGTACACAGTCTGATGACTGACTTATGTTCTTGTTCAATTTTATGTGAAAGGGATTAACCAACCTTATTTCTCAATCATTCTATCATTCTACATGGCCCGGTGCAATCTGCTACCTATCTATATTATAAGAGTCAGAAATTCCCTAAGATAGAACGAATGACTCCATCCTTCAGGAAGTCCCTTGCTTTGATAAGCTCCTAGGACTGACTTTCACTCCAGATATAAAATGGAAGGCTTATTTCCAATCTGTTGCTAAGGTCACTGGAAAAATTGTTGGATCATTCTACGACTCCGGAAAGTAGCAGACTCCTGATGCAATCCTCTACCTATATAAGAGTCAGATATTTCCTAAGATGCAATGAATGTCTCTCTCCTTGAGGAAGCCCCTTGCGTTCACTCCAGGTCTAAAATGGAATCTGTTTCTAAAATCGCTAAAAAAATTGTTGGATCATTCTACCACTTCAGAATGTACTTGATTTATGATACAATCCTCTGCTTATATAAGTCAGTTACGTTCAGAAAAAAAGGCAAAGATAATAAGATAATTATCGAAATGCTTGCCTAAAAGATGATTTTGTACTCTTCATCTCCTGAACAATAACATTGGAAGAGATCTGAATAAAGATAATAGGATGATTTCCCTTGTTTGCAAAGAGAGACTTACTTGATCTTCCGGTCGTGTATGGTCGCTTCGTTTCAAGGAACCTGCCACAACCAGGACTGATTTGATGGCCCGCAAACCCCAATCATAATGATCCTAAAAACAAAAAACAAGAATTTTAAATTTCATTAACAGCAACAATTTCAAAAAACATTTTATTGAATCTGTTCTTTTCTTCTTCTTTTCTCCAGTCCGGAATTTGAAACATGCGACCAGCTGAACAGTTGTATATAGCCACACTGATGATTCTTGATTAAGATGAAACATATGTATGTTAGTATTAATAATAATATTTATTAAAAAGATAATAATCAATTATATATATATATATATATATAATTATTTAATAATAAATATTTAACTATTACCTACATACATATACGTTTCATCCTTGTGGAATCATCAGTGTAGAGATAACCATTCAAGCCAGTCGCACGATTCGAACCCCTGAACGAGAGTTGTTTGTTTATAACTCCAAATCTGACGCTTTAACCGATGAGGCCAGTATGAAAAGTCATGCGGAATGATGCGAAATAAACTTATTTATGTCATTAAGCGGACATTTTTATAAGCAGCGGTCAGAAAGTGTTTTACATAAAGGAACGTTTCATTATAGCCAAGGTTGACGGTTGCCAAACGGGGGCTACAAATAATTATGAAACAACGACAAAAAACGAAAAGTATTATTTCATCTTGTCCTTCGAACCCTCAGGAAGTAAATGGTCATAAAACAGATGCGTTAAAAACGGTGAGTACTGACATAGTTGTATCATATTTTTAATACTATAACTTGATTTTTTTTCTAAAGACACATTTTGTCATCTTTTCCCCCTGTGAAGAATTAAGATATTTGATATTCTATTTCTACGTTTTTGAAGCGACCATGTATTTGGGTTTCTTTCCAAAAAGGCATTCGCCATTTTGTGCATTGTTTTTTTTTTCTTGTGTACACACGAGGGTAGTGAATAAATGAAAGAAAAGATTAAGAAATAGTTTGTTTTACTAAGGAAAAGATACGTTAATTGTCCGAAACAAAAGCGAAAATACATATATTGTCAGGGTAAACAAATAGAGAGAGATACATAGGGCGGTGTATAAGGAATGCAGACTTTGGTGATGTTCTGGGAACGTATAGCTGCTACTAGTAAAGAGAGTCTCAATATGACTTCTACCATAATGTGAAAGACATCTGAAGGGAAACGGCATCAAAGTTGTGAAAACCATGTTAAGATAAAGAGCCAGTTGGATTGTGTCTGACTGTGTAATAGGGAAAGTGTCTGAATACAGTTTCTAAATCCACCACGTGGGGTGGAATTATATTTTTGATCTTTGGAAGTAGAGTGTGCATTCTCTCATTGGCTAGTATGGTTATGAGGAGATAACTTGGATATGGTTTAAGAGAGATAACTCCTGAATATTCTGAGCCAATAGAAGAAGGAGAATACAAAGAAGAAGAAGAAGAAGAAGAAGAAGAAGAAGAAGAAGAAAACTCACTTGTTTTGACAAAAGCTCTTTACACAAACTGTACAATGTGATAAATTTTCTGGCGAGAAGGCGTGCATCAAGAAATCCTTCTGCCACTAACATAATTTCACAAATCAGTTCGAAATCTGGGACCACCATTGCACACGGTCTGTAAGAAAAGACAAGAACATCTTTGGATCATCTGTTTATTTGGTTGAAATATTCACGTCAACTCGTCTGGGGGAGGGGGGGATATTTCTGTTACACAATGCAGTAATTTTACTGGTCTAGTATTAATTGAATAATTCAGTTAAATAAATTACAGAATAATTAATTAAAAGATCAGATTTATAGGGGGAAACCTTGAAATTTCTGCATGTTGGTACAGTCGGAGAAACAGTGAGCAGGGAAGGAATTCCAAAAGCAAGCAGTTGGAAGAAATAAACTATTAGAGCAGAAAATCTTCCGGTATCTAGAAATCTCTAAAGTGAAGCGATGGGATTTTGCTGCTAGTCAGGTGGGTCAGGAGTATTTTCGTTTATGGGGTACACGGGCAGTGAGTTTATTGGGGCACATTCTGTGGAAGTACTTGTAGAACAAACACAGGAATGCAACTCTGCTGGAGCTTAGGAGACAGTGCAGGACCTATTAAATTAGAGATTCTTTTTTGCAAAAGGAAGAGGCTAGTGGTTGGTGCACCAGCGCAGATGTTGCAATAATGCTCCATGCACAGGTGAATGGTGGCTTTATTGAGATATAGGATATTGGCAGATGTGAGAAGTTTTCTAGCCCGATAGAGGGAGCCTACTTTCTTTGCAGCAGACTTGGCAGCATCTTCTATGTACTTATTTCAACTCATGTTGCCTTAGAATGTCAGGCTGAGGAGTTTTAACGTTGGTCTCTCAGTAAAGCGCTATGGTAGTCCCATTCTTTGATACTAGCAGATTATCATAACTGGAATGTTGTTAGGTAGATGACACATTAGTTCGTTCTCTCTCTCTTTCGTTGTTGTTAACAGTCGTTGTGTGTCTGTCGTGATGCGTGTTGATTTTTGTCTCCCTTTTAATAGAATGATGACAACATAAAATCATTTGGGGTTTAACGATTCTTTGGGATTTTTCAGGGTTCTTTTATAGTATACAAGTATATCTCGATGTTGCATAATACCTCATGGGTCTTCTCGCCACACATTCCCCATTATTGGAATTTATTTATGTTACACTCATTGCACTCAATTGATGTGATGTTATACCGAAGGTGCTACGACATCGCACATATTGAGGACAAGATGAAGGAATGGCAGCTTAAAAGTCGCCGGCAAATAACTGAAAGAAAGGCCGATAATGAGATGGCCAGACACCCTGCACAATGATTTCTGTAAAACGGCTTTCACCCGGACCAAGCCTGTTATCATGTCAAGTAGTGACAAAAATCCATTATTATGGACCCCTTCGTAGCTCAAAAAAAACGCATAAGAAAAGATCTATGTCACACTCAATGATTAGTTGTTTCCTTTGTCACTTTAAGGCCCCATGGATTGGCCAACAGATAATCCAATCCCCGCTCCCTCGACAAAGCTCTCAGACGGCAGTTCGAATTTACCCATTATTCTTTTTCAGATTTCCAACATTGGTTGTTATTGGTTTGACTGCATTGTGATAGAATCTCATTAGGACGGTTTACGTAGAAAAGCCTTTACTTCCACATAAAAAGAGAATGGGGAATCCCAACGTGCAAGCAGTTACTCGAACATCCTTAACTAGATAAGTTGTCCACGGAGCATGTATTCGCAAATATAACCTCTTTTCTTTTCTGTGCAATCACTATTTTCTGTTGTATATATATATATATATATATATATATATATATATAAATAAAACATGAAAATCAATTTCTCAAAATCTGAACCGATATGAATAAAAAAAAAGTCAATATATATATATATATATATATATATATATATATATATACACCTTTATTGCTTGACATGTAAAATTGCTCTAAAATTATATGCAATTGCTGTGTTCCATCTCACAAAAGCGGTTGTCACCACATTTCTGTTTCAACGCTTATCTTCAGGATTATCACTACATTCTCATGTGCGAGAATTGAATTTTCTTTCAGAAATAAAATTAATCCGTAATGCCATAGAAGGAGGAGACAGCTATCCCAAACACGACCACTCTCTTTGGCAGTTTAGAAACAAGAGAAAGATTTTATCAGCTTATCTGCCACACGTCACTGAAGACTTCCTATGTGTGACGTCATATTCTGATACGAGTCCTAATTGTAATATTTTAAATTCTAATAGAATTTTCCACATTTCTGCTTAATCTAACCTTATGTGGAAAATACTGCTTTAAACATTATTTTTACAAACCCAAATCCCATCTTGCTACAGCTGCCGATGTTATTGTATCATGTGACACGATGAGGAACTTGTTAGTGCAAATATTAATTAAGTTTAATTAATTATTCCATAATTAATTTAAAGAAATTGGGGTTCAAGCATTTTTACACACCCACATCTTGCTGCAGTATCTGCTTCCAGAAGATCTCATCCAATAAAATGTCTGGGAGATTTATGAATTCATATAAAGTGAATCCATAAAAAGTGAATTCATAAAAAGTGAACCTATAAGACTGTTGTTTACCTGAATAGAGCTTTAAGGTTCTCTGGTAGTTCGGTTCGTCCTGCATATCCGGGATTCATGGTGATGAAGATACCGACTGTGTGGACGATCTTGATGCTTTCGCCCATGAAATTGAATTCCTTCTTTTGGTCTTTGATGGCGTCTTGAATGCTTTTCACTTGAACAGCAACGACGGACAACACTTCAACCGAGATACGATTAAATTCATCGAAGCATCCCCATGCACCAGATTGGGCCAAACCTTTGTAGATATTTCCAATGGACTACAAATAAAATAAAAATTGGTTAGAAAAGGAATAGAATCCAGCAGTACTCCCTCCCCCAAATCCAACCTTTCCTCACCACCGAGGTAGGGGAGAGTGGAAATGTGATAGTTTTGTTTTTAATCCCGATATTCTGCAGTAACAACAGCAACAACAACCGCAGAGAAACGATCTCTGAAATATTCAATGTTTATTTGGTTAAAACACTTAATACTGATTGGTCAGTTCTATCAAAATACTCAACCTCGATTGGTTGAAGGGCAAGGCTGTTGAGGTTGTTGAGAAGTTTTGTTAGCTTAGTGATAACATTGGAGCACAGGGAGGAGCTGGTGCTAGTGTGATTGCAAGAGTTAGAAGTAGATGAAAAGAGTCTATCAGGCATGTGTGCACAGTGTGATGATGTATGAAAGTGCAAATGAAGGTTTAGGATATGTGTTGCACAGAGAGAAATGATATGAAAATTATATGATAGATGTGTAATGTGAGTCTTAAAGACAGGATTAGATCTGATGACCTCAGAGGAATATTAAACCCGAACAGTATAGGGAGATGTGTGCAGAACAGAAGACTTCGCTGGTATGGTCATATTGAAATAATGGATAAGAATTCTTAGGTTAGTAGATATATAACAGTTGGTAGAGGAAGACTGAGGAAAATAGGGGAGGAAGTAATAAGGATGTATCTGAGAGAAAGAGATGGAGACCTGCCCAGAGATAGGTAAAACTGATGATGATGATGATGATGATGATGATGATGATGATGATGATGATGATGATGATGATGATGATGATGATGATGATGTACCTCCTCTCTCTCTCAAGAATCAGATATACCAGATGACACGTTATTAATATTAAAGATGGCCGACCATGAAAAGAAGAATGCAACGAAAGAGCACTCACCTTGTAATCCATTTGTTCGGAACAGTTAAAGACATAGACCATGATTCCGAGGGCTCGACCTAAATCTTTGGTCGTCTCTGTTTTCCCTGTCCCAGCAGGACCGGCAGGTGCTCCACTCATGACTAAATGAAGAGATTGCGTTAAAGTAATGTAACATCTGAAAAAACAACAACAAAAAAAAAACACATTAAACAACGAACATTCAAAACGTTAAAAAGAAGGAAATAAAACTTTCGTCATTTTTCCACATTTTAATTAAGATTTTGACCTACACACTTCACATGAAAAAGATTTCTCTCCACTGCAAGTTTGCGTGTGTGTGTAACTAGACTAAATGGTTTGTAAAGGGGAAGGACTTTTTCAAGATGGCTTATTTTCAACTGGTTTCCATCCAGCACTGTGTAATACACCCTCTCAATAGTGGATGATCGTCCATGCGTGGTGAAGAGCCACGCCTAGACATAGACAGAACACAGCGAATCTAGAGGAGTAAATCTTGAGAAAAATTTTTTTTAGTTCCTATGGTGCCCATCGACAAATGGATATTTCAGCAGAGAGAACGTTGCTGTTTTAGCACAAGACCATTCTTGACAACGGTAAGGTGTTAGGGTTAAGGTTAGGGTTATGTAAGGTGCACTGGTCCAGTGAGCAAGGAGCCGTAAAAGTGTAAAGTGTACAGATTTGGCGAGCAAATTACAGCTGCCACCTGTCCATTCAACCTGACACTTACATGTACGTAAACATAGAGAAGAGAGGTGTAAAATGTGTTGAGAGAGACTATACAGATTGGAGGGGGGGAGTAATTAACGAGAGTAGGAAAATATTATTTAGTTAATTATTCAATTAAAATTAATTTGAAAAGATTATAACTTTTTTCTATATAAAAATCAGTGTTTGTTTGTGTGTTATAGAAATCGATATGTTAACAGAACATTCAAATAAGTTTCAATAAACGTTCGATTTTTCACAGAATCTAAAAATATCATTCAACTTTTCAATAGTTTTCTTTCTGATTTCTTCATCGACGGCCAGCACTCGGAGCCATACAAAGCAGTAGTAAAAATCTGAAGTATCGATATTTTACACTAATTGACATTCATATAACTATCACATGACACAAGGCAAAGAGAAACATTTGCATTCTAAGAGTTTCAGAGAGGTCCTATTATAGGTCAATCTGAAGGTGGACTTAATCAGTGGCAAATCGTCGCAAACCTCGGGATTCCACTTTCCACCGAGTGATTGTTCAATTGTACAACATTTTGTTTAAATGAAAATGTTATTCACACCTAAAATAAATACAGTCAAAATAATAAGGAGAGGTTAAAACTAAAACATACATTAACACTTTCAGGACATGAACCATTTTTGAGGTTATTTGAATTATTTTGGACTACGACTACCGGATTTTTTTTAGATGAGGATTGATAATTTGTATTATTTGGACTATTATTCTCATCTTGGTTGTTATTTTTACAATGTAACCTCTGACCTTCTTCAGGTGCATCTTTTCAATCTTAGAAAGTTTTATGTCGAACTCGGGAATCTATACGGAATTGCAAACTGAACCTTAAATTCTTGTTCCGTTAGCCACATAGACCCGTGGTGCAACGGTTAAATGCGTTGATGAATGAGTTCTAAATGACAGTCTTCTTGAGGTTGAAGGTTCAATCCTTACTAAAATGACGATAAAAACTAAGAGTAACAATAATTCTACCGGTATGGCTGATGGAACGAGAACAATCTACCTACTAGGTTTCCGAGTTCAACATAAAGATTCCATAGTTCGACAAGACGCATCTGAAGAAGGTCGGAAGTTACATCGGCCGAAACATTGTGATAACAACGTCCAAGATGATAACAGTAGTCCAAATATTCCAAATTATCAATCATCATCTCAAAAAAGTTCTGGAACTAATTTTGTTTTTAATCTGAATTTGTGGCCGAAAATTATTAAAAAATCAAAGTGAGACAAGTTGAAAATCAAGTCTACTATTTAATCCAAAGCTGGAGGGAAGCATATATGGGTTCATACCTTTCCCAGGAGTATTAGAAAAAGTGATGCACTAGCCCCGACTAAACTTGAACACGGCACAACTTACACGCATTTTACATATTACATCTTTTTTCTTTGCGTTAATCTCGAGGTTTTTTGCTTCCGTTAATCTCGAGGTTTTTTGCTTCCAGTTGGCACAATCACAGGCTTGGTCCGGGTGAAGGCCAATTTTATGGAGATCATTGTGCAGCCTTCCTCTAGGTCGCTTTCTGATGACTTCAAATATGAATGCTAGTTTCGCAACCTTGGAATTCATTACTGGTGTTTTTTCTACACTGTTGCCGTCAAATGCAAGATAAGTTAACCCACTCATCACACCTTGCCATGTTTTTTTTTCTAATTGCAAATATATTAACCATTTTGACGCTAAATGCATTGCTTTGCTTAAAACTTTGCTGTTGCTATTTGTTTTACTGCTGCCTCTGGCTGATGTACTCTCCGGCCTTCTTCTCAAAGAATAAGTAAATCCAAATAATTCAGACAAATTCAAATGAACAAAAAATCACACATTACCTGTCAGTGAGAGGGGTAATCACAAGACGCGGAGTGTTTCCTAAATATTCATGGCTGTATTGAAACTGGGCATCACAGATGTTAGCAAAGCAGTCCTTTTCCTGCTCGCCCCATCGATGGCGTAGCTGTGAGAGCCACGTGAATGCCTGCGCATTGTCCACTTTGGCTGCAATCATTTTGGCCACAACGTCACGTGCGTGCACATCAATGGTGCAAATGGTCATGATCTTCTGCCGGTCGCCTTTGCTGAGTTCGCCTAAAAGCATTGTGATCAACGCGTTCAGTTGTTGGATCTGAAAACAAAACAAAAAACGTAGAATTTAGATTGAATTAACACATCATCATCATCATCATCATCATTGGTTTAATGTCTGGCATGTGTTAGACAGCTTTTAGAAATTGATTTAAAAAATAAAGTATCTCTGGCCGGGTCTTTATTTATCCCTCTTTCTCTCAAGTCTATCCTTATCACTTCCTCTAATGTCTTCCCTGGCCTTCTCCTGTGAACTGACTTTGCTACCTCAACTGTTCTACGTCTACTTACCCAAGAACTTTCATTCATTCTTTCAACGTGGCCATACCATTGAAGTTTCCTGTTCTGCATTCATTTCCTTATACTGTCCAGATTTAATCTTCCTCTGAGGTCATCAGATCTAAACCGGTCTTTAAAACTCACATTATACATCCATCGTATCATTCTCACATCATTTCTCTCCCTACAACGCATGTCCTCAACCCTCATCGACCAGGTTTCATTTACATACATCGTCACACTGCGTATGCATGCTGGAAGTCAATAAAATAACTTGTCAATAAAAGTTCATTAATTTTGTATTTGTGCCTCCTCTATATATATACCCTCGACCAGCTCAACTGACAGCAATATCCCACCCCTTCACTGTAGAAGTCCCAAGATACTGGAAAACTTATTATTCAAATAGTTTCTTTTCTTGCATAGCTTGCCTTTGGAATTCTCTCCCTGCTCCCTGTTTCCCCGACTGTACCAACATGCAGAAATTTAAATTTAATGTTATAAAACATCTTCCTGCACACTTTACCACTTAGGAGCCCCTTATAAATTTGACCCCTAATTACAGTAAGCCCTTGCATCTCAGTGGTAATACGTTGAGTTTGGGGTGAAATAAAAAAAAAATTTTAATTAAAAAAAAAACTGTTCAGTATCCATTTCTTTACCTGTTTTTTGTTGTAATCTTTCAGTGCATTCTCATAACCTTCTTCCAAACGACCAAAGGCTATGTTAACGTCACTGGTCCACCAAATCTGTGTGCCGCACAGGGCCACTTGGGCTGGATAGTCAAACAGCCATTGTTCCCGTGGTTTCTCTTCATATCCAACAACGGCCTCCGTCATTTGATAACGGATTGTGCTTCTCATTGCTTCCAACACTCGGTTCAACCAAACTTCAACCTTTAAAACAAAAAGAAAAAGCAATAAAAGGTAACTTTTTTGTCTGAAATTTTTGGATGAAGATTATCTCCCTTGTTTTTAGAACTTTTTAGTGTATAGAAAACTATAAATAATTATTTATGTTTGTATCTGTTACTGTAAGCTGAATAAAGCTGAATATTGTGCTCTTGTATGTCTTACACCGAGAGAAAAGTAGTGAAAATATAACCATCAATGATAAGATTATATGTCTACATGTGGGGATGACTTGTCTATATAATGTATATATGGAACAAATACATAGAAGACATTGCCAAGGCTGCTGCAAAGAAAGTGGGCTTCTTCTACTGAGTTAGAAAACTTCTCACACCTGACAGTATCCTATATCTCTACAAAGCCACCATCCGCCCATGCATGGAATATTGTTGCCACATCTGGGCTGGTGCAACACTCACCAGTCTCTCCCTTTTAGACAAGGTCGAAAAAAGAGTCTATAATCTAATAGCTCCCTCACTATCCACCAAGCTCCAGCCCCTGTCCCATCGCCACAATGTTGCATCCTTGTACTTGTTTTACAAGTACTTCAATGGAATGTGCTCTGATGAACTTGCTGCTCTGGTGTCCTTTCGACATAAATGCACTCGATCAAACCGACAATCAGCTAAATCCCATCCATTCACTG
This sequence comes from Sepiola atlantica, assembly GCA_963556195.1. Lineage (NCBI taxonomy): Eukaryota > Metazoa > Mollusca > Cephalopoda > Sepiida > Sepiolidae > Sepiola > Sepiola atlantica. Next base: position 3,948,127 of record OY744534.1, on the reverse strand, counting down.
TGAAGGTCCCCAGATGCCGAGGAGCCTTCTACTTCATAACTTCTTTCCTCGAGCTGTCGACCTTTGGAACTCCCTCTCTGTTCCCTGTTTCCCCGACTGTACCGCCATGCAGAAATTTAAAACTAATGTGAACAAGCACCTCACTGCACAGCTCCCAATTTAGGATGACCTCCTAAACTTTCACCCTAATTCTCAGTAGTCCCTATGTCTACAGTGGCAATTTGCCTTGTTTGGGGTGAACCAAATTAAAAATATATATATATAAGGGGTTAACTTTCACAAGAGAGGGCAACGTGTGCTTACCTGGCCCGAGCAGTCACATTTATTGTTCAGGTCGACATATTCTCCATCTTTACTGTACATCCCGAGAGCTGTCTTGTTGTCACTGCCATCAGAAAGCGGTTGTTCGAACTTCAATTTAGCCAAACTATCAAACAGTTTGGTAAGATGAGTACAAACCTACAATAAAAACAACAAGAAGAAATCAACGAAGATCACAGCAAGAAGGAAAGTGACAGAGACAGAAAACAAAAGAAATAAGACCAGAAAGATTGTAAACCAATAATTATTTTATCTATATATACAAACCGCCGGATAAAGTGTTAAAATTACCACTGTTTATTCGCTATTCATCGGTGGCACAGTGGTTCTAGATGTCAGGATTTGAGTTGTAAAATACTCGGAATCCAGAGTTTCGAATCGCACAACCAGTAGTGAGTAGTCATATCTCTATGCTGATGAGTCCCGATTATAAAGGACAAAACGTATATGTACATGGATAATAAACAAAACAAATATTATATATATATATATATATATATATATATATATATATATATATATGTGTGTGTGTATTATTTAGAAACTTTTTATATATATTCAAATATAAATTTTATAACATAAATTCATTATAATAGCTCAATAGTGTACGGCCAGAGCTATTATATTCAATATTTTTTATTTAATTTTATGCCATATCAATGTTATAAAGGACAGATTCACGTAATTTCATAAAACTTGTTTTTTATTCAGCATACAATTGTTTCAGCTTACACCAAGATATTTGTAAAATGCTCCTGTGCATTTATTTCCAGACAAGTTAGGAAGGAGCGATGCTTGATGGAATCACATGTTACTGTGATGTCGCATGTAAGAACTGAAGCAATCTCAACCTCTCTTCCGGTTTTGACTTCAGCCATACAAGACATGGCAAGTGGTCGCTCCTAACAAGTCAGGAGCTCCATTTTTCCCCGGCAGAGGTTGAGATATATAAATATATGGACACTAAATACCATAGTCCACACTTAATGTTCACATAGATTTGGTCATTGGTTTGGAGAAAATATATTTGGATAACAAAGTTATTGAGGTTGTTCAGAAATTTTGTTACCATGTGATACCATTGGAGCACAGGTTTGATCAGGGGCTAGTATGATAGCAAGAATTAGGAGTGATTGGAGTAACTTTGGGGAAATTTTGCCATTACCAACCAACAGAGCGTTACAACTGTCGTCCAAAGATAGAGTCTATCAGGCATATGTATGCAGTGTAATGATGCATGGAAGTGAAATATAGCCAGTGAGGGTTGAGGACATACATCGCATGGAGAGAAATGATATGAGATGATACGATGGATGTGTAATGTGACTTACCTCAGAGGAAGATTAAATGTGAAGAGTATAAGAGAGATGTGTGCAAAAAAGGAGACTTCGATTGTATGGCCATGTTGAAAGAATGGATGAGAGTTTTGGGGTTAGTAGATGTAGAACAGTTGAGGTAGCAGGGTCAGCTGGCATAGGCAAACCAAGGAAGACGTGAGAGGAAATGATAAGGATAAACTTGAGAGAAAGAGGGATGAATAAAGACATGGGCAAAGATAGATTAGTTTGGAAGTCAGTTTCTAAAAGCCATCCAACACATGACTGCATGTAAAAATAACGTTAGACTGATGATGATGATGATGATGATGATGATGATGATTCATTCCACTCAGACAGAAACTGACCATGTAGGAAAAAAGAAAGATGGCTGGCGTGCAGAAGGAGAGGAGTATATCAGAAAATGCCTTACAATGATCGGATTGTTTCCATTGGACAGGATATCAAGTAGATCAGCGGAAGATACGAAATAAAAGCGTGGAAATGCCAGACGTTTGGTTTCCAAATATTCCGCCAAGGCTTTCTCGCATTTCACCAATTCCTGTTGTAGAGCGTCCAATCTTTCGTACAGTTTTGCTCGGCTCGTCGCCTGCACAACATTTTTGCTGACCTCAATTTCAGAAACGATTTCCTGCAAAAACAAAACTAAATCATCAGATTTTCCCTTGAATTGGGGGCAAAAAAGGGTCAAAAGCAAAAAAAGGTCAAAAGCAAAAAAAGGGTTAAAAGCATGACATTCTATATTAAAGGGCTTTCTTATCATACGAGAAGGGAGAGGAGATCATGGTTGAAGTGTTCACGTTGCGATCTATGTCATTTAATTACCTGTGAATTCTACCAAACACTTTGAAGTGGATCCAACACTAATTAGACACTAATTTAGCAACATACCCTGAATTCCAATTTCTTATCAAGACCCCTTAAGCGTAAGCCTTAAATTTCAGACATTTTCCGGAATCAAAATCATGTAATGAATTTTGATAATTATTAGAATAAGGATTCTAGACATAAGGTTTTATATCATTATATCTTGTTTTTAATCTTCGTAAGGGGGACATAAACTTGGTGAAATATTGTTCTATTCAAGGAATTAATTTTACCCGTCCTGGGACAGGTATTTTCTAGTATATATATATATATATATATATATATATATATATATATATATATGTATATATATATATATATATATGAGGGTAAAATGCACGATATTTTATAAAAATGAAATGCCATGAAATACAAGATGTGTGAAAAAAGACAAATGGAACAAAACAATTTTAAATATAGGAAAAATCATCAAAGAAACGAGAGATTTTACCGGTTTCGTTCGGATCAACGTTTGGCCCAAAAAACACTGCCGCAGAAGCAACGTTGACACTTACACTCTATTCATTGATGGTTCCGCAACTGACACGTCTTTGTTTGCCACAGGCAGAGGCAGAGGCGACCAGAGGACGACAGATGCTGATGCCATCTCTTCCTGGATTTTCATCAGAACCCTGTTAGCTAGGTTGCGGTTGTAATACAGCTTGCTGCCAAACCACCATGGGTGGCCCTGCCAGAAACCAGAGTTCCAGAAGGCATAGCTCTGAAACTGCCACGTTGCAATCGTCCCTACCACAGTGAGGAGGAAGGATTGGACTTTAGTGGCGAAGCTGCTGCTACTCTTGCTTACCTTGAAACTGTTGTGAAAATCCCGATAATACACACATATTAACAAAAGCTTAGAATTGGGAATCGAAACATTTTAGTTGTTAGCCTGCTACTGCTTACCTTGAAACTGTTGTCGATGTTATCAAATCGCCTCGAATCTTCTGGGAGCTGCTTCCTGATGTCGTCCGAGCCGATGAAGATACTCTCCAGGTGGGACCAGGTGCGTTGAACCTCCATCCAAATCGTAATCACCTGGTCAGCTGTGGAGAGCTTCATTTGCCAACTAGTCACTTCAGTCCGGAAGTAATCGATAAACTTGGAGGTGAGCATATTTTGCAGTTGGACCTAATTTAATTAGAAAAGGAAATGAACCTTCATTTCAAAGGGAGATTATTCAAACATGCAGCACATTTTATTCTTCAATTTCGTAATTTCCCTGTGTAACATTTGGATGTCCCAAACATTACATGACCAGATACACACTAGATAAAAAAATATTAAATATTACTATATTCTTTATTATACTATTCAGTATTGCATAGTTGCAAAAGCTCACTGACATCCCATCAATATCCTCTGTCATCAAATGTAAAAGTCTTGGAGCGGACTGCATGAGATGTTGCCGACATCTGAATCCGGAACACTAGCAGCATCATAAATATCAAAAGTGGAAGAAGAAGAAGAAGAAGAAGAAGAAGAAGAAGAAGAAGAAGAAGAAGAAGGAGGAGGAGGAGGAGGAAAAGGAGGAGGGGGAGAATAATAATAAGTATAAAATAAGAAGAAGAAGAAGAAGAAGAAGAAGAAGAAGAAGAAGAAGAAAAAGAAGAAAAAGAAGAAGAAAAATAATAGTAATAACAATAATGAGAAAAAGAAGAAAAAAAATAATGATAATAAAAAGAAGAAGAAGAAGGAGAAGGATAAAAGAAAAATAAGAAGAAAAAGAAGGAGAAGTAAAATAATAAGAAGGAGAAGTAAAAGAAAAAAAAAAAAAAATAATGATAATGATAATGATAATAATAATAATAATAATAATAATAATAATAATAATAATAAGAAGAAGAAGAAGAAGAAGAAGAAGAAGAAGAAGATTTACCTGATTTTCTTCCAAAGTCTCAATCAGTTCTTCGCTGGTTCGCAACAGAGTGATCTGTGTCCGTGGGTGTTTATCATGATCAAACTCCATAATCGACCAGGTCTCGTTGAGGTCCTTCAAAACTTTCTCCATGCTCATTTCTTTCACAGCTTTGTCCACAATGTTTTTCACTTCATCCTCATAACTGTGCAGGTTGAGCAGCAGCAGGTCAGCCAATGTCGTCGTTTCATCCATCACAAATCGAACCTTTTGTCGTTTGTGAAGAAAAGAATTAAACGAAACGATCGATTTTTACAAGACAAATCTTTTTGTTAAATTTAAAAAATGTAGAATACAAATAATTGTCCATTAGTGAACAAATAACGAATAATAAGTAAGTTTTGAAGCCTAGACAACGCATGATCTTACATCTCTTCAAGACTTTTTCAAGGTTTTATGTTTATTTTGTCAGCAAAAACAGTTTTTTTCTTTTTGTCTTTGAAAATTATGTTGATACCATACAAATGTCATGTTGACCACAGATCCCGGAGAATTACATTTTAAAAATAAAGATTTAAAAATTAAGACAAGATTCAAAGATAAAATTTAAAATACATAAAGAAATTCACGGTTTTGAATGAACATTTGTCAATGAGAAAATCTACTTACGTTAGTGGCCTGCATAAGTTGCTGCCAATGTCTATCGCGAATTGCGGGATTCTGTAATTCTCCGACAGCTCGAAGAGACGTGAGCATGTTTCTGACTGTGCTCTCTGCGCCCGCGTAAGCATCCCATGCTCGCATCTCTTTATCGAGCTGACGGATGTCTTTGGAGAAGCGTTTGCAGTCGATGTCCATCTGTTCGACGTTGATGTCCGACCATAACGTCGTCTTCCAGTCGTTGATGCTGCTGCAGAAAATGACGATGTAATCCCACATCTGTTTGAGCATCCGCAGCTCTTTGCGGCACTGCTTCAGCTGCTTAAAGTCTGGAATGGTCACCTCGAAGAGGGCAGCGGAAGCGAGTAGGCTGTTCATTTCACATTCCATCGAATAGATTTCATTGTGGTTCTGCAAGAGAGGGAGGGGGGAGAAAAAGGGAGAGTAAAGGGAGTCTATTAATAGATTTTATTGTGGTTCTACAAGAGAGGGGGGAGAAAAAGGAAGAGTAAAAGGAGTTTATTAATAGATTTCATTGTGTGCAAGAGAATGGGGAGAAAAAGGGAGAATAAAGGGGGTCTAGAAATAGATTTCATTGTGGTTCTGCAAGAAATTGGAAAGAAATAAAAACAGGACAGGGAATGGAGATTTGTTTAAGATCAATGTTTTTCAAGTTAATTAGAAATTGTGCAAGTGAACGCAGCAATTCAAGGGGAATTTGGACAGGTGCAGGGCTACTGTATCCTCTTCTGTTTCTACCACCCTTTCCCTACATGGCAACTGCAGCATGCTAGTTTTATTTTTTGCCAAATTAATTGAATTGAATTGAATTGAACATGGTTGTTATTTTTCTCACTTGCTTGTCACCGTGCACTCTTTTCATCTGTAGATGAATGTTTGAGATGGTGGGAGGAAGGGTGAATAACGTTAATAAAGGTCTGTTTACTACGAAATTGTGTTAGTAAATATCTAACTGTTAGGCCCTCAGCCTAAAATATTATGCAAGGCAGAGTTATCCCCTTTGCACTCCATGAAAGGACAGAGTTATCTTGCATTGCATTCTGGGAGACGGGACTTGCATTGAGAAACACCAGGCAATCATTGTGCATCTATCATCTTCTGACTTGTAAATTGTTTTAATAAATGTTAAGTTTCATACTTCGTTCATTCATCTTTTTCAATTGATTACGACACCGATAGCAGCGGTTATTATCAGACATAACACGAAAGATTATTATTTCAATTAACATCTGTATATATATATAAAGTTAAGAACGTTCGTTTGTTTATATATTTGTATGTACAGGATTCATTTCTAAACTAATGAATCGATCATTATGAATTTTGGAACACAGCTGCTCGTGGTAAGGGTTGATAATGTGTGCATGCAAAGGGGTAAAAAAAGAGGCGGAAGCCCTTCGGAAAATATTCAAATACCTTCAATCTTTATGAAATTTTAACGATAGGTATTAGACATCAATTGATAAATATTCCCCAAATTTTATTTTAAAGGATTTTTAGGGGCATGATATGAGCATAAACTCTTGAAATTCAAATATTTCAGATTTGCATTAAATGTTATCTATCGACATTAGTAACCAAATATCAATGACGTAGAAACCTGTCTCCTAGTAAACTCCCCGGATATCCTAACACTAAGTGAAACAAACCTCCTCAGTCTCCTTACACTATTTTGACATGATTGATAACCTCCCACTCTACCGTAAAGACTCTGACAAACATATGCAGGAGTTTATGTTCAGAACACCCTCCCCTTGACTAGAGAACATAGGCTAGAATCAGATGATCAAGCCTATATGTGCTTTAGAGTAACCTTACAACACAGCGTTGGTTACTTATATTTCCTATAATAGGTCCCTCACCACGCTCCAACTCCTGTTACATCCTTCTGCTTGTTTTACAAGTACTTCAATGGAATGTGCTCCAATGAACTTGCTGCTCTGGTGGCCTCTCGACATAAATACACTCGACCAACCCGACAATCAGCTAAATCCCATCCATTCACTGTGGTGGTCCCCAGATGCTGGAGAGCCTTCTACTCCAATAGCTTCTTTCCTCGTTTTGCCAGCTTTTGGAATTCCCTCCCTGTTCATTGTTTTCCCGACTGTACTGTCATACAGAAATTTATAACTAATGTGAACAAGCATCTCGCTGCACAGCTCCAACTTAAGGATGACCCCACCAAAACTTTCACCATAATTCTCAGTAGCCCCTTACATCTATAGTGGCAACTTGACTTGTTTGGGATGAACTAAGTTAAAAAAAAAGAACAAATTCTTAAAAGATTCCCTGAATTTCAATTTTTTCTTAAGACGCCTTTTTACACATTTTCTAGAATCAAAATCATGTAATGGATTTTGATCAAAACTGAATAGGATTCTAGACATAAGGTTTAGTATCATTATATCTTTGCAAGGGGACATAAAAGTGGTGCAAAACTGTTCTGTCAAAGGAAATAAATTTTACCCTTCCTGGGGCGGGTATTCTTCTAGTTAATCAGAAATACGACATTTTAAAATTGAATTCATTTTCATAAATTTTGCACTGAAGAAAATCTGTCTATTCTTTTTGTCAATTTTGCCATAAAAGATGCTTACCTTGTCCAAAAGTTCGTATGGATTTTCGCAATTGTAAAAAAATGGTCGTATTTTGTGAAAGGCTTCTCGGAATTTGTATTGTTTCACATCAAAGGAAGCCGTCTTCTTGCGAATATTATTCACTTCGGAGGCTTGCAGAGGTGCAACCTGTTGCTTGACGGTGATTGCAATTTTCTTGGTGTTATTCCAACGTTCAGGTAGTTCCTGTGCAATATAACAAAATGGGAAAAAATGGCTACATTGACCTTTTAAAAACATTTCTCTTCTTTTGTCATAACTGCCAATGGCTATAAGAATAATTCAAATATTTAAGCACATAGTCAGAGAGAGGGAGGGAGGTAGAGAGAAAAAGAGAGGGAGAGCACAACATGCCATTTGAAAATTCAAATATTTCAGATTTGCATTGAATTTGATGCATAGTCATTAGACACCAATTAAGCAAGTTCCATGAATTTCAATTTCTTTTTAAGATGTTAAATTTTAATGAAAACAATGGCTAGATTGACTTTTTAAAAAAAATTTCTCTTCCTTTGTCTGGCAATGGCTATAAGAACTATTCAAATATTTTAGCACATGCAACTGGTGTCAATGTCTGAAGGTAATGCCAACCTAAATTGCTTCGCAATATAATTCATTGAGAACATTTTTAAGTTGATGCAAAGTTGTCAAACAGAAAATAGCGAACCTTTAACCGTTCGACCGAAAAGACCGAGAATGAACTGAACAGAAGTGATATGCAAATAATTCGGATTTCCTCTGCATGTTTTACTCAATATAAGAAGCGGTTTCCGATCTGAAAATCTTGTGCTTAGGCTCAGTGCCTCGATTGCATTCGTCCTCTACATATAGACGTCTGTTCATGTTTCGTTTCTTGTTATTTTTCAAAGAACAGTCGCTCATCGCGACCACACTTGACTTTAAACACTTGCTCAATGTTCTTTACAGTCCTAGGAGGTCCATCCTCCCAGGCTTTACCTTCTCTCTTTGAGAAGGGATTGGTGTATTGCGAATCGCCCGAGGCGCCCGTACAGACGAATGCCGATGAGGCTGCTCAGCCATTTTTGTAGGTCAGAGTGCACACCCTCTAGTGTGCTGGCTATTAAAATCTCTACCTGACCTTGTATCTAACCTCCTCTCAAGAAAGTAAATAATATGCTACTTTCTTTCACCTCCACACCTCACTAACCCAGGTAACTCTCTTCAAGGAACACTTAAGTATTCTTCTCCTCTTCTCTATTGATCACATCTTATGTTGAATTCTTCTTACTATCATTAAGCTTTTCACACTTACACGCCACTGTCACACATATGTCTAACTATAGCCAGTCACAATTATGCCTTCCTATAAACAGTCGCACCCACATCTCCCATTTTATCATATCCAAAATAATTAACAAACTTTTGTTATCATATTGAAATTTACTCCAGAATATTTTCTTATTTTCAAGTTTGTGAAATTTGTATTTTTGAATTTATATTTTAATTGAATTTACAGTGTTTATATCGTAGTCTTGAAGGTGAGTTAAGGCTGTATATCCGGACGACTCTCTTCTTTTTGTAAGAAGAAGAAAAAGTAAAAGAAATAGATAGAAAAGAAATGGAAGAAAAAATAAAAGAAGAAATTAGAAGGAAAAAAAGAAGAAATAGAAAGTAAAGAAGAAAAAGAAGGAAAAAAGAAATGGAAGGAAAAGAAGAAGTAGACGACGAAGAAGAAGAAAAAGAAGGAAAAGAAGAAGAAAAAGAAATAGAAGGAAAAGAATAAGAAGGAAAGGAAAGAAAAGAAGAAGAAAAGTGTATAACTTATGAAAAACAAACTATTTTTTTATACAGGTTTACAAAATAATACGATAAAAACGAAAACAAAGTCAAAAAAATGGAAGGAAGGTGAAAATTGACCTCAAGTTGTGAGTGAACTTCTTCCGGCATTTCTTGGTTGTAAGTTTTCAATAATTCAATTGTTTGTTTTAAAGGTTCAAACATTTCATCGGTGGCGACCTGGCGTTCGCGGACAGCACCCAGGTTGCCCATGATGCCCACCAATCCATCGTAATCACCCTCTTCCACTGGTTGGGTGAGGCCCTCGTCAGCGAAACAAATGAAATCGGACAAACCATTCAGGCTGCGTAAAAAGGAGTAGAAGAAGAAGAAGAATGAAAACGCTTATCAAGATGACAATCCCAGTGATGATGATGATGATGATGATGATGATGATGATGATGATGATGATGATGATGATGATCTCATTGAATGAAGATGAGGATAATAATTATGATGATGATGATGATGATGATGATGATGATGATGATGATGATGATGATCTCATTGAATGAAGATGAGGATAATAATTATGATGATGATGATGATGATGATGAAGAGAAGGATGCTACTGCTGCTGCTGATGATGAGGATGAGGATGATGAAGAGGAGAAGAAGAAGGAGGATTAAGATTACTAAAATGATGATGTTGTAGACCATGAAATGAAATTGATGATAATGAGATAAAGATAAGGATGTTGATGATGAGAATATTGATGAAGATGAGGATGATAATGATGATGAGATGAAGATATTGATGATGATTTAGAAAATAATAAAATGGTCAAAATTTGGATGATGTTGATGAAGATAATAATGGTGGTTAAATTGTTCTGAAGCTGATGATGATGATGATGATGATGATGATGATGATGATGATGATGATGATGATGATGATGATGATGATGATGATGATGATGATGATGATGATGACATATTCCAGTGCTTTTTTCTTCATAAACATTGAGGATGTTGTTTGTTATCTTTCTTGCTTGTCACCGTGCACATTTCTCTTGTACATGGATGTTTTAGGTGGTCGGAGGAAGGGCGAATAAGGTAATTAGAAAAAGAGAGAGGGAAGAAGAGAGAAGCAGGAAAAAGGAGAGAGAAAGGAAATATGAGAGAGAGAGGGGGGGGAAGAGAGGAGAGAAAGAGAGACAGAGAGAGGGAGGGAGAGGAAGAGCGAGGGGAAGACAATGCATTAGTCCTTGTAAAAACATAATTATCAACCAATGTAAAATTTAGGAAAATAAATATTTAATAATCTATATAACAAATACTGACCCAACGGGTCATGGGTGGTCTAGTAACTGTATAAAATGCTTACCTGTTTGTAACATGGTCAATAAGATGTTGTTTAAACATGAAGCTCCACCTCTTAATAATATTCAATAAGGCTTGCTTGAACGGACTGGCATCGACACTGAACCACAGCTCAAAATTGGTAGATTTTTGAATCGTCTTGGCTTCTTCATAAATCTTTTCATAAGCATTAATCTGAAAGGTGAGAAAAAAAGTAAAGTAGTCAACCATTTGTAAATTTTCCAGCCAATGTAAGTCGGCTTATGCGAATGCTAAGTCTGCGATATGTTCGATTTAGTTAATATCCCTAGGAATTTAAACTGTATTTTCTGTCTTTGTTTAAAATGTCTTAAAGCTTATTTATATATATACCAAAAGTCAAAATAAAATAAAGATACTATAAAATGTAAAAAGAAAAGGTTGAAGGCACCATGAGAGATCGTTTTATATTATTTTTTATATTATCTTTATTTTTTATATCTTTTCAAATTTTGACTTTTGGTAATTTCCCCTTACAAACTTATCTGTTTGCTCTCCTCTGACGATAAGATATCAATCTTTGAAAAGCCATGACTTAAGGAAGAGATAATAACATTTCTATTATTTAAAACAGCTTGTCTTAAACAACTGATGACTTAATACATATTGTATTTTGTACAATTTTTATTCTCGTCCTTTAAGTTCGACTTTAAAGGTATACATCATATCTTAATTCTCCTGTTCCTTTTATATATATATATATATATATATATATATATATATATATATATATATATATATATATATGGAAAATAAAAAAGGAAAGCCAAAAACTATATTATTTATGTATTTATCAACGTTTCGTTTTCATTGTAGACTTCCTCAGGATGACGAAAAATGCAAAAAGTTTACAGTTATTAATTTTTGATTTGTCTGAAATTGTCCAGGTTTCGGCATGGTTGTAGGAGAGCACTTTTGATCAGAGCATTAACGGAAGGGGTAAACAACTGAAAACAGATGTCATCACTTCCTACTTGGTTGTTCCCTGAAAACACCAGAGGACGCTGAAAATGCTGAAGAAGTTCAAGTGTTCTTCTAGGAAGTGATGACATCTGTTTTCAGTTGTTTACACCTTCCATTAATGCTCTGATCAAGAGTGTTCTCCTACAGCCATGCCGAAACTCGGACAGTTTCAGGCAAATCAAAAATTGATCACTGTATGATTTTTCTGCATTTGTCTTCATCCTGAGGAAGTCTACACTAAAGACGAAACGTTGATGAATACATAAATAATACAGTTTTTGGCTTTCCTTTTTCATTTTCTATTATGTCGGATCATTTTATCCCTATTTTTATTCATATATATATATATATATATATATATATATATATATATATATATATATATATATATGTAGAGAGAGAGAGAGAGAGAGAGAGAGAGAGAGAATAGAGTCTGACCTTTTAGTTTAAAATATTTTTTATTTACTTCGAAATGATTGTTTGGGCTGTATTAAATCATATATTTTCTAGTTTACCGTGGTATATTAATTTTTACCTACATACGCCAGCATTTCAAGCTTTCGCTCTCATCATTGTAGTGAATGATAATCTCAGACAGTCGTAAAGTTCTAACCTGGTTACAGAATCACCCTAGACTCCGCAAGCAAGCATTATAACTAAATGGCCACAGGACATTACCACGTCAAGAAAGGGAATTTAAGTTCTATTTATGCGAAGAGGCACATATAGAAAGGCTGTCTGGAGAGTGTTCGACGAACGTTGTAGGAACATGCCATAACTTTATAAATATAGAGATATAAGAGGAAGAGAGAGAGAGAGAGAGAGAGAGAGAGAGGTATATATATAAACATAATACATAAAAATATCTTCTCCGATTATAATTTTACTTAAACTGATTTTTGGTCGCTGATTTAAAATTAACTCAATACTTATTCAATTCTTTTGTTTCTTATGAAATATAATTGAGTATAAAAAATGGTTACCTGTTCCTTAAATTGGTCAAGCGTTGGGGGACATTCAGGCACGCCATCTTCTGCATGGGCTTCGATCTCCTCCGTGGTCAGCACGTGGTTATAAAGGAGGAACTGTCGCATGAACTCATTCCGATCGTCCACCCACAAGTAGGCGTACGTGTCGAAGGTATTTCGGTATTCACACGCCTTCGTCATCACATTCTGAACACGTTCCATCAGTTCGTTTCTCATCTCACTCAAATCTTCCATCGCTTCAAGGTCAGGCTGGACATATAACAAAAAGAATGTCATATATATATATACATCTTTCAAAATATTAAAAATTAAAAAAATAAATAAAAATTATGATTGTTTTTTGTAAGGTACCTTACGCAAATCTTGTTCTGAAGAAAGTCTTGTGTTTAAAAAAATATATATATGATTTTATTATATGACTTAAAATAAACATTGTCTTGAAACAGTTGTAAACAACTATAATACCTTATACCTTTGTGTATGCTATTTGGAAATTGATTTGAGAATTGATTTAAATCGTTGAAATACATGCACACACACACACACGCACATATACATCTGCGTGTGTGTGTGTGTGTGTGTCTCAACTTGTTGATATCTATATATCAATCCGTCTATCACGGTCTGTTAATACTTATCTACCTATATTATCTTCAGTGAAAATGGATACCGTCTGAAGCATGACGATGAGTTGATATGACACAACGATTAGGACCAACGGAGATCCGGCACCTGGGGGCGCACTAGTGTGCATCTTGGTGATGATGCTGGACCCTACGTAGAAATAGGTAGAGATCTGAGACTAGTACATATATCAGCGCTAGGCGACTATAAAAACAAGAAAAGAAAATAGCGTCAGTCGTCTGGCAAAAAGCGTGTTGGTTGTCATTTGCAATTATCGTCACACAATGGGAAGACATTTACCAGGTGCTGCCTCAGAATTTTGTCATGATATCTTAATCACCAGTGGGCTGGTGGGGTGTAAACACTTGGGAGACAGAGAGCGAATAATTGTTTTCTAGGTAGATGAAGTCTAAAAGAGAGGAATTTCAATTGCCGTATCGCGTGTATCGCCCCAACCCCAACCCACTCCGAGAGAGAAAGGGATGGGAGAAAGAAAGAGAGTAAGTTAGTATACCGAACACCACCCACTCCCGAGAGAGGAAGAAGGATTAGAGAAGTAGGTTGGAAAAAGAAAAGGTGTGACAATATGCCTTTTTGGGAAGAGAAAGGACTTTTGGGTTTAGAACGAGAAGACAGTTACGCGGACAGTGAGAGGTCGGCGCTCGGCCCATCCGGACGTGTCTGGACGCTCGCATGCCAAGCATGCATGATTGACGAAGTATTCTCCCCATCGTTTTCAGTAGACAAGTTAGTTCAACTTATGACTTAATTAAGAAAGCAATGGTAGATGAATTCACGCACAGAGACGACGACGAAATAGTTTAACACAAAAGACATTTTATCAAAACAATAGACTTTAATTCGACGTTTAAAAAACATTATTTTATCTTGTTAATAATTATTTAATACGAAAAGAAATCGCCGAGTTGTTGCATTACTATTATTGATTTGTTCTGCTTGAATAACCTTGCCTTCACAGAATCAACGAAATCATCATCATCGACCTTGGAGGAAATTCGACACATCTTTTTTTTATTTGCCACTACGACGATCATCGCCCAAAAAGAGTGTTCATGGTCTGGCAAGATCTCTGTGTAGAGAACCAGAGGCGTGAGCACAGATACACAGACGACGAGCGGGGTACATGTTTATGACTGGCTCCATGACACGTGATGAACGAGAGTGGGGTACCTGTTACATTTGGTGCCGTCACCAGGAAGAGAGTGGGGTCTTGTCCCATTTATAGTGTAGCAAGGGTTACACAATCTCTTTCTACACTTCTCCAATAGATGATGTGTTTTTCGGCATTAAATAAAAAAGTTGATGTGCCGTAAAAGAGAGAAACCCAACTGAACCCACCTGATAGTGTTGTTGGCCATTATGTTCGGCTAATCTTGGAATGAGGGCTGCCTGTTTGTAGATGTCTCCAACTAAGCCATCCACCAAATCATAGAATCCGTCGGGAACACCAAAGTCTAAAGCGGGTGAGAAGACCATGTAGGGAACCTGCAATTCTAATTGGGCCTGGAACAGTGGGTCACGTGTTGATTTTGAATCCGTGTTGTCCAATAAAAAAACCAAACTTGCATGAATCGTGTTGAAGAAACCGTAGACAATCATGTCATCGACGTAGTTGACGTAAGTTTTCCACATTTCACTGTTAGAATCAGCTTTAAAAAGTTGGACATTTTCCTGATGAATTCGAAAAAATAGAAAATAGAATCAAACATTGAAAACTTTGGGAGATTGAAGATCAAGGAGACAGAAAAACAAAGTAAGTACACAGAATTTGCTAGAGAACTGAAAGGGATATGGAACATGAAGAAAGTCAATATAACGCCAGTAATCATAGGAGCACTAGGAACAGTCCAGAAAAATTTGGACTGGGAGAAATTGGAATCAAAGGGAAGACTATATAATGGATGACAATGTTGAATACAGCTGAAATCTTAAGGAAAATCCTTGAATGCAGAAACCAACCCATATAAACTGCAAACGCTAACCAGTCACATGGAAGTTGCAATAGAAATAAAACAAGCACATAGAAAGAACACCACTGCATTAACCCAAGAGAACTGAAACTGCAAGAAATTTCATAAACTGATCCCCCCCCCAAAAAAAAAGGCATGACACCGGTCTCAGCTGAGATTACACAAAATAGTCGTGAAGTGTCAAGGAGGATGGAAAGACCGAGAAGGAAAACCACTAATCAGACCTCCACTGGAAGAGTGTGGAGGCTTATTGCCAGCCAAATCTCGATGACCAATAGTTGTTGCCAGCGAGAAATCAATGGTAGGCGGCTGTTACGATGACAAAAAGTCATTTGCAATGGTTATCGAAAAAGGTGGAGAGTACAGAAAAACTTGGGGAGACTTGTTGTCACTCAGACTCCAGGGAACACCACCGGTTATTATCAGTGAGCAATCACTGATGATGACCTGTGTGAGAATTCCTAGTGAGTTGATAACGATAATAATAATAAAACAAAGACATATAAAGAAAACACGAGCCCAAGAGAAAGCCCATGAAATGATACTACTTTCCTAAAAAAGACACACACACACAAGTGATGGCACAAGCCTCGGCTAGTACTACACAAAATAGTAATGAAAGTTCAAGGAGAATGGAAAGCACCAACCAGACCTCCACTGGAATGGTGCAGAGAGTACTGAGACTTTGCTACTGAAATTCCAGAGAAGACCAATGGTCGGTGCTAGCTAGAAATCAATATTAAACGGCTGTTGTGATAACGCAAACTGATTTGCCACGGTTATCAAAAAGAGGTGGAGAGTGCTGAAAATCTGGGGAGCTTGTTGTCACTTAAACTCCAAGGAAAATCACTGGTTATTGTCAGTGCACAATCATGATAATGATTTGTGTGAAAATTCCTAGTGAGTAAATAATATTAAAATCATGGTTTGCAATACTCAGGTCCACTGCAACTCATCAAAAGTGAAAGTGTTGTACACAGGATAATGTACAATTGTCAGGGAAATGAACAGTGTATGAGTTGTTTCTGAATTTTTTAGATGAGGATTGATAATTTGGATTATTTGGATTATTCGGACTACTGTTCTCATCTTGGGTGTTATTCTCACAACGTGTCGGCCGATGTAACCTCCGACCTTCTTCAGGTGTATCTTGTCGAACTATTCTTGTTTTTAGATGTGCAGTCATACTACTTATCACTGTAGATCACTACTTATTACTACTTATTACTATATATATATATATATATATATATATATATATATATATATATATATATATATATTAGTACTTCATGTATCCACATAAAATATTATAAGGAGATATAATTTTTTATGTATCAGTTTTCAGTATTTACTTCAACAGTGCTCGATACGTAAGTAGAGCTAGGTATATATATATATATATATATATATATATACACACACACACAGGATTCCGGTGGTGGTGTGCTATTTGAGCCACGTCACATTGATGTGCATGGCATGTTCTTATCATCGCTGAGCATCAAGCCAAAAGGTGTGCGTTTGTGGGAGATCTTGTCTGTCGACATGGATATTGCTATGTTCGTCTTCATCAGTGATTGGGGTTAGGGTTAGGGTTACAAACATAGGAAATGCTTATTCTTTTGATTTCTATTTGTAAAAAATCTGAAATGATTTTCAAGAAAATCAATCGCCGCAATGTTGCATCCCTGTTCTTGTTTTGCAAGTACTTCAATGGAATATAATCTGACGAACTTGCTGCTCTGGTGCCCTCTCGACGTAAATACACTCGACAATCAGCAAAATTTCACCCCTTCACTGTAGAGATGACGGAAGGCTTTCTACTCTAATGGCTTCTTTCCTCGTACTGCTTGCCTTTAGAATTCCCTCCGTGCTCCCTACCAATATGCAGAAATTTAAATGTAATGTGAACAGACATCTCGCTTCACAGCTCCTCACTTAGGATGATGCCCCTATGGATATGTCCCCTAATTTGCAATAGCCCCTTACATCTCGGTGGCAATATGCTTTATTTGGCACGAAAAAGAAAAAAAAAAAAGATCAAGGAAGAAAGAAATGTGGTTTCACCTTAAGAAGCTGATGAATTTGATCTCCTTTTTGTCGAATTTCGGAATACCGTTTTTCCAGGCGTTCTTCTCTGTCGTCTAAATTCAGAAGAGAACCAAATTTTTCTTCTTTCCGCTCAAAAAGTGGCGTCTTACTCCAGGTGGCCATCAGTTGGACAATCTTCTGAATGTTCGCCTTAGACTTTTGCACTCGTGATTCAAGGTCGTGGACCATATTCTTTGTTTTTTCAATGTATTCCCAAATTCCTGTGAGAAGAGATGGAATGTTTCAAATTATATTTACATGACACTTGGTAGATTTAGGACGAATACAAAGACGAATTCATTTAGTTATTCATTATCATCCCTCCCTCCTCCTCCTCCTCCTCCTCCTCCTCCTCCTCTCCTTGAAGTCCAACCCTACCTCATCATAGTAGAGGGGAGTGGCAGCATGATAATATCAGGGCTACCAGGGTAGCTAACAGGGTTCTTGTGAAAATTCAGGAGGAGTTGGCATCAGGATTCGTCGTCCTTTGGTCGTCTCTACGACTATGTATTTTATTATTATCCAGGAGGTTAAACACAAGGTCAGGTGTGGGTTTTGATAAAAGTGTTTCTGTGGAACGAACTAGATTCGAACCCGAACCACTTAGCCAGACGCGGAACCACAAATCAATGGAATGAGAGTAACAATGTTGTTCCTGCACCATTCCTTTGTGTGTTCTGGGCCAAACCTTTCCCGCCGAGCCTTACTGTTCTCAGTGCCGGGTGTAAAAATCTGTAATTTGCAGGTTTAACGAATAGCTGCGACAAACGAGGACGACAACAGTAACAATAACAATCATCATCATCATCATCATCTTCAGTTCAGGAGTTAGGCGGTAAATCCCCGCTCCTGCTAACATTCGTATATTTTTGTATTTCAAAATTATTAAATAAAAACGTTTTATTATTATTATTATTATTATTATTATTATTATTATTATTATTATTGGTTTACCTGTGCTATTCCAGTTCATGACTTTCTCGGCATTTTCCAGTTGTTCGTCAATCATGTTGAGTTGTTCTTCAATCAGAGGATATTCAACGCCGATGAGACAAGTGCGAATGTTGTTATACCAGAGGACAGTCATGTCCATGTTGGTAACAAAACGGAAGAAATCCTCTCTTCGACCGTACAACTCGTAACCGCTGCGTGGGATGTCTTCTGTGCCGCGGATTTCCATATATTTCACTTCTTTCAGAACCGAAACTAACTACGGTCGGGAAAAAGAAAAAGAAAAAAAAACGACAAATTATCTCAAGATGTGTATCATAAAAACAAGAGAACATGATTTGGCTTTTAAAAAAAAAATTATTCAGCTTTTAATACCAGATCCATACACTTTCTTTCTTTTTCTCAATCCTGTTCTTCATGTACATTTATCTATAAAGCAGAGAGATTGAATGCCTAGTAGACACCATCCTCAAGTGTCTAAGGTCTTTCTGTACAGGGGGTTGTCAGAGCAACCTGACATGAGGATACTTCCCCATTTCCTGTTATTCTCAATTAACCAAATTACATACTACGGGATATATCTGCTCAATATCTAACACTGAGCCTATAGGTGAAGAAGCTTGGGTAACACCTTGTTGACAATTGATAAGCATTGCTTATAAAGGGCTGTATGTTTCGTTTCTCTTTCTGTCTCTGTCTGTCTCTCTCTCTCAACACACCCACACACACACACACACACACACACAGACACACACACACACACACACACACACACATATATATATATATATATATATATATAACTTTCTATCTCTCTTTTTTCCTCTCTCTATATCTATCATATCTGTCTCTCTTACTTTCTCTTTCCCCTCTCTCTTTCTCTCTCTCTCTCTCTCTCTCTCTCTCTCTCTCTCTCTCTCTCTCTCTCTCTCTATATATATATATATATATATATATATATATATATATAAATAATCTTTATTTCTATATGGCCTCTCTCTCTATCTTTTTCAAGTTATCTCTCTCTTTCTTTTAATTCATCTCTCTCCCACTCTCTTTGATTTGAAAGTTCACAGATGAACGTAGGGAGAGAACTTGAATGCCTACTAGACACAATCTTTGAGTGTCTATGGTCTCTTTGTACAATGGTTTGTCAGGACAATCTAACATAAGGATACTCCCTCTACAAGTAAACACTAACTAAATATTCAAAATAACATAGTATTCGAAGCCCAAATAAGATACCTTTGGCATAGCTGCACACTGGCTCATACGAGGAATGGTGCACCTTAACGGCACTAAGATGGATACTCCACCAGACTAGATGAATGCTCTGGAATCCGGTAAGACCAAGAGACCACAAGAAAGATATACTATAACATCATTAACTAGTTAATTGGGATGACGAAAATTAATGTTTTTAACTTCTTTACTATTTATTAACTCAACGTTTGAGAGGTAGAGGAGAACTTTAATCGAACAATGGATCTCATATCAAGATCAAGTTTAGCCCCAGGAAAGCGGCCGGCTCCTTGATTTCTGAGAACTTACTGAAGTAAAATGAAAACAAAATCCATTGTATCGCTGCGTTTTACCGATACAGTGAAGGTGGAGCCTGTACCTCTTGAACTGGATAGTGGGGAAATGCTTCGGCTGGCCTCTAAAATGACGCATGGGTTGTGTATCATTGCTCACTTCTGCTCGACAAACTTCTATTCACTGGGTGCCAAAGCGAAGGTTCTGGCGCTAAAATCGATTCACTAAAACCAGGGTAGAATTTGGGTCCCAAAGAAACTATTTTCATGGCAAATGCAATGCCCTCTGGTCCACAAGTGGTTGATCTTTAGGTATCTACGGCATAATAACGTTGACACACACATTCTCATTAGATTACCGAAGTTAAGCAATGTTGAGCCTGGTCAGTACCAGATGGGTGACCATTTGGGAATACCAGGCACTGTATGTAACGTCGACACCTCCCTGCAAGAACTGCAAAAACCTAACGTCGTCATCTCCCCTAATGTACATGCGACTGAGGACCGCTTGTAAATTTGATACTCCCATAAAACTTCCTCCTTTCGAGGAAGCCGGTTCGACCTGCCCAGGGTGAATGCCGTACCAGTTACAGGTACAAAGATCTTTAGGTGGTCGAATAGAGAGTGGCTAGTCATCTCATATGACTTTGTTCAGGACCGTGGACTGCTATGGTTCAAGATGTAGTCCACCCAGGGATGAATGCTGCCACAAACACAAATATTATCTTTTTATTCACTGGGGCGTGTATAAACTATTATACACTCATTGTCGTCGTCGTTGTCGTAGATGTCTGGATGTTGCTCTCCCAATCGATAGTAGAACGGTGGAACTCATAGATGTGGATGGCACCAATTGAACGAAACTATGATTAAAATCGAGAATAGATTGAGAAAACAAAGCGGGAGGAAATGCATACGGCTCAATAAACCGATCCAGTTAAAATCTCAGATTCATTTCGACAGACTGTTATCTTTATAATATCAGCAGAAGTAGAGAAAGTGAGTGAGAATTTATGTAACGAATGCAGGGGGGGGGGGAAGCTAGCTACGTGCTGTTGAAGAGGAAGAGAGCATTCAAGAAACCGAAATGCATTCTGATTAATTTAATTTTGTAATTAAATTTTCTTAATAGGATTTTTAAAATTGTGCTTTATTTTATGTTACTTCATTTTTGATTTCAATAAATATTCGATTAATAATGAATAATTCAAAAGTTACGTTGACACAAGAAACACACACACGTGAAGATGTCACATAATTTCATTAATATGGAAACTTATTTGCATAAATAATTCATAAAATTTATCATGAGGTAAGTTTTAGGAGGCTGGTCATCAATTAACTTAACATAACCAAGTCAGACAATGTGTTATTAATCTTTTAATCGACATCATAAAACATCTTCATTCTGAGATATAGACTGACCTGCGGGTCAAAGTTCACAGCTATTAATTTGGTCTCTTCGTTTCTTGTGAGCAGTGGTTGTGACAAGTTAAACTGGCATGCCTCGTCAACAGTAAGGGCCCACTTGGAATACTGCTGCTGCTCAAAACTGAAACAGAGAAGAGAATTGCAATCACATATGATCTTGTTGAGGATATGACATTATCAAATGAAAGAATAACAAAGTCTATCTGTACAAAAGTAGTTCATTTTTATTGACAACTTTGTTAAGACAATGAAAGATAAAGAGTTTGTGAAGAATGAGAATTCACAATGTTTAAGGAACGTTTTTGAGTGAAAGAGATTTTTTTGTGTAAGGAGAAATTGAGCAGAGATGTTCATTTCGGCTAGCGCCGTGTGCATTGACATGTAAATTCTATAGGTATGTGTGTATATACCTGTTTTGCCAATGAGAGAGTGTATTTTTTTATGAATGAGTCACCGCTTATCAAGACCTGGGAGCCACTCAAGGATAAGGGTTAAAGAGATTGTCAGTAGAACGATGATTACCACCAGAAGAGGACAGAAACCAATGGGTGGGATGGACAGGAGATTATCCAAGAGGGCGGCTCGTCAAGTATTTGTTTACAGTGGACTTGAAGACGACTATGCTGTAGTTCGTTGGAAAGCAGTCTCATGTTATCTTATCTATATGTTCTTGGAAAGAAACTTTGTTCATGGAAGTTCCGTTTGGTTTTTAGTAAAGAGAGAGAAAGGAAAGTTCTTTGCTGTGTTTGTAGTTAGGCGTGTTCTTGCTGTGAATGCCTTACAGGGGGTGGGGACCTGGGATTGGAGCTCAGTCGAGCAGCACCTACCATCAACATAACGATACAGTAGAGAGAGGCTAACAACATCTCTTCTGTGTGAAAGAGACTGCAGGGAAGAGAAGAGATCATCCCCCACTGGATTGTGAAATCAGTTTTGTGCTCTGTCAAGACAGAAAAGAGTGCTCCGAATGGTAACTCCCCAAATATGAAAGCAGTACTCCATCTTAGGATGAATCTGGCTCTTATACAGGTAAAAGATTGCGTCAGGGGTGAGGTACTTCCTCGAGCAGTAGAATGATCCAACCATTTTTTCTAGCAACCTAAGCAACGCATTTGATGTAAAGTCTTCCATTTTAGGTCTGGGGTGAAAGTCAGCCCTAGAAGCTTACCAAAGAAAGCGGCTTCCTCGAGGAGAGAACCAGGAAAATCGCTACATTCTAATTCTTCAAAGGTTTTTAGGGAAAAAATAACAAGATGATGAAAGGAAGGTAAAAAAGAAAGAAAAAAAAGATATCCTAAATGTCCGGTTTCCCTCTCAGGCAGCCCAAGCCAACCACCGAATCACCAGCCACATCCGGGTTTTTTCTCAGCTTATCGCTATCCAGCTACCCATAAACTAACAACCAACTGTCAGGATGCCATCACGTCTGTAGAAGTCAATGGATTCGCCGGCCTCCCTATCACCGTCTACTTATCTCACTTGTTCATTATTTCTCTGCAGTCCCCACTGCATGTACGAGAGGTGTAGTCCATAGTATCACACCTGTAGTAATTTTATATTTCTTATATCCCTCTTACATTTGTCTATAAGTTTTTCTTTTAAATAAGATTCGTAGACGCATACATGCCTAATCCTAACCCATGCATCTCTATAAGAGATTATCATGCTTAAAAAAATTTTTTTAATATTTTTTCCCATCAGTCTGTCATACTTAAGTTTGAAATAGCATTTTTATCAATCTGTCACAGTTAATTTTAAAATATAATTTTGTTTATAGCAGCCTATGGAATCGGCTATGGCGAGTTCTAATCCAATTGAATCTTTTGTGGTCATTTATAGATTTATACTGTGGGGAAAGGAATAAACCCGAATATATCTACGAGCAAAATAGCAACTTGTATCCAATGAATCGTTTACAATTAATCGTTTACAATAGGTGAATTCATGTGTTTCAGCATTAAATAATCGCAAAAGGGTTGATATGTCGTTAAAAACTAAGTTCTATTTTGGGGGTAAATAATAAAAAAGATAAAATGTTGTTAAACTCACTTTGCCAGCAAATCCATCATTTCTTCATACTTGCGATAAATCAAAATGGCTTCTTCATTTTCTGTACAACTGTAAAATATGAAATTTGTATGCATTCAAATTGAGAAACAAGGCTATCGCAATCTTTGTTAGGAGGGGTAACATTACAATTAGTTTTCTTCCGTCCTCTCTCTTTCTCCTTTCTACTCTCATTATCCTCCAGAATATCAACAACAAAGTCATATTATTTATTGCATATTTCCCTTCTCTATTCGTTTACCCTGGCAATACATGTATTTTGATTGTGTTGGGATAATTAACATAGCCTTTCCTGGAGTAACTTTATATTTTTTTATCCCTTTTACATTTGTCTTTTGACAAACTATCTCTGTGAGTATATATATATATATATATATATATAGTCTCGGAAGTTTCTCAACCATTAAAACTATATTTTAAAAAAAACAAAAAAAAACTTATAGTCCCAAGTCTTCCAGTGGAAAATCACTCATGTAAGTCAATTTATTTTTACAGTTATTATATTAGTTTATTTCTAACACTATTTTAAGGGATCATCAGTTGTTTACCATGAAAAACTGTTTCGGGAATTTAATATATATATATATATATATATAAACCTAACCGTTAATTATAATTCTTTTTTAAAACTTTTTCCCGACCACCATGTGTGATCCACGGTAACACAATACATACAAAAAGGCAACCCTAACCCCAATCCATACAAAAATACATACGAAAAGGCAATGTTGTGTTTTGGAAAGTAACCCAATTACAAAACCATTAAAATACTAACATCTAATATTCCAGTGTCTTTGTCCTTGATGCATATGAGCAGCTCGTAAAGCGACGAGGCGTTTGTCAGGACAGAGCACAATAAGTCAAACTTGTGCCACCCTGGCCCTCAAGGGAGGCGAATAAGCACCCCTATCTTTCTTTGATAAATGGGGTGAGGGGGGCGGTCACATTCCAACTAGTTTTTATTTTGTCTTTTTTTCTTGTCTCGTTCTTTCGATTTCCTCCTCTTTCTTTCCCACTCTCTCTACCCTTGTTCTCCCTTCTCTTTCCCACTTTCTCTACCATCGTTCTCCTCTCTTTCCCCGTCAAGAACTTTTTTGAACATCATTAAAGAGATTGGATCGAAAGTGCTGATTCTAAATTTGCGGTAAGTTTTGCTCTTAGATCAACTGTTTAACTGTGACGTTGCGACACACATACCGATAATTTGGCTTTATATATATATATATATATATATATATATATATATAGATTTCGTGTAAGAATTATATTTCAGTAATAAATAACGATCACTAAATAATAAGGGGTTACTTTCTAATCACTCCGCAGATAACTATCATATAAATAGTTATGTATGTTTAGAGCTTTTATTGTAAGTTGAATAAACCTTCCTTTGTGATATCGTAGTCCCATTTCTTGATTGTAATATGCAGCAGCAATGAACTACTTTCTTTCAGTGGATGGATATTGAACTGATGTTAAGCAGACAATCAAAATCCGGGGTGTAGGAATACTCTTTGATTGACTATTTACAACAGATAGCAAAGTCATTTAAGCAGGGAAATCTTGTATTATCAATCTGCTACCTTGTCTTGTCAACTGCTACCTTCCTTTGCTATGCATCCGACTCTGAGCCACAAGCTTACTAACTCACAATCACACGTCTGAATGACCTGAAAATTATTCTTTCTCATATTTTTGACTAACACGATGCACTTTTTTATCATATTTATTTCGTGTAAGAATTTATATTTCAGTAATAAATTATGAGCACCAAAATAATAAATAGTTACTTTCCAACCACTCCGTAGACAACTACAAATAGTTGTCTATGTTTATACCTTTTCTTGTAAGTTGAATAAACCTTCTATATTATATCGTAGTCCCTATTTCTTGTTTGTAATAAATTAAAAGCACTTAATAATAAGGAGTTACTTTGTATTCTGATACAGTATAACTTAGATCAGGTTATGGTAAAAAGATTACTGTAATATTCATTCATTTTATGATAGGGAGTTACTTCCCAATCACCCTGTAAATAACTATAAATAGTGATACATGTTTATACCTGTTATTGCAAACTCAATAAATCGTTGTAAGTTATATCGCAGTCCAATTCCTTGAATAAACTCATCCTCATCCAAATCAAATATAGATGCGGTTTAGATATAACTTACTCGTGTTCCAAATGTTTAAAGCTACCGATCGATGAATTGATTCGGTCGCGTAATTCTTGGGCCCATTTTAGACTTCCGGACACCCGCGGCATGAACTTGTGCACAGTGATGTGACCCGTTTCTTTGAGAACCTTCATTTCTTCGTCGTAAATCATTTTGATGGCATCGATTTCGGCATTCAGTAATTCGACGATCCGGTGGTATTTGCCGTTGAAATCTTTTTTGATAAGAGGACGTTCTAGCAAGCTGCCCATCATGTCCAGCAACTGACAAATACACAGAAACAACAGAGTAAAACTAAATGTGGTAAGAAATATCAGGGTTTTTTTAAAATGGAAATCGCTCCAGACAAGACATGAAGCCACTTTCACACATCTATAGAGAGTTTGAATTACCTACTGGAGAGTTTGAATTACCTATTAGGCACCATCCTTAAGTGTCTTCAGTTTCTCTGTACAAGGGTTTATTATCAGGACAACTTGACATACCCTACAAGTAAACCCTAACCAAATATTCAAAATAACATAGTATTCTAAGCCCAAATAAGATTCTCTCGACACGGGAATGGTGCACCTTCTCCAAGTAATGTTACCTCAAGTAATAGCACTTAGCTGGATACTCCACCAAACAAGATGAATTCTTGTGCTGGAATCTGGTAAGACCAAGAGACAACAAGAAAGATATACTATAACATAGTTAACTGGTCAATTAGGGAGAGGAAAATTAATATTTTTAACTTCTTTACTAACTCAACGTTTGAGATTTAAAGGAGAATCTTAATTGAACACTTGGATATCTATGTATCTCATATAGAAATTAAGTGTTAACCACAGAAAGGGGCTCTATCTTGATTTCTGAGAACTTACTGAAGTAAAATGAAAGCATAGAGAAATATATATAACTGTTTTTAAAAAAATACACAGAAACAACAGAGTAAAACTACATGTGGAGTAAGTAATATCAGGGTTTTTTTCATGGAAATCGCTCCAGACAAGGCATGAAGCCCCTTGATGTAAAGAGCTAACAAGAACAAATATGGTTATCACAAAGACAGGAGATGCCTATTGACCTTAGTCTTGAAAAGAACAAGACTATAGGTAGGAGGAAAACAGTCAACAGAAAGAGAGTTCTATAAGGCTGCGGTTCTTGGAAAGACGCTACTGGAATAGGGAGCTGTATTACAATGAGGTATCAAAACAGCGAATTGATGGAGACCACTAGTGCCAACGAGTCAAACGAGCTGGAAAAAAAGCAGGGAATAGATCACATAATTCTGAAGAACACATGTCATAATAGTATTTATAGAAAAGACTGAGATTAGCAACATCACGTCTGTGAGAGAGAGGGTTCAGAGAGGAAGAAAGGTAGGGCCAATCAAATTACAGATACGTTTCTGCACCTTATCAAGAACCCTCAAATGGGACAGAGATTCACCAGCCCAAATATGACAACAGTAGTATTTTCAATTTGAATAATAAAAAATTGCTAACAATAAAAAATAAATCAACTTTTGAAATTAATTTTTTTCACGTTTCTTTGTAATTAAAAAATTTAAATAATATAATTATAATTTAAATAAAATAGAAGAAATGTTCACCCTATCGGAATTGTAAATCTAAGAAAGTGGATTCAAATGTAGAATATTAAAAACATCAAAGAGGTTTGAAATGAAAGAGAACAATCGTCGCTCACATAAAGAAATAAGACAGTAGAAAGTGGACCTTGGTTTACTTTCGCTTCCTTTATTGTGTTTTTTAGTCCTCACATTCCATGTGTGATGTTTCTGGCAAAGGGGGAAGAATTGCTGTTTTCTAGGTCGGAATCTATCTATCTAACACTTATTGTTGGATATTTTTTACCTTGAAGTAGTATTCTTTTTCAGCTCCTTATATCAAGTGGCTTCATGCCTTGTCTGGAGCAATTTCTATTAAAAAAGAAAGAAGGGAAGAAAGAAGAAAGAAAGAAGGAAAGAAAGAAAGAAAGAACAAGTTCTAAACAAAAGTTTAAAACAAGAAAAGGAAAAACGTATAAATAGGTATAAAAAGCAAAAAGGAAAAAAGAAAGAAAACCTTATGGAAATAAATTTGCATTATCCCTTTTGTTGGGCAGTTTTGTACTCATTTACTTTTGTGTGACGGGACGAATATATATTTACAAATGGATACACATTACAGTGGCGGCTGTCAGTCAAAACTTTTTGTTCAGCAAGTACGTTAAGGTCAATACATGTGAGCCCACTATACTTGTGTTGATAGCTTTCCCGGCACCACATCAGGCTTTCAAAGAGTTTTTGGAATGACAGCTTTTCTTTCTCTTTGTGGGAAGGATTCAGTTTTGCAACAGCCACATGTCTAAAGAGCTGATACGACTACAGCAGTTCGATTTGGTTATGAGGAAATTATGTAGCAGCGTTTTGCTGATAAAATAGAATTGAAAAAACAAATTATATTTTTTTACTAAGACACAAACGTCACGTTCAGTTCTTGTTTACTCATTCCTTTCAGCTTGCAGACTCATCCATTTTCGTCTCTGAAATCCAAACATTTTCTCTGACAAGTAATGCTAAAAGACACTTACTCCAAATTGTTTGAGATCACCAGTGGCGTCAATATCACATTTTTGCGAAATCTGAAATTCACAAAATGGACGCAAAGCTATCGATGGAGAAACTGATCAGAACGAATGCAACACACGTGACACCCGCTTACCTCCATGACGATGATGTATATTGTCACACATATAGATAAAAAAGATGATAGAATGGAGACATAAAAAAAGAAGAAAAATGCGAAATTATTACCTTGAAGCAAGATTGCAGGCCAGAACAATCATCAAAGCCTTGACAAATGACAGTTGCTAAGCGACGTTCTAGATCACAGATACTTTCTTGAAACTTGTTATAGTCATCTATAAATTCCTGATAATAAAAATAAAACTTTGATTTTATCAAAGGTTAAAGGTTAAACGATCATCATTTTTTTAATGTTTTCATGATAGTTGTAAATGATAATATCAGGCATTACTTACCAGCAGAGCGTTACCAGTCTCAACCAAGGGAAGAGTCTATCAGGCAGGTGTACACAGTGTGATGATGTATGAAAGTCAAATCTGACCAGTGAGGGTTGAGGACATGCATTGCATGGAAAGAAATGATATGGAATGATACGATGGATGTGTAATATGAGTCTTAAGGACAGGCTTAGATCTGATGACTCCAGAGGAAGAGTAAATCTGAACAGTATAGGGAAATGTGATCACAACAGGAGACTTCGATTGTATGGCCACGTTGAAAGAATGGATCAGAGTTCTTGGGTTAGTAGATGTGCAACAGTTGAGGTAGCAGGGTCAGTTCATAGTGGAAGGCCAAGGAAAACATGGGAGGAAGTGATAAGGATCGACAGGGAATAAAGGGGAATATATAAAGACCTGGCCAAAAATAGGTTAGTTTGGAAGTCAACTTCTAAAAGTTGTCCAACATATGCCAGCACGTAAACCGATGACGATGATGATGATGATGATGATGATGATGATGATGATGATGATGATGATGATGATGATGATGATGATGATGATGATGATAGAGTGGACAAACCTGATTGTTAGAATCGAGTGTGTCGGTCGTTTTCTCTTGAAACACTTTATAATGTTCTTTGAATTCTTCGTTAATCTGCACGACTTGCCGACTCAAAATCTTCCCTTTGATACCGCCAAGTTCGATTTTTTCTAATTTCATAAATTCTATTGACGTTTCCATTAATTTCTGTTTAATAAAAAAATCAGAAAGAAAGAACATTTATAAAAAAACAAGAAAGACATTACGAAAACATGTGTGTCTGGATGTAGGTAGTGGGGGGGGGTAGTTTCTATGCTTCTGGATAATAACTTTGGGCTATCTTCGACTTCGATTTGTGGCTCGCAATTCAATGGACGATCGACACAAAAAACGACTTTTCTTTCCCGGTTTTAGAAAACCGTTCTACTACTGCGTACGGCTTTATATACTCAGACAAGCATCGTCTGGACGGAATCTTCTTGCCTTGGCCAACATACAATCTCATTGGTCGCTGGCTACCTCGACCAATCCCTTGTCAAAGACTTTGGACATATCAAGCACTTACGCCTTAGCTTCACCTGCCTTGTCCAGTGTATTGTGTATGCGTTCAGAAATGGCCGTTAGGATATCCGCAGTAGAACTGGCGTATCTAAATCCATACTGTTGGTCAGAAAGAAGTTTAGCATTAACGAGGTGGTGGAGTATAGTTAGATTTATTAATGATTCAAAGATTTTAGCAAAGAGCGGGAGGAGACTGATAATTTTGTAGGTCAGTTCTTTTTACCAGAATTTAACACTGGTATCACAGAGGCAATTTTCCAGCTATCAGAGAAGCAAGATTCGGCAAGGCATTTGTTGTAGAGTTTGGAGAGGACAGGGGCCAGCTCAGCTGAGCATTTCTTTATTACTATAGCAAGGATAAGATCATGTCCACATGTTTTGGAAGTGTCAAAGTTTCTTATGATGTCCCGAACATGGGAAGGGGTGATGATCAGATCATCAAATGTGGCTTGTGTGCGCAATTTGAGAGGAAGTGGTTTATGGAGTTCAAGATAGAGTTCAAGACGAACTGCTGGGCCAAAAGCTCAGCCTTATCAGTTGCCATGTAAACGACATCATGGTGGTTGGATAGCGGGGAGGAATCATTGATTTTCCATTATTCAGCACAGATTTTCCAGAAATTGCAAGTTCCAAATTTCTGCGACTCAATGCGTTTTTTAGTCATCTCAGTATCCCTATATTGAGCTGCGGCTATTACACTCTTTTTGTCTTTGTAGCTGACTTATGGTGGTTGAATAATTAAGAATAACATAAGTATTTACACTTCTACACGGTCATGGCTGACAGAATAAGAACAATCTACTCCCATGGATTAAATAAATGGTTCAGTTCGAAAGTGCATTCCGGAGTTTGACATAAAGCTTCCGAGGTTCAGCTATTAGGTTCCCAAGTTCAAAAAGATTCATCTGAAGAAGGTTAAAGGTTACATCGGCCGAAACGTTGTGGATACTTTTCCTTCTTTTTATTATTGGGTTACTACTTATCAAGGCCAAGAGCCACTCGAGGATAAGAGTTAATGAGATGGGATGATTATCAGCCGAAAGATGAGGAACAATCAGTAGTATGATGTAAGTTTGATGACTGGTTTATGGCAAGTATTTGTTGATATTGGATTTGAAGACGACCATGTTGTAGTCTGCAGGGAAGCAGTTCAGCGGTAATGTGTTTCAGAGATGGGAAGCCCTTGCAAAGAAGCTGTGTCCATCGAAATTCAACCTGATGCTCGGCACAAGCAAAGTCTTTTTCTGTTGTGGTAGAAGCCAAGTTCTTGCTGTGAATGTCTTACAAGGAAAAACCAAAACTTGGAGCTCAGTCGAATACCCACCATGGAAATAAACGATAGAGTAGAGAGAAACTATCAAAGTCTCTTTTCAAATAGTAACTGAATTTTCAAGAAAGAAACTGAAGTGGAAATGAGAACTCGTAAACCCCCCCAAAACGACAGCACATAATTTATATAAAACGCATTAGAATACAATTCTCTACCGAATCCGGCTAGTTTTAACGTGTGGAAACTATTTGTAAGATTTTTAACGTCTAAAAAATCTTACAAATAATTTCCACACCTTAAAACAAGCCGGGTTGCCCCATTTTTTTTAGGGGTGGGGGGGTATGAGTTCTTGCGTGTTAACTATGCTTGACTTTTACTGTTAAAAAACAATTTACAGCTCATTTTCACACGTTAAAACTAACCGGGTTTGGTAGAGAATTTCATTCTAATGCGTTTTATATAAATTATGTGTTTTTTGTTTTGGTTTACGAGTTCTTGAGTGTTAACTATTCTTTACTTTTACCGAAATGAGAATAATTAAGACAAAAAATATATTGAACATTTGATAGCTAATGTGTTACCTTCACGACGCTGACCCGGTCCATGAATTTATCAAATCTCTCATAGACCAGATGAGGTGAGAATTGCCACAAGGAAGGCTGTCTGTCATCAGGGAAATACTTGTTCAAGCTCAGACGATATTCTTCGTAAGTTTCCTTGAAGCACTTGAGAACTTGTTCAGCTGTTTTCACTCGGATCATGTTTTCCTCAATTTCCCCTTTGAAGATTTCTGTCGGATCAAGATGGTTTCGTGCCTGGAAGAGCAGAAGAGAAGTACGGATCAATTTGTTGGCAATTTATTAGGGCAAAACAGAAACAATAATGACAGTCTCGATACTTCATGATTCTTACGAGGCATTGGACAGATAATAGCCACTTGTAGGAACGAGCCCCGAGAGACCGAGGCAGAACTAATAGCTCTACTCGTCTACACAGTAATAATCGGTTGGAAAACAAATCTATCGAGAAGACCAGCGTATTTTGAATTAGGTTTTTCAGATGAGCACAGACTAGAGAGAAAGAGTGGATTTTCTTAGCATTTTGCTTTTGGTCTGTCAAGCTAAAGTTTCGAATAGAATTTTCACTTTCAGTCTTACTATTACTAACAACCATAGCGTTACCACTGTCGACTAAGGGAACAGTCTATCAGGTATGTGTGCATAGTGTGATGGTGTATGAAAGTGAAACCTGGCCAGTGAGGGTTGAGGACATGTGTTGCATGGAGAGAAATGACATAAGAATGATACGATGGATGTGTAATGTGACTTTTTAAAATAAGCTTAGATCTGATGACCTCAGAGGAAGATTTAATCTGGACAGTATAGGGAGATGTATGCAGAAAAGTTAACTTTGACGGTATGGTTACATTGAAAGAATGAATGAGAATGCTTGGGTTAGTAGATGTAGAACAGTTGAGGTAGCAGAGGAAGGCCAAGGAAAACATGGGTGAATGCGATAAGGATGAACTTGGGAGAAAGAGGGATAAATAAAGACCTGGACAGAGATAGATTAGGTTGGAAGTCAATTTCTAAAAGCCGTCTAACACATGCTAGCATGTAAAACGGACGTTAAACCCAAGAAGAAGTAGAAAAAGATGATGATGATGATGATGATGATGATGATGATGATGATGATGATGATTGTCTTACAAAATGAAATCCTAGATTGGAGCTCAGTCGAGCACATTCCATGGAAATAACGATAGAGTAGGAAGAGACTAGCATTGTCTCTTCTGTCATGCTTAAGTTAGAAATATCGTTTTCGTTTTTTATTGCTAACTAAGCAGATTGAATATGCCCATGTTACTACTTGGTAAGTAGGTATAAATAACCCAGAATGTAAAGGTTAAAATAGTAAGGTTCATTCCAACGTACATATCTTGTACAAACAATAGTAACTACAAGTCATCCAATAGGATTTAACAGAATACAATCAAATCCCCCATACTACTGTTCGTAGTCGTATTTATTGTCCAGACTAGTTCACTTATTTAGTGACTGAGGGGAGCCCGGTATTCCATCACAACAGTTACAAAGATCTGTTTTTGTTACTTACCAAATCAATAAGGAGATTGCATATTTCCTGGAGCAAGACGATGATGCGAGGGGCCGTATTGTAGAATTTAGAATTGGCCCAGATGAGACAGATGACGTGCATGAGGGGCTCAAAATATTTGCTCACATTGCAAAAATCTGCTTGTTCAATATCTTCAAAAAGATGTCGTAAAGGTTTCAGAACAATGTTGATATCCTTGGCTTCTGTCAAAGCTGAAAAGAGAAATAAAAATCCTGTAGTAAAGATAGTATGGCCGGTGATAATGAATGAGATTGAGGCGATTGCGTATCCATAACGATTATCAATAAAGGTTTAGTTGAGGTCGGCGGTCCATCTGACTCCATGTTCACAACAGTTAGATAGAAAGTCCATCTGCTTCACAGAAGAAATAGTAGACAACGGCATTGTTGTCGGTCAATCCAAATAACACGGAAATAAGAATGCCTCCCTCCCCTGATTTATGCTTTTTATATCATTTCTAAAATCTTATTTCTAAGTATTGAGAATACCAGCTATGAACCGACCGAAAACTGACAATGGTTTTGCTTTGTTATGTATGTAAAATATCTTACAGGTTTCCGAACTAGTATCAGATAGCCACACCAAAATATTACCGGACTTAAAACAGTCTAAAACCTTCTAATATTATATATGAATACATACGACCAGTGGTTTGTGTTTTACTGTTCCCCTTAGTTAGGACTCAGACTGAAAGAATTAAACCCCCTCACCACTGTAGATAGAGCAGGATAATCCTCAGATAATCTGTGAGGGTACCTACAGAATTCTTAGTCTTATATTACAAAGTATCCCATGTAACTGATCATTAAGGTTGAGGATAAGAAGAAACCTGATGCCATTTTATCCCACCCCCGTTTCAATAACCCCAATAATATATATATATATATATATATATATATATATATATATATATATATATATATATATATATATATATATATACATATATATTTATATATATATATATATATATATATATATATATATATATATATGTGCGTGTGTGTATGTATATATATATATATATATATATATATATATATATATATATATATATATATATATATATATATTGTGAGATCCAACACGGTTTGTTGTTGTTGATCACTCTTCGCTGCTTGTTGTAAATACCCGCCGACTTGGTATTTACAAAGTTAAATTCTTCCTAACTTCCAAACTAAGACGGGTAAGACTCTTGACTGTGAATCAGTAGCGATTTGTGATCGGAGTTCGCGCCCGCTGCCCGTCGGGAATTAACTTCCTGTACTGAAGATTGCATGAAACATCAATGTCTGTAGGTAATAAATAATTAATATTTATTTATAATATATTTTTATATATATATATATATATATATATATATATATATATATATATATGTATATATATATATATTAATTACACTCAATTTTCTAATACCCTCCGAATAAAGGAATAAATATTTGTCCTATGATTCATAATTAACAAAAGGGCTGTTTTAACATCCCGATTCGGGTTAACATTTTACCCTAACGCAAATGATCTTTTTTAATGTACAATTAAAACCACTTACCAGAAACGACGTCTTGGAAAAGATTTTGGAATGAAATATAATAAACACTGTTTGTCTGTTCCAAAAGGTTGGCCATTTTGGTTACTCTTGGAGTCTTCAGCTGCGAAAAGAAAAAGAGTTTATGAAAACTCAGAAATTAATTATTGACTCATTTATGAGATTTAAAGAATTTTATTAGGGAATGTGTTGAGCTTTTAATCCAAATTGAAAGTAAGATATGTTTATAGAGAACTAGGAGAATACCTGTCCCAGGACGAGTAAAAGCCAAAGTTCAAACATTTGAAAAATATTATTAAAAATGGAGTGAAAAAAAGTTTGTTTAAAAAAGATATGTGGTTTGTCCAGATAGTAATTGTCCGTTGAAAAGGTGTCCAATGAAAAGGAGATTTTGAAGAAGACGAAAAAAAAAGTTTTTCGTAGGGACAGTATGGAGAGAGTGTTCAAAATGAAGTAAATCCAAAAGTAAAATGTTGAAATCAAATCGTAGATGGAGCGCACTTTGGCTTTTCCACAGCCAACTTATCTATCTGTATTTCTCCTCTGATGATAAGATTTCGATCTTTGAAAAGCCTTGGCTTAAGGAAAGAATAATAAACACTAGTCTATTACAGAATACACCTTGCATTGAACAATTGAAATTTGAAATAAATTTGGACATTCGTACATGTTTATCACTCTTATTTCTTCTATCTTTATATATATATATATATATATATATATATAGAGAGAGAGAGAGAGAGAGAGAGAGCGAGAGAGAGAGAGAGAGAGAGTTTTGCTATTGTTCTTTAGTATTTTTCCACTTCCTAAGCGGTTAAGAATATGCAGTATGGGAGGAGACAATCACTGCCGGTTGTACAGTTCGAATCCCAATACGAAAATGTTTTACTCAGTAGCCGAGGCGCGTACCACTGCTCCAACATGCATTGTCTAGAAATGCGAAGTAAATTAACATCTAAATAGCAAATACGGCGGCTACCCAGCAAGTAGTCGAGAGGTGGGGACCTATATATATGTATATACTCTATCTCTCCTGTAAGTGTCGGAACATAATTTTTGTTTTTACAAACGAGTCATCGTTTATCAAAGCCTAAAGGCCACTTGAGGAGAATGGTTATTGGGTTGGACAGGTAGACAGTGAGACACCGAGCGGATTTGTAACGATGGTCAAAAATGAATTAAAAGAATTTGTTTACATTGGTTTTATTTTTGACAGCTTAAGTTATTTATTTGGTAGTTAATCGTATCTCGCTTACTTAAAAAAATTGGGGGAGGGGGAGTTTACAAAAAATATAATGTGCCAACGTTACTCACCGTGTTGTGTAGAATACGTATCCCATAATTTATAAAGTTCATTAGTTTAGGAGCTTACCACGCACATACATATTATTGACGCTCATGTAACGCACACACAAGTCCGGTTAAAATTTCATTACATAAACTCAAAATTTGATTTAAAGCCATTTTTCTCTCTATTCGATATTTTGTATCTAGCTAATTTTAAAAGTTTTTTGGGAGGAGAAGGGGGCCAGTTTGGGGAAAACCCCTCCTAAATTATAAAGTTTACAAAAAAAAAAAAATATGACCACGTTACTCACCGTGTTACTTAGAATAACATAATGATTGGTTTATTAGTTTAGGGGTGAATCCTATACATAGAAATATATATATATATATAAACATACCTAACTTTATATAGAGAGAGTATCTGTGTGGGTGCGTCTGTTAGATATTTGAGGTGGGCAGCAAGTTAACTAGTACACATACTGCCGGTTAAGTAAGGAGACAGGAAGTCTTTCAAACAGGAGATCGACAGAGATTAAAGCTATCACTGAGAAACCAGATCGTGAAAAAGGAAGTCGATGATATGAATGAGTGGACATGACGAGTGGCCTTTGGTCTTGATAAGTGGTGATTGATTGATTGATTGATTATCCCGTTTTAGTGCTGCGAGAGAAGGGTTTTACAAATATAGACTCCAAGCCCATACCAACCTTCCGCAAACCCCCAAAGCTGAACTTATGTCTATATATTTTGTGAATTATTTTTGCAATAATGAATCAAAGCTTTGTAAGTTATATTGCACTCTCGTGTTTTGTTACCTGGTCATATACGCATTGCAGATTTTTTAATTTGTCTGTCCAAAAATTGAGTTCCACAAAAGGATTCGGGTTTTGTCCATCCAAAAGTAGCTGTGAAGAATCCCTCTTTAAGACGTCGCGGATCTGGTGGGACCATTCGATAACCACGGATTCGATGGAATGAATCACTGTTCGATTTAGGCTACTCTCTCTGTGACAAAAAAAGAACGGAAAACTTATTGTCATGTTTAGACAAATAAAATGTAAAAAAAGGATAAAACTTTGCAATTCCTATTCACTACTTGAAATCATTGAAACAAAACTAATCGATAAAAACGGACAAAACTAATGCTATTACTACCTCAAATTTAAGCGCTCACCTCTCTCTCTTACTCACTCTCAATACTGCGAAACATGTTAGACACACGTACGTGCACTTTTATTATTTGGATTATCAGTTATTAAGATTAAGCCTTCTTTGCTTTGCTCATAAAATAAAATTTTCATACATGATTATTCTTTTCTTTCTTTTTCATTATTATCAGTTATTATTAAGTTCATAAAATTAAATTAGCGGTTCGCCGTGCTACTGTCTATACGCTAGAAACACAAACACAAGATTTTATCTGATAATAAAGACATTTTTCATTCATTGTAACAGTGAACGAATTGGTATTATTGTAGATTAACTCCCCCTAATAAAATGAAATTCTACTTTTTTAGGCAATTACGTGTGGAAATCCTCCAAACCCTGACGGAAAAAAATCTATTTTCGAATTTATAATTGAATCAGTTTCACATATAAGTATAACGTAAAATTTTTCTTCCATTTCTGAGAATTGCTAACGTTTTAGGGCATTAACCAAATAATCATTTTTATTTTTGCTATGGGAGATAAATTCTGTGTTTTTTATGAGGGGGGGGGCATTTTGGTTTGCATTCCAAAACTTGACTTTGCATACTTTTTTGTCAGAATTAGTACCCCCACCCCACTTACACCAACTGTTAAATATTGGGACCGGGTGTACCGGAAATGTCACTAAGCAGGAATCAAACGTACTTGATACAGACACAGACCTGGCCGGAAGAAACAAAACACAGTTGATTGACATGGAAACACAACTCTTCAGAAAAAAAAATTGTTGATTGATTCAAAACAACCTGCAGACGGGGATACCTACATTGACAGCGAAGGCAAAATCCCAAAATCTGTGTTTACAGGTGGATACGTGGGTGTTCCAAATTATTATCTAAACTAACCCGAGATTGAGATTGAGTCAACTGGTGATCGAGTTCAAAAAAACTACTCCGCCAATTCCTGTGTGTGCTCCGCTTTTCTCACTGACCCCACCGAAAATGAAGATATATCATTGTATTTTCATACATCAGTGTTTGTCGTTATTCTCTAGAAATATATCTCCGTAGAAATATAATAACCCTAAATAAATATTGCAGAAATACAATACAACCCCATCAGGGGAAATCTCGTTACATTGCTTCCTTTGACAAAATCAATTATGTATAGAGATGATTTGGTATAAAAATATAAACAATTATTAAAAACAGCTTTCTAATCACCAATTGCCATGGCTGATAGCACCCTTCCCGAGAGTCCAGCATTCAAACTACTCACCCTAACATTCACAGCCAATATGAATTGGAATAAATACATAGTAGATACTGCCAAGTCTGCTACAAAGAAGGTGGACTCCCTCTAACAGGCTAGTAAACACGTGCCAGTATCCTATATCTCTATAAAGCCACCATTCGTCTATGCATGAAGTATTGTTGCCACATCTGGGCTGGTGCACCAACCACTAGCCTCTCCCTCTTGGACAGAGTACAAAAAATGCCTACTAAGCTCCAGTCCCTATTCCATTGCCGCAATGTTGCATCCCTGTGCTTGTTTTACAAGTACTTCCACGGAATGTGCTCCGATGAACTAACTGCGCTTGTATCCTCTCAACGTAAATACCCCCGACAAACCTGATTAGCAACAATATCTTTCCCCCTCACTGTAGAAGTCCCCAGATTATGGAAAACTTACTACTCTAAAAGCTTCTTTTCTTGGACCGCTTGCTTTGGAATTCCCTCCTTGCTATCTTTTTCTCCGACTGTACTGACATACAGAAATTTAAATGTAATGCGAACAAACATCTTGCTGCACAACTCCCCACTTTGGATGCCCCCCTATCACAGTAGCCCTCAGTGGCAATATGCGTTGTGTGGTGTGAGGTGAACAAAAGTAACAAACAAACAAAAGTAACAAACAAACAAACAGGAGCTAGAGGCACTAATAAACACAACTAGAATTTTTAACCGAGAGGTAAGAAATTTATTTCAGGCTTTAATTCCCTTTCTCAAACCATGACATCTCCGACCCAGATCATGAAGATCAGCAAACCTCACTTCTCGACCTATTCTTGACAACACTGCCCGAGGCTTGTGTGACAGATGCCCATAGCCAACTTCGTAGCAAATCATCACGTATTAATTAAAAGTTAATTACTGTAACATCATCTAAACATCTTATTTATCGTTTTATAACGATTCGCTTCAATTCAATAAATTTATGACCAAACGATACCATAATAAGTAATGCTGATAATACATACTTGACGCTGACGTGTTCAATATTCTCGATGTGCACAGGAAGTGGAAGCAACGTCTTGCCTTTCACTTGACCGATGACCACATCTACGTTCCGTTTTAGATTGTGCACCTGCTGAATGATGTCTGCTGACACGACACGTGGCCATTGCTCATGGTTTTTCTCGTTTGACAAAATCGGAACCAAAATCTGGAAAAGAAAGAAAAAGAAGGAACAATTGGCATCAGTCAAAGGAAACCACAAACACACAACCAAGGAATTCGGCACCCTAGGCAAGATCTTGACAGTTTTGATGAGCTAATGCTAGGGTTAGGAGTACATGGAGTAAGTTCAGGGATCTTCCGCCATTACTAACTAGCAGAGTGTTACCACTGTCAATCAAGAGAATAGTCCATTAGGCATGTGTATGCGGTGTGATGATGCATGAAACCTGGCCAGTGAGAATTGAGGACATGCGTTGCATGGAGAAACATAGTATGAGAATGATACGATGGATGTGAGTCTTAAAGACAGGTTTAGATCTGATGACTTCATCATAATCATCATCATCATCATCATTAATTTCACGTCCGTTTTACATGCTGGCATGTGTTAGACGGCTTTTAGAAATTTACTTCCATACTACCTATCTCTGCCCAGGTCTTTACTTATCCCTCTTTCTTTCAAGCCCATTCTTATTGCTTCCTCCCATGTTTCCCTTGGCCTTCTCCTGTGAACTGAACCTGCTACCTCAACTGTTCTACATATACTAACCCAAGAACTCTCATCCATTCTTTCAACATGGCCATACCATCGAAGTCTCTTTTTCTGTACACATCTCCCTATACTGTCCAGATTTAATCTTCCTCTGAGGGTAATTATTGAACAATAATTGTTTGTGTACGCGTTTCTATGTGTGCATTAACCCTAACCCACGAAATGTGCTCTGACAAACCTACTGCACTTGTACCCCTCAATGACTCGCAGTCAAATCACACCCCTTCACTGTAGAGGTACCCAGATGCCGGAAAACTTTCTTTCCTCAGACCACTTGACTTTGGAATTTGCTTCATGCTCCCTGTTTCCTCGACTGTACCACCATGCAGAAATGTAAATGCAATGTGAACAAACATCTTGCTGCCCAATTCGCCAGTTAGGATGCCCCCTATAAACCTGGCTCCTAATCACAGTAGCCCCTTACGTCTCAGTGATAATCTGCATTGTTTAGGGTGAATAAAAGATTTGAAATATAAATAAATAATAAACATATATATGCATATATTTAAGCAGCAAATCGTTATTTATGCAGGTTTCATTAAATATTATGAAGTTTTCTCTTTTTGTTATCTTCTTTGTTATCTTCTCGGCGCAGCGAGTGAGTTTTCTGGTTTCAGGTGGTAGTTTGAACATTATGACTCCGAGCATTGTTTCGTCGGCCATCACTCAAGCGCTTTCGACCTAGCGATCGTCATCAGGAGATGGGTCTTATTTATCCTCTTCATGCTGTTATCCTTTTTATAGTGTTTTTTTTAATTTTTAATTTTATTTTAATTATGGAATACGGATAGAGCGTTTGTGCCTATGATATTTTATTAATGTTGGGTTGCAGTTTTGTAATGTATAACAGATTCGAGGATTTTAAGTCTGCATGTACAATTATTTCTATGGATTATTTTAGTGTTAGTTGTTAGTATTCTCCTTATTTCAGTTGATTGTATAGTTTTTGTATGAGGTTATATGTTGTTGAATAGCGCTTGTATCGTTTAGGTGGTACATAAGACGTCGGGAGAGTGTTGTTGTCGTGAGGCCAATATAGATACTGTATTTGTCCGTTAAGTATTAGGAAAACATTCCTCGAATGGGCATTGGAACAACTGAGCTATTAAAACTTTCTTATAAATAGATACTCCCATGAAAACATTCCTCGAATGGGCATTTGTCCAATGCCCATTCGAGGAATGTTTTCCTAATACTCAAACGGAGAAATAAAAAACACTATTAAAAAAATTACAGCACGACGAAGAAAAATAAGGCACAACTTCTGATGACGATCGCGAGATCGAAAGCGCTTGAATGATGGCTGAAGAAACAATTCTCGGAGCCATAATGTTCAAACTACAACTCGAAACCAGAAAACTTGCTCGCCGTATCGAGAAGATAACAAAGAAGATAATAAAAAGAGAAAGCTCCGTAGTATT
Source organism: Sepiola atlantica (assembly GCA_963556195.1). NCBI lineage: Eukaryota > Metazoa > Mollusca > Cephalopoda > Sepiida > Sepiolidae > Sepiola > Sepiola atlantica. The sequence continues at coordinate 3,906,553 of OY744534.1, read as the reverse complement.
CAATGAAGCCTGCATATATATATATATATATATATATATATATATATATATAAAAACACAATATTACTCTAAATTCCAATGACTGAGTATTTATTTATTTATTTTTTAATTTAGAAGATTCGATGCCTTGACGGTCCATTTCGTGCAGACATAAACAACCAGTAATAGCTATATATATCCAGGATCTTTCATATATGCAACTCTTCAGAGGTCCAGAGATCGTTTCCAGAAACATCAGGAAGCAGAAACAGAGAAAACAAAAAAACAAACACCATTGAACACGGTTCCATTGAGAAACGTGGATTTTTTTCTGATCATAGTCAGGCGGCCGTCTTATTTTTGAATCGATGGAACAAGGTTCGTGTTAGTTGCTTTTTTGTTTTCTCTGTTTCTACTTCCTGATGTTTCAGGAAAGATCTTTGAACCTACCAGTAATTCCACTGCACTTCTTGTGTACCCAATGCTTATAGGTACCACAAAAAATAAGTTGAACCCTTTCCACAAACTAAGCAGCAAACTTTTCTATTTCTGGGGGATTTCCAAAAAATACAACCACTGATCATCACTTTGGTCATCAGATTAATGATTAATACTAATTAATTCTTAGGGCAAACCAACGGCAAACTAAGGTCTTGTGGATCTGATCACAATGTGGGACCAGGACCATTGATCCAGCCGAAAGAGCCTTTCATGATCTTACAATAGTCTCAGGCTCATGTCGGATAGAGCCACAGCAGTGTTTCAAATGAAGATCGTGCATGGAGGCGCCCCCAGGCCACGATAGTGCTACATAGTATTCAATATGTGTTCTTTGAAAAACAAAAATCTAGAAAAACAAATTTTCTTACCTCATCAACGAATGCTGATAAGTGATCGAGCGGTGAATAAGCCAAGTCTCCATAAAGTAAAACCTTACGAAGTGGAGTATCTTTCAAAATCGGATCCTTTGATCGCCTCACAAAATAGCAGCATTTTCCTTGTGGTGATTCTGGCCAATTTGTGTCCACCTTCATAAAAGAATCAAAAGATGCAATTGAAAATTTGAAAAAAAAATCCATGTTTATACATATATATATATATATATATATATATATATATATATATATATATATAACACTAATCCAGGCAAGGTAAACATCCACAGAATAGGGATCCAAAGAATTTCAACCGGACTTATAAAAAGTACTCAAATAGAGCTTTTATATATATGATTATTTTTATTTATGCAGACATGTACAAAATCTACGACACTGGCATGTCGATGTTATCGATCAACAGCTGTTATAAACTGAGATCTCACCAGGCAGAGTTACCTCGGAGCTGCTATTATCATACTTGAGTTCATTTTTTAATTAATAATGCACCTCCAAATTATGTGATGTACTCGGCCGCAATAAATTAATAAAACAAATTAATAACAATAAGATGAAATCAAAAAAAGTAAACCGTAGAATTAAAAAATGGAAAAAAATAAGACAAATAAAAATAAGGAAAAAAAAACCGCACAGGCTTAAAGCCTAATGTATTAACATGCCACCACTAATTGAAACCAGACGGGGAAAACGTCAAAAGCATATCGACGCGTCTTCGACAGCCACCATAAAAAATTCAGAAATTAGCTGCATATTTTCTTTTTACTTCCTCTTCCCCTTTTCTTTTTAATTTTCTATCTCCCCTCTCTCTCCCACCCACTTATCTCTCCTTCCTTTTCTGTGCTCTCAATGAATTTATAATTTATATTTTTATATTCTATCTTATATTTCATTTTTACTCTATTTAATTTAATTTTATTTCATTTTATATTTGATTCTCAACGATTGTAACCACGTGATTTTCCAAATTTAAAATTTCCTTTCTTTCCTTTCCTTCCCCATTTCATCCTTCCCAAATATGATCTGAGGTAAAGATCGGATTCTAAATCTGCCTGATGAGATCTCAGTTTCTGACAACTGTTGATCGATAACATCGACATGCCAGTGCCGCAGATTTTGTACATGTCTGTATAAATAAAGATAGTCATATATGTATATAAAGATATTCACCTCTAATAATTAATTAATTGATATTCAATTATTACTCGGCATACCTTCTGACAATAAGAACGTTATCTTTGAAAAGCAATGGTCTGTTTGTATGTGTATTCCTTGTTTGAACACTTGATGAATTAATACTATACAAATTTTATCCACTTCATTATCCATATATATATATATATATATATATATATATATATATATATATATATATATATATATATATATATATATTAAGCTATGAAAATATATTTATGGCATTAAGCTACACAGAGGCTCCCAAAGAATCTGATTAGTTAACTAGCTAACCGTGTATATAAAAACACCCGGCAAAAATAACTCCATGCATTTTAGCCTGAAGATTCCCCCCGGGGATGAAACGCGGGAGCCTCTGTGTAGCTTAATTGCCATAAATATATTTTCATAGCTTACTACCTAGCTCTACTTACGTATCGAGCGCTGTTGAAGTAAATACTGAAAATTGATACATAAAAAATGATATCTCCTTATAAAATTTTATGTGGATATATATATATATATATATATATATATATATATATATATATATATATATATATTTATTTATGCAAAGATTGTTAAAGAAATACAGACTTCATCTGTTTAATTATACCTGTTTTTATTTTTTCAATTTTACTGATGGTCTTTTTTGTATTATTCTTTGTCGAATCATCTTCGGGTGTCAAAAGCAAATGAACTAAAAAGCTGGAGAAAGAAGAGAATTTTTTAAAAGACGATGGAGAAACGTGCAGAGAACGTTTTTCGCATTGTTCCAGGAAAGTCGTTGACGATTTTTAAATTCAGCGACACTGGAATGGCATCATGGAACAAAATAGCATTACATAATGCGATTTTGTTCTGTGATGCCATTCCATCAGGTGCATAACTATTTGAAAATTTATGCAGTGCGTGCGACAAAGACGTTAAAATGGGGAAAAGGGGAGAGAAAGAAAAAGAAGAAAAGGAAAAGAAACAAATGAAAACATGGATGACATGCAGTTAAAAAATAAGAGGTATTTTAACCTGGATCTGAATTTGTTGTACAGTGGTGAGGTATATTGCATTGTTCAAGTGCGATTTTTGTCAGATGTTTGGTTAAGGAATAAGATCCGAGTCTAAGGTTTACGTTGGATGGTGACGAGAGAAGGATTACAGCACTTTCGATGCACTTGTTGCGTAGGAGAGAGAATTTAGCATTCAGGAGGTTACAGTTTGCAAAGTCGAATAGAAATCATCTTATACATTTCTACTCCCACCACCACAACAGAATAACATTCGGAATAATCATAGACTCGTTTCCTAGAGCTCTTAGAATTTGCAGACCCGCTTACCTCTGCAATGAAGAAACCTATATCGAGAAAATTTACAGAGTTTTAAAATATCTCCAATTTTAATCACCAACGCTAAACGCAAAACCTTTAATATCCACAAGAACAGACTAAAACTACAAAATTTTCAACTCAAAACAATGCAACAAATAACACTGACAAGATTGACAAAAAAATCTTACATAGTTTTCTCTAATGATTCCATATCTATTTTCTTACTAAAACAATAAACAGATCATATTTTTTGTATTACTATTAATGATGAATTAAAATAATAAAAGAATGACGATGCGAGCTTAACCAGTTTTGTACCTCGCTTGACAGAGCTAAATCGAGGTAAAAGTTAAGAGAAAAAAAGTGTTGCATGAGAATTACAGGGAAGGAAAGTAAAAGGAAATTAAACACAAAGTCGGAGAATGTTCCCTGTTTAAAGAGAGAAGGTTGCTTAAAATTGATACACATAGTTTCTAATGTTTGAAGATGATACGGAGAATGTGACTTACTAAGAATGGCAAATAAGCTAACACTGAAATTAGAGCAGCACTGATAAGGTTATTTATAAGGTGTTCTGCAATTGAAAACCTGTATGTAATGACGGTAAATAATTTGCTTGACTCTCTTTTTCATACATTCTGTCTCCACAACGTTTCCTTTTATGATATATCGTGTATTTTATCCTCATATATATATATATATATATATATATATATATATATATATATATATATATATATATATATATGAGGAGTACCTGCCTGCCTTTTCTTAGAATTCCTAGAATCTGGTCCTTTCAAATGAAGATTACTTACAAACACTGAATGACATTCTAATTTTTCTACCCGAGGATACACAAATTGAAAATCCCCAAAACAAATTAAATACAGTTGAACCCTCCATAAAATTTACATATGAAACAGAGAAAAATAACTCAATACCTATTTTAGACACACTTATAATAAAACCCAACAACAAACTATCATTCACAGTGCACCGCAAAACCACCCACAAAAACGACTATATACATTTTTATTAACACCATAACGACAAAATAAAAACAGGCATGATAATTGTTTTTTTCCTACGTGATTTCAGAGACGAATAACTCAAATACATCACAAATTCTTTGAAAACATTACATTACCCCACACATTTCATATTAAATGCAAAGAACAAAGCCCTATAAATATTTTCGAAAAACAATAAGCAAAAATCTCAGACAGCGGACATTTCTCTCATAAATAGACATCTTCTTTTACCTACTCATTCCAATGATACAATAATTTGCAACACGTTTAATAAACTAGGAATTCCGACAATACAAACCACATCAAAAACTATAAAACAACCATTAAATACAGCAAAACAATTCTTTTAAACCCCACATCTAATGCTGGTATATACACTGCCCTATGCATTAATTGTCATCAGATATACGCAGGAGAAAAACAAAACGGGAACCGAATAAAAGATATAAAAAAGAGCAATTCTCTGAATAGCTTTTCACCCACGCATTACAACACGATCATTCTTGTAATTTTGAGCAGACTAGAATTATTAAATTTATTTTAAATAAATCTCGGCGAAGACTTTTTGAATCAACACTCATTATAAACTCTAACAGAATCAAACAACGTAATGGTTTCTATAATTTATCTCCTTTAAAACTTATTTTATCCA